>LPNX010206477.1:764340-793397 GCA_001517045.1 Pseudotsuga menziesii | reverse complement strand
AAAATCATTAACATTTATCCTTAATTTCCACCCAAAAACAAATAATAATCATTAGTGGTGATTTTGTTAAATATCCTATAGTTGCAAAGGTTCCTTTAAAAACAACGAATTTCCTCAATTCAGTAGCTGACAGAATGGCATTGTTTCAGTAGCTGGAATTCTTCTTTATTTTGCACTGAGAAATTCAAACATTTCATCTAATAAAATAGGATTTTATTAGATGAAATAATGTTTTGTAAAGGCTGTTGAGCCAGGGCACAACAGATGGCAACAAGCTGGGCGGAACATTTATCTCTGCTTCTTAACCTAAAATCATGCACATGGAGAAATTAAATCCTTAATACAAGCCATTATACAAAGATCACTGTTTTAACATCTCAAACAAATTCCAGCATTTCACAATTCTAAAACTTACCAGAAAATTGCAGTTTCAGTGATTTGTTTAATAACATCAAATCTCAAACAGAAATTAGTCCTCAAAGAGTAAGATAGTAAATAGATCAGTTTTAAGGATAAAATCTCAATACCACCAGCATGGCCCTGCTGCCAGCAAGCGTTCATAGCCCCGACAGGGTTGCTTCTAAACCCTCAGAACACCAGTATCCTATCTGCTAGTTATATATGTACAATTCTGGTCGGTAGAACTATTTTCTTTTAATTTTATTGCTCATGAAGGTCATGGTTCAGGCTTGGTAACCAGATAGTAACCATGTCAGTCACCAGTCTGCATTACAGTAAAATGAACCGGCTCGTGATGAGACCTTTCACCCCTCATATTTTTCCGTCCAAGGGTCATTGCCCAGGCTTGGTGATCGGAGACGACAATGTTACTGGAAGCACACTTATGATCCTGAACAGATCAGCTCATGATGAGACTTTCTGTCCTTCAGATTTTGCATATGTTCAAGTCCCTCCTTGTCCAGAACGTAATTATTACTAATCTCAAATGAGATTATCTTAGCAGATAGGGAGGCGAATCTGATCCTCTTTACGAGAAGAGATGGCGTAAAATATTTGAATAGATAACTTCACCAAGTACTGCCCCAATCCCGTTGGGCAAATCTTTGCAGAGACCGATATACTCAATTAATTTCAACATGGTTTGAGCTTTTTCTGGTAAGATCTAGAACAATGAAAACACTATTCTCTGTTCAAGAAACCAAAACAGAATGACATTTTCCAGGATAATAATGCCTTTTGTGCATAACTTACAGATAAATGACAGAACCTAAAAATGAGCCCTCAATTCAAGGTTTGATGAATTTACCGGTTCAGAACACACAAACAAAACAGCAAATCAATCAAAAGGATAATGAAATAAAATGCATGAAGCAAACACACCACACAGGTATATACAGGATGATCCCTTGAGGAGGATCAACAAAAGTATCTCTTGATTAGGTGACCATTTACTAGAAGGTTGTCAATGTCACCTTCCAATGTTTGTAACCTGAAAGTACTAGGACCAAGTTTTTCTGTAATAATAAATGGCCCTAGCCACAGGCATTGGAACTTTGTGTGTTTTCCTTTATCTTCGTGTTCCTTATCCCATTTCAAGACTAAGTCACCTACTTCCAAATCCCGACTGACTGACTTCCTGAGGTCAAACCAACGCTTCACAGTCTGCTGGTGTTTCTCAAATTTTTTCCTAGCCAACTCCCTACCTTCTTCCAGTTTCTGCAAGGTGTTAATTCGATTCTCCATGGCAGAACATGGTACCTCCTGTACTGACTGGGCAAGCTGTAAGGAGGGTAAGAACAAATGAGGGGGTAAGATGGCTTCTTTGCAATACACCAGGAAAAAGGGAGAGTTTCCTATAGCCACTTTGGGAGTTACCCTGTCAGCCCACAAAGCATTTGACAGAGCAGTATGCCAATTCCTATGATGGTTGGCCACAGTACGTTTCAGAATCTTGATCAGATTTTTATTAGAGGACTCTGCTAACCCATTACCCTGAGGGTAGTAGTTAGCTGAATATTTCAACTTTATACCCCTATCCAATGCATACTCAGTTAATTTTGCAGAGGAAAAATAAGTTGCATTATCAAATATTAAAGACTCTGGAACACCGAATCTGGTAATAATAAAAGAATCAAGGAAAGATATCACCTGTTCGGAATTGACTACCCTCAACGGGATGGCTTCAACCCATCTAGTGAAGTAGTCTGTGGCAGTCAGAATGTATTTATGTTGTAGTGAAGAGGCTGGTGTGATTGGGCCAACAATATCCAGACCCCATTGCTGAAATGGGACTTCGATGATAACCACCTGGAGGGGTAACGCTGCCTTCTTTAGTCTACCTCCTGCCCTCTGACATTCTTGGCACTTCCTGGCGAAATAATATGCGTCTTTGAACAATGTGGGCCAGTAGTACCCAGCTTTAAGTATCTTATGATCAGTAGTTTCTTCGCTGAAGTGTCCTCCAGCTGGTCCTGCATGTAGTTGATATAACACATTATCAGCCTCATGACCTTCTAGACAACGAAGGAGAACCCCTTCGAAATTCTTCCTAAAGAAAATATTATCAATAAGCTGATAAGGTGTAGATTTCAATCTTAAAGCCCTCTTATGACATGGGTCTAAATGTTCAGGGGCAGTCCCATGCAATAAGAAGAACTTAATATCATCATACCAAGGATCAGGAGGAGTGGAGACCGGAAAAAATTCCCTTTCAAATAAGGAAGGTTCGCTAAAGAAGTGTAGATCAGGATCAAAATTGTCCACAGACCCAGCTGCTAGCTTGCAAAGTCCTTGTCCCCTGACAATCTTTAAAGGTTTTATTTCCAGGTCGTATTCCTGAAGTGCTGTGACCCAATGTGCTCTTTTTTCACCAAGATCTTTCTGTACCAAGAGATTTCTCACTGCAGAATATGGTACGACGACTTTGGTGTGGGACTTCAGTAAGTAAGGCTTGAAATGTTTAACAGATTTGAAAACCGCGAAAGCTTGCTTGTCTACTTCTGGGTAGTTTAATTCTGCACCATTAAGACCAGAACTCGTAAAAGCGATAGGAGCTTGATTATTTTCCTGGTTTTTCTATGTCAAAACAGCAGCATAAGAAGAATCAGAAGCAAACGTATATAAAATGAAAGGTTTGGAAAAATCTGGGCTAGTGAGAGTGGGGGCTTTAGCAATAGCTTTTAAAATGTCATGAAAAGATTGCTTCTCATCAGTGTTCCATTTAAACTCAACATCCTTTCTTATCATTTTCTGAAGCGGCCGAACAATTTCCGTAAACCCAGGAATAAATCTGGAAACAAAATTTATCTTTCCAAGAAACGACTGCATGGACTTCTTTGAGTGGGGCATCGAAATCTGGGATATGGATGGGTGCGTTCTGGGTCAATATTGATGCCTTGTTTAGAAACAACAAAACCCAGCAACTTACCTTCCGTGACTGAAAAGTCGACTTCTTAGGATTTAAAGAAATCCCATACTTCCTGCAACGCTCAAAGACTCTCCTGAGATGAGTTAAATGATCAGTCCTATTTTTTGAAAAGACGGTAACATCATCAAGATAAATAACGACAAACTTACCAATCAGACCTCTAAAGGCGATGTCCATTGCCCTCTAAAATGTTGCTCCGGCATTTATGAGACCAAATGGCATTTTCCTGTACGCATAGGTTCCCCAAGGAGTCCTAAAAGTTGTTTTCAACTGGTCAGCTTTGGGTACCAACACTTGGTTGTATCCTGAAAAACCATCTAGTAGTGAAAACATTTCAGATCCGGAGACCTGTTGTAAGATTTTCTCCATTGTAGGAACAGGATAATTGTCCTTATCAGAAACCTTATTCAGGTTTCGGAAGTTGACACATAACCTGATGTCACCATTTTTCTTCCTCACGGGTACAAGATTTGCTACCCACTGTGCATGCCGAACAGGGAAAATTATTCTGGCAGAAAGGAGTTTATTTATCTCCTTCTTGACAGCTGGTTCTAGGATGGGGTGCATTTTCCTCAATTTTTGTTGAAAAGGCTTAGCCTCCCGTTTCATAGGAATGACATGTTGCATGATATTAGGGTCGAATGTTTTTAGGTCATCATACGTCCATGCAAATATGTCTTTAAACTCTTTGAAGAGCTTAATGAAGGCTTTTTTTTCCTGGGCAGTACATGTACTGCCCAGATTCACACATTGAGGGTTTTGCTCAGTTCCTAGATTCACAATGTCAGATTGCATGATGGAGCTATTAGTTTTACAATTCCTTGCAGCCTTAAATTTATCCTTTAAGTCATAGAATTTCTCAAGTTTGATTACTGACCTGGGGAGAGCACTCACCTGCTCGAGAGATTCCTGAATTGAACAAGACTTATGGATTACCGCAAAATTGTGTAGGTCCTCATCGTGAGTCGTCTCGTCCAAAATCGCATCCTTGAAAGTATCTTTAAAAGTCAGAAAATCGATCAATTGCTGGTCGTCATTGAAAACTCTCCAATTTGCTATGTTGTCAGGTATAGAAGGTCTGAACAGCAATTCAACCGAGAAAGCATCAGTAATGATTCCTTCAGATGGAATCAATCTTGAAGCAACTTTAGCTAAAAGATCAGCTTCCTGATTTAGGTAACGAGGGATGGAACTTATGTTAAATGCTTCAAATGCTAATAGTAAATTCCATACCTCAGCCTGATAATTTCTCAAGTGTCCAGCTATGCAGTGTATTGTATTACGTACCTGACGAACAATAATCTCAGAATCTCCTAAGACTACCAAGGCTTTGGCTCCCAAGTCAATCGCTTTCTTCAGCCCTTGAATGAGGGCTTAGTATTCAGCGATGTTATTGGTGCAATCGAACTCTAATCTGCAAGCAATGAAGTACCTTTTACCATAAGGATCAATCAGTAAGCACCCTGCACCAGCTCCTTCTTTTGACTTGGAACCGTCGAAGTAAAGAGACCAAAAACCATCATTGAGATCTAAATATGGTGTATCTAGGACTGAAATTTCAGCTGGGACTTGTGTAAAATGACAAATTTCAGACTGCTGATTTGAATCTGGAATTTCTGAAATTTCAGCCTCCAAGTTCCCAAAAAATGAGTTAGCCATGTAGTTACCCATAATGGTGTCAGTGAACAAGACTGGTTCATTTGAATCATCAATTTCAGTGACGGTATGCTTCATATACCGTTCTCGATCGATCCTAATCTTATTGGGATGTCCCTTATGAGGTATCCACAAGTGTGACCAATCTGTCGCAAAATATCCATCAAGTTTTTGTGACCAATCCCTGCTCAGGAATAAGCCATACGCTTCTGGGATGTCGGCAACAATTATATCGATAATAAAATGGACTTGAGGATTGGAATCTAACCTTATCAGCACCTCCTTCAGTTTACCTATTACCTTTACGTTTGAACGATCAAGCTGTACAATACTAGTATCACAAGGCTGAGGGACAGCATTAAACCTTTTACACACCGAGTAAGGCATTACATTTTTGGATGCCCCTGAGTCTATCATACAGTTATGTACTTTGCGATTAAATATTTCGAACGAAAGTAAAAAAGGTGTAGTTGAAGAATCAGATTTCTTGCCTATAGATGATGTGTTGACTGAAGACTTTTGTGAATTAGCTTTATTATTGACAGAACTATTTTGATTTGAGGAAGTCTTACCAGTTTTACTTGGGCAGACCCCTTGCACCATCTTATCTCGAATCACAGGTATTTTTATGAGTTCATACAGAGAAATATTAGCTCTTCTCTTCTTTAAGTCTTCAATCAAGTCATATTCTAACTCAAGGGAGTGTGCAGATTTACTGTTTGCAGGCTGACCTTTGTTTTGGACAGCCGAACTATTATCTGTAACAGTTGTAGCAGGTTCAGTTGAAGGCTGGTCTTTTTTAATTCTGGTGTTGTACTGATGCTGATTTACATTGACAACAACGACTTCTTCGTCATCAGTTAATTCTGAAGTGTCCCAGAAATGACTGATGACATGGGGTGGCTTATCGTCATTGCCATCATCTGTTTTTTGGTTATCTTGAGAACTCTGTCCAGAAGACTGAGTTTCATTTTCAGTAGATGTTTCTAGATCTGAAAATATTGATTTGAGGAAGGTGTTAAGTTCCTCAACACTGTTAGCTTCAGAGGGTGGAGTTTGTTTCGCAGCTGAAATTTGAAAAGGTTTTCTGAAAAACTGTTTAGGTGGTTCTTTGTTTGTGGTATTTTCAGAAGTACCCTTTTTTAAATCTATGATTTCATTAGACAGTTTTTTAATGACTCTTTGTAAACTGTCAAGGTCTAAGGCATCTTGGCCCCTTTTGTCAGAGCTTTTGGCAGGACTGTCATCCTTCTTCCGAGAAGAAGATGCTGAATCGTTATCTACTCCGGGATTTACTTTCGTGGCATTCGCATCCTTTTCGACTTTAATTGCTTCTTCAAAGTTTTCAGCTAGGGTGAGTTTGGCCTTTTGCCTGACAAACATGGATATTTTTCCCGGTAAGGCTGAAGTGTAAAATTCGACAGTAACGTCCTTAGTTGGCCTTGAGGTAGCAGGGATCCTGTTTCTTAAAGTTAGAAAACGCTGGTTAAAATCTTTAACCTTTTCTTTGGGTTCCATGCGAATTCTAGACAATTCTGAGACTAAAATAGCAGGAGTCTTGTCATCTCCAAACTTGTTTGTAAATGCAAGATCAAATTCATTCCAGCTAGTAATGGAACCAGCTGTAAGTGAAAAATACCACGTCGGTGCTTTCCCCTCAAATGTATAAGGGAAAAGCCGACAGACCACATCTTCATGTTCAACATCCAAGAGTTGAACTGTCAACATAAACTTCTTGACATGATCTTCCGCTGGCTCTTTCAACTCAGGGTTGAACTTAGGGAGTAATTTCTCAGGATGTTTAGGTAAAGGGTGTTGAACGCCAGGGATGGCCACTGCATCCTGAGCTAGCCATGGCATATTAGCATTGGGGTTCGAGGGATTTACAGCTGCCATGTTTCTTGGAGTTGCAGGTGGTGAAGGTGGTGTTTGTAAAACACGAGGAGGTGATCGAGGTGGTGATGGTGGTTTTCCAGTTCCTCCTGAAGTAGGTGGTCCCGAAGAAGAGGAAGGCTGGTTGGTACCTGTAGAAGATTGTTGTATGTGAGGATCGGGATGGGCACCTAAAGGCTGTTCTTATTCTCCCAGAACAGATTCAGGATGACGAGTACGAGGATGTGTAATCTGCGGAAGAGGTAATTCAGTGGGCTGGCGTCCAGTGAGATTTGAATAAGCCCTAGTTAAAATTCTACGAGATTCGTTTAAGGCTTGCTCATACTGGTCTATTTCTTCAGGTAAGTGAATACCGGGAGAGTTGAACTGAGAGATCAGATTTCGAACAGAGTCCCTCACTGGGGTTTCATTCACTCGTGATGAACGGTGAGAGCGTGGTTGTGCAGTTGACTGTATTTGAGGGGTGGTAGGCTGATTATCCTTGTTTACAGGATTGTTTTCATCAGCCATTGGCTTATGCTGGCCCTCCTTCTAGCGCCATTGTTGACGGGCGTATTTGACTAAGCCCGCAACGGGGGAGACGACCCAGACCGGGATCCTTAGGGCAGGTTCCAAGCTGTTTGAGATAGTCGTTCCCGACAGGTTTAAAGGTTCTGTTGGCCTGGAAGTCTACAAGACTTATGGTTAAAATTAACGCTACTGATTGTTAGGGTTAGACCTCTACTTATAATTACAAGGATTGTTTCAGGTTATATATCACTAGATTAACGAACTGTTAGGCTTAATCCACTTTCAACAGTCAGCACTAAATACATGACTAAACATGATCGTGGAAAATATTAATATCCTACAGGGATCTGTTATATGATATATACACATGTACAGTAACTACAGAGAAATAATCTGAATATAGTTCATAAAAGATTTGATTTAAATAGATTTTCTAGGGAATATAATCAGCAGAAAATAAATAACATATAACCCTAATTACCTACTATCCTGATCAGGAGTGATAAGAGAACTTAACCATGCAATCGATTCACGCTAATAGAAATACTACATAGATAACTCTGATAACATTTAAAAGAATTTAAACATTAACAAATCATGTAGTAATGATTACATCTCATATAAACAACAATATCGATTGTCAATTACACAACATGAAACATCAGCATAAATCAAGAACATGAAAATCGATAATTGTACAAGAATTATATATCTGTGGAATTCTTTAGAGAATTTCGACAAACATAAATGAAAATAGAAAAAGGAATCACAAGACTAATATATATCACAAATATGTGCCAAATATAGAAACTGCAAACATATATTTATAATATCACCAGTTTAATAATGTCATGGCTGTAGACAGTAAGCTGCCTCAAGTCGCAAACAGATCAACCCAGCCTTGTGGTGCCTTTTCCATCAACTATCGACCCCTTTCCCATAAACTTTCAATCCTTAAATACATGTTTTCAAAAATAAACATCCCTAAAAGATAGATATCACCCAGATCGAATCATTCAACTAATTTCTAATTAAAAATGACAAGCGTAGCATGTCATTTTTCAATAAAAGTAAAACACCATGAGAAAATAACGATCCAATCCATGAGAATCGAAACAAGACCTGGAAATTCTGGAAATGGACCCGATCCGATTGATGGGGAATATTATCCAAAAATAAATAGTCTTCAAAACCCGGGCGTACACAGCAACCATATCGCCTGCAGCCAATTGAATAATAAAATTAAAACATAAACATAAACCGAAATAATAAATGTTTAAATAACAAACAGAAAGTAAAATAAATCAATACCTGATCATCAAAATTCAAAATTAAACCCAACAGCAAATAGACCCAGCATAATCATAAATTAACCGATGCATTAAAAACTTGAATATTAACCCCACTGGAATGACTCGGCGAAGGCGCAACCCTGAACTGCATGAGAGCGATCTGAGCGTTAAGCTCACGAACTTTTTCATCATTCTTATCACTTTCATCCTGAAGCTTGAGAACTCTCCTGATTAACTTATTTTTATGATTTTTCAGTTGGAGAAGCTGTTGATCATTCTCATCAACTTTCAAATTTAACCTAGCATTTTCAGCCTATAATAAATCCCGATTCACTGCCATTTCACCTACCCTATCCTCCATACTACGAATTTTATTCAATAGTCGATTAATAAACATAGGATGAGCAATGTCTGCGACACAATACATGCTAGGCGAATTCGCGTGCACAGACTTTTCTTTGACCGACGAATCAAGAACAGCATCCACTCGCACCTCTTTGTCGAGCACATGAATGCCCTCATCAACCACGGGAGGAGTCTCGTCGATAGGGTTCGGAACAGGTTCAGGGCGAACAACGTTATCATTATCAGGCAAAGGGAAATCCAATTCCTCATCATCCAACACTACAGTCTCCACCTGAAGCTTGTCAACTACAGGGGTTTTGACAGAGTTAGCTTTCGCCATGCTTCTGGTGAATCTACCACCCAATTTAGCTTTGGGCTGATTTCGCCCACGACCACGAATCTTATCTGTATCATTTTGTGGGGTTGTTGGTGACAGGGATGAGGCTATCCTAACACGCTTAGAACCTAGAGGCGTATGAACACCTTTAACTGGTTTATCCATAGAGTCTTTGCAGGGCTGAGGACTCATACGGCGAGGGCTCAACAGAGGTTTGCGCGGAGGATGAACTGAAACTGAACCTTGATCTCTGTGCTTGTTACAATCATCAGGATTGTCGAACATGCAGTGACAAAACGAAGAAAAACCATTTGAATCTACAAATTCATCCCAAGACCGACCCGACCTCAACAACTCATTATCAATCAGCATACGAACCAAACCATGATGAAATAGGCTGTGACTGATGTGTTTAGGGCCTTTCTTAATAGCATTAGACATCTTGAACAAGCTATGTAAAAGATAGTAAGGTAGATTCAATGGAAACCCTATAAAAACAGACATAAGCCGAAGGTGGTATACATACGCTGATGATAACCGGCCTTCGCAGGTCAAGTATCGATGAATCAGATCAAGGACAGGATGCCATTCTTTCCTGAAATACTTACGGGCCACTCCAGTTCGAAAAGAGACCTCCTGAACAGGGTTTTTAAGTAATTGCCGCCATTCAGTAATAGTCATTTTTTGGTACTTGAACCATCTCTGACCCGTCAGGGACAAACCTATTGCAGCTGCTATTGACCTTTCATCAACCCGAAACCGAAGATCCCCAACTTCTGCTTGAAAATCGACCAGGGAGAGAGAAAAAACCCTAGTAACTTCAGGGTTCGAATCAGAAAATTTCTTCAAGAACGGCATCCATCCTATATCTTCAACCTTTACTGCGAGTTCAGGGTTCGAATTTAGCAGGGTCATCTCACAGGGTTCAACCCTTACAACAGGTGCCATCACTGGCTGTGTCCAAGTGCATAACCGCACGCAATATAGGTACCAGAGCTCAGCAAGAGACAGAACACGAGACCATGAGCACTTAGAATGAAAGCTCAGCAGCACCAAGTAATGAACAGGATAAGCCATGCGTGAACGCAGGCTATACCCCTGCGGGTTTTTCATGAACGACGACATCGGCACTCGGAGTGGTAATCGATTGAGAACAGAAATGACGGTCGAAGACCCTAGATGGCTGATATTACCATAATTTATCCTGACTTAAATGATGGGAGCCTCTTGGTTGTACGCAGACCAGGTGTTCTAATGGCAAGAAGCCATGACGAAGGATACGTACTAATACTTAAATGCAATGGACAACTCAAGTACCAGTGTCATGATAGCATACTGGTTTCGCAATAAGTGAATCAAGATATAGGCTGCGACATAAATCAATCCAACGATCACCATAATACATGCTCCTTTATCCTAGATTCGACCTACCTTTGAAAGGTGGCAAACAATAAAATGTAATCACAAACCATGCACTCGAGACTGAACCTTGAAGTATTACCTTATGATAATCAATCAACATCAACGATGGTTCGCAAACTTAGGATATGCCGAAAGAAATGGTTTGTGACACATTGGCTTACACTGGCCCTAGGTCTTGACCGAAATCACCATGAACCAACTATTGTTAATATTTGAACCCTAACAATAGTCATAATAACAAAACCAACAAAATCAATTGATCATGCTTTGGATTAATTTATAGATTAGGATAAATCGAAGGATATAAAAATCATTAACATTTATCCTTAATTTCCACCCAAATACAAATAATAATCATTAGTGGTGATTTTGTTCAATATCCTATAGTTGCAAAGGTTCCTTTAAAAACAACGAATTTCCTCAATTCAGTAGCTGACAGAATGGCATTGTTTCAGTAGCTGGAATTCTTCTTTATTTTGCACTGAGAAATTAAAACATTTCATCTAATAAAATAGGATTTTATTAGATGAAATAATGTTTTGTAAAGGCTGTTGAGCCAGGGCACAACAGGTGTCATATCATTGAGCAGTAAAAAGCAACCAATTGTTTCCCTATCATCCACCAAAGAAAAATATTAATCATTAAGCAGCTCTAACTGTGAATTTGTTTGGTTATGAAGAGTTCTTGAAGATGTTGGAGAGAAGCAAGAAGGTCCAACGGTCATCAAATTCGAAAACCAAAGTTCAATCAAGTTGGAAAACAATCTAATGTTTCATGCAAGATCAAAGCATATTGACATCCAACATGATTTTGTCAGAGAAAAGCTTCAATCCAAAGAAATTGATCTGTTGTATTGTAAACTGATGAAAATATGGACGATATGTTTACTAAGCCAATTGGAAAGGATAGGTTTGAAATGTTTAGGTCAATATTAGGAGTTGTTGAAAATCCATGTCTCCATTAAGGAGGAGTGTTAGAATAATGTAGAAATTTCTAGAATGTCTAGTTGTCATTGAGTTGGCATTGTGATGACTTGTTGGTATGTTGTGCTTAATTTATGAAGGTTTTAGATGTTGGTGGTCAAGTGTGGAGTGAATTATAAATGTATGCTTGTGTTTACTCAATAAATAAGTTGTTGTGGTGTGACAGCATTTGATCTCTCGGTTTTGCAATTCTTTTGTTGGCTTGTCTTGTGTGTTCAGTGGTTATAAATCTAAGTTATAGTATATACTGTGCAATTTAGAACATTAAATAAAAACATAGTTTAAGCAGTTATCATGTTCAACTTGTGAACAATCTTTTGAATTTACTAGGAATGTACCAATCTCCTAAATTTTTTAAAGTTTTTACCACTTACCAAAAGTGATTGATTAATTAATGACAACACACTAAACCAAAATTCCATCTTTGTAAACGTTTGATACTATTTCACACTGCAAAAACAATACCAATATTTAATTGGATAACAACACACAACGTACCCATCCTTTTTGCACTAGTTATTATGGTTGGCTTGAAGAAAACTTAATTGATTGAGATTATTGATTGTCTTATACACTTCACAACAAGAAAAACTATCTTTTAGCATCACAAGTTAGCATCACTAATAGTTTATGGTGTTAAAGTGGTGCTAATAGAACCACCTACAATTTTGTGGTGTTAAGGTGGTGGTATGAGCACCACTTACATTTTGTGGTATTAAGGTTGTGGTATTAGCACCACATATATTTCGTGGTGTTAAAATGGTGTTAATGTTTATTGATAATTATGTTTTTACTCATGTATATTAAGAGAAATGTCATGTTGGCAAGTACCATAAAGTAGTGCTAATAATTATTTGTCATATGGAAAAAGTACATGTAGGATTTATTTATGAGGATTTTGACCATAAACATAACCATTTCGCAAATAATTATTTATTATGAGTTGTTGCACCACAATCCCAACAAAATTAATTTCTTAATTTTACACTATTTAAATAAATAAATTCACATGATTCAATTCAATTAAATTATTCATTTTTAATATTATTTAAAAATAAATATTTAGGACTCTTAATATTGACAAACAATAAAAAAAATCATTTTTTAATTATTAATATTTTTAAGTAGTAATAAAAATTATTTAAATTGAAATTTGATTATTCAATTAATTTTTTTTTTATGTTGAGCTTATTAAATTTATTAATGGACATTAGTATCATTATTAATATGTAACTTTAATCACTAGCTTAAGTCCATAGTTAGCACCACAAGTTAGGGACGCTTATATTATATGGTGTTAATATGGGGATATTAGCATCATTTACAGTATATGATGTTAAAGTGGTGATAATATTTGTTAATCTTATTGGAAATGGCATGCCACATCATATATGTCAATAATTGTATTCTATTATATATAAATGTATTAAGTAGATATTAGTTTAATTAATTGCACTCCATTATACCCTGAATATAACTTTTCTTTAAAACATGTAAATCCTTATATTTTTTTCACAGTGGAAAAAAAACAACTTTTTTTATATTAAACAAAAGTTGTATCAGAAAATACATCAAAACAAAGAAAAGAGAGTTCTTCTCATATCCAAAACTACCAAAAATTCCTCCCCATATTGTCATCAATCCTTTGATCGTCTATACTAACATAAAACATTCCAGCAAGGTTGACTGAATCTTAGTTAAAAAATGGGAACAAACACATAGTAACTTTTTAACTTCTAACATATATTATGAGCGCTTCTATCAAAATAGAAACTGACTAAACTTCAACAAAAAAATCTTAGACTCCCATAGTCCAAGATAACTCTCTCTAGATTCTTCAAAAAAAATGTTTCCACCTGTATTTCCAATGGCTTTCTTAGAAAGCTCATTTTCTCCTTCATTGTACTCCATGTAGATATGCTTGAAAGAAACATGATCAAACTCAAAAATTAGATTTTTTACTCTTCACATCCATTGTTCTGAACTTAAAGAGTGAAGAGAGATGTCTCCCTTATCCCAATCAATGATCATTTTGTAGTCCCTAACGATCTGGATAGTGGTGATAAAATTTATATTCTTAGCATACCAAAGTAAGCCCCATAACACTAAGAGTTCTGCTTTAGTATTAGTGTCATTATCAGCCCCCATCCACATATGTATCACATGATTTGAATTGAATCTCATTACCATTCTTACACCACATAATCCCTCCTGCTCTGCTCCATCAAAGAAACCAACAATTGATTTGTATCCAAAACTGGAAAATAAACCTTCATGCAATCATCCTTAGCTCTATTTCTAGAACATTTGAAAGAAATAATAAGTCACTTTTATACTTACATGAACAACATTTGAATGGAAATGCTAAAATATCATATTATTTCTAGCCCTCCACACTTCCCACATAGTAAATAAAGGAAGGAATAGAAGTTTTCTCTGTAATCTACACCACTTCCTCAAATTATATTCCAAGGAATTAGCATCCCAATAATTTTGAAACTGAAAACTCTTCCTCAATTCTTCCCAAATATTCTGAAAAAGCAAACAACTACCAAAAATATGATCCACTAATTCCATCTCATATTTACAAAGGATGCACCTTTTGGGCCCTGTAAATCTTCTCCTTTGTAAAGTATCACATGTTAAAATCATGTGTTGGCCTCTTTCTCATTCTTGTCTCGACCCACAGTTCAACAACAACACAATACCAACAAGACACTAAAATACATTGGCCCGACAGAGCAAGCTCAATTGACAACACCCACGAGGCAGGCTCAGTCTCACCCGAGATATCTTAATATGTAACTGCCAGAACCATGTTTCTGTAGTTGGTGAGGGATTATAGTCTATTGGCCCGTAGCCAAGGCGCTCGACAGAGATGGTGGGATGGATTCTTTCACTCTGTGACAGAGGTACAACTATGTGCCACATCCCGCATGCGACACAACCTTGTCCTTACAACTCAACAATTGGCGCAATAGTGCGATGCAATTGATTCCTTATACTTGACCGATAATGTGTGACTTATATTATAACTTAGCAGCTTGACCATGAAATCATACATATCGTGCCGACAATGCTTTAACCATTCATTCATTCAATTACCAATTATTCATACTGCGACATACATTCAACAATATTTGTAACTGTAAACAATATATGTAAGAAAACATTCACATAAGCATTCAATCATTCAACAACATCCATCCATTCTACATGGGAAATTAACATGGAAACCCATCTGGGAAAAACCACCAAGGTGCTCTTAATCTGGCATGAGAAATATATGTAGCACCGTGCAGTCTGCGACTTGCAGACTGTTCTTAAGATATGTCTATCTGACTTAATATTCTTGCTCTCATGCTCTCTAGTTTATTCTTCTATCTACGCCTATCGATTCGCACACAGCCTGGATCGACTCTTCTACTCTACTATCTATGCACTCATCTACATATTCCTTCTACTACTAGCGATTTGTGCACTCAACTGCAAGATGTGTGGCTCAATAGCCTTATACTTCTACTAAAATCCTCTCTGAGTCACTAAATAATATTGTTCAAGCTAACAGACTTACTGTCTAACTTACCGACTCGAGGCTAACCCTTATACAAAACGGATTCCTCCTATTTATAGTATTTACAAGACCGTGTAGGGTCGACCAAGTACAACTCAGTTATTACAAACTACAAAATATCTATAATTACATTAATGTCAGGCCATACTGGCCACAAAATTCATGCATTACATTAACCATAGCTTTAAATAGCTTGGGAAACATCTTTCAGTCTTCTGTACTGGTCATAACTAGCCGCAAAACTGTCCTTTAGACTTATGTAGGTTCGTCCTTCTGCAGTCTTCCACCGGTTTGTACCTATTCTGCTTTAAATCTTCTGCATGCCTCTTTCTGTGACTCTGGATGTGTTTTTCCCTGTCGCAGCTTCCTCTGCCTGCACTCACGCTTCTTCCTTTACCTGTTTTTCTCCATCACATGCCCTATTTTCCTCTTGCACTTGCACAGCAAATTCTTCCTTATGCACTTTTCCTGGCCTGAAAATCCCCCAACACTCACATGTGGCTCATTCCAAGCCACTAAGAAAAATGGATGTCTCTGCAAAATTTGAGTGTTTGCAAAACTCAATCCTCTGGCTCAAGTTGCGCGATAGGACCAACCTTGTCTTGAAATTCCTTCAAAATTTGTTGCACCTTGGAAACTTCCTCTGTTACTTCCTCTTCCTGCTTGGCCAACTGTTCCACTTGGTCAGAACTGATATGTTCTGACAGTCCTACTTCTAGTGACTGTTTGATATGTTGAATCTTCTGTTGTACAGGGTAAATAAGCCCTGTAATTCATGCTACTTCTGACTGGTGTACAGCTACTTCCTCATTCCTAGCTCGCTCTTGGTCATGGAGAGCTTGGAATTCCTACTGGAGCTACTTGATCTCATCCATTTTTTTCACCTTCTCCTTAAGCGGTAGCTTCTTAATATCTTCCTTTGTCATGGTGATTTTCTCATCTACTTGTCACGCATTTTCCTTGATCTTTTCCCCAGTATCATCCTTTAGAAGCACTTCCCACATCACTAAAACGACTTCCATTACCTCAGTGCAGAGTTTTTTTCCTTTGCTTATCCTTGCAACAACTTCAGAGGCTGCTTTGTTTTGCTCTTAAAGCACCTCAAGAGGTGTGCTTGGTACCTGCTTTTCCTGAATCTCTTCCACTTGCTTCTTGAGTTCCACCATGATCTTGGAGAGGCAGCCAAGCCTGGCAACTAAGTAATGTCGAAATTTCTGAAGCGCATATACCATAGCGAGGCCTTCTCTCTCTTTTGTGGTGTAATTTTTCTTTGTCGTCGACAGTTTTCGGCTAGCAAAAGCAATGGGGTGGTCAATTGCACCCTCTCCTGGTTGTGTTAAGACAATTCCAAGCGCGACAGACAACGTGTCAACGTGAACATGGAATTCCTTTTTCCATTCCGGGAATACCAGTATTGGCACAGTGGCCATCTTGTTCTTTAACTTATCCAAGATTTCCTGACAAGGTTTCATCCACTAAAACTTTGCATCTTTCTTCAACAACTTCTCCATGGGTGTAGTGATCTCTGCATATCCTCTGATAAACTTCTTATAGTAGCTTGTGTTTCCTAGCACTAATCTGAGTTTCATGACTAATGTGGGTGGTGGTAAGTCCAGGATAATCGTAACTTTTGTTGGGTCAACCAAAATTCTAGCACGACATACAATGTGACCCAATAGCACACCAAACGGTGCACAAAAGATACATTTCTTGGAATTAAGCGTGATATGATACTGGTGACAACAGCCCAGCATCATGGGAAAACTATCAATATGGTCTCCTACTAGACCAAACACAATTCAATCATCACATTAGACCTCAATAAATTTATGAATGAAATATTTAAAAGCAGAAACTACTATTCTAGAAAAAATAGCAAGTGCATTCTTGAGTCCAAAGGGCATTACTGTATACTGGTAGCATCCCCATTCTGTGACAAAGGTCATTTTATGGCGATCCTCCTTCGTGATTCTGACTTGATGATAGCTAGATAAGCCATCGATGAATGAATACATCTCTTTTCCTCCAATGCTTTCCAATACTTCATATATAAATGGTGTTGGGAATGGATCGTGCAGGCATGCATCGTTCAACTTCCTTAGGTCGACGAAGATCCTGACTTCTTCTGTGGTTTTCTTATCCTAGATCACTATAGGGATGATCCACTCGGATTCCTCAACAAGTTCAATGATTCATGCATCAAGCATGCGATCTAAGTATTTTTTTACCTTTTATTTATACCTCGGATTCAACCTATAAGGTCACTATTTGACTGGATTACCATCTAGTCTTAGGGGTATTTTCATCTCTCCCAGGTCGCCGATTATTCCCTTCATCTTTGAGAAATTGGTAGGAAATAGGTCCTGATACTCATGCAGCAATTCTGTGATCTTCGCGACTGTCTCTTCATCCCAATAATCTCCTATATTGGCGAACTTCAGGTTCTCTGGTGACCCAATGTTTACTTTCTTTATTTTCAGCGACTTGAGGAACTGGTTGCTTGAAATACCACGTCCTTACACTACGTGTGTACCCTCTTATTCTGGTATGTTTATGTTAGTCAGATCATCATCTGGTTCTCCAGCTAAATTGTAATATGCCATCCATTTTTGGATTGTCATGCTACACTGGTGCGAATTTGCCTCTTCGACAGGGATTTCAACAAATATCTTGTCCTTTATTGTTTGAAGCGCAACATCCAATGTAGGTTACTCATCAGCAAATTCAAGTGTGTGCACGAACTGTTTAGCTACCTCTTCCCAATCGTGAGTTCCTTGTCGCAACTCCATAGATGTATACCATATTCGGTGTGTCATTTCCAATGTGTGAATGAAATGATGGATCCATTCCTGATGCGGGTATTCTGCAAATGCGGTGCAACACTGATTTATGTGCTCAATGAGGTTTGACAGCCCTGTGTACTTGTGACTCATAGTTGTGGCTTCTTCACCGAATATGGATTCCATCAATCTTCTGCACTATGGCCATTCTGATATGGACTGCTTGTGTGTGCCCCACCATCTGGTAGGCATAGATTTTAGTACATGGTCTAACGCAAACAAGCGCTACGACTCTATGACGAGTCCTTCAAACTCATGAAGGAAGGTCACAAGATTAGGTAACCCTTCATAGGTGGGAATCTCTCGTAGATCATTCTCCACCCATCACACAAAGCTCGTAATTCTGGTGCACCTTCTCATAGAGACCTCATGTAACGGTTTTTCCAATTCTCCAAGGCTGCTCCCGAGTCGAATGTGCATGAACTAGCACTCTTCTAGCTCAGGTTTCCATCTGTTTTCAAATTGATATAATCTTCTTGTAGAGAAGTGACATTGTAGACCTGATCAAGATAATCACTCTGTCCCTCATTGTAGACAGGCTCGACGTATCTTTGTCCTTCCAATGGATCGATGGGCGACACTACCCTCATCTCATTATCCTTGAATGAGAGTATCCTTTTCTTGAAATTAATAATGGTATGATTATCTATGGCCAGTCTATCCCCAACAGTGCAGGATATGGGTTCATGTCATCGACCATGTTAATGACTTCAAAGTATGCAAATGTGTGCAACCCCTCAATGTCGAAAGGGACTTGACTCAAGCGACCAATTAGTAGAACCTTTTCCTGATTTGCAAGTCGCAACTAGACAGGAGACCAGTCCAAGCACGACTTTCCCATACTCTCCTAGGTTTTTTGCGTCAAAATATTGAAGTCCGAGCCCAAGTCTAAAATGATGTAATCCATGTCGTAGTCGCTTATCTACACAGTCATTCTTAACTCGCACCCAATTTTAAACTTTGTTTTAACCTGATTAACTCTCCTTTCTGGTTGCGAATCTTCTAGGGTTTATTATATCAGTGCTTGTAGTTCTGCGACATCATATTTATCTTGAATTAGCGTTAAGCAACTTGACACAACCGATTTGAGATTACTAAACTTTTTTGGGATTTTCTTCTGGAATAGTTGTTGGAAGCGTTTAGGATTCTCCCTAACTTCACCTGACATCGATAGTTGTTCTTGATATACGAACTCTGGTCGCACGTCCAAAAATACTTTCTTCTATTTTTTAACGTCAAATGGTACTTTATTCTGCATCGCTAGTCGTACCTTCAGTTGCAGTTGTTCTTGCGGTACATCCTAATCAACTCTGGTCGCATCACCTCCTTATGTTACAACAACAACGCTTGTCTCTCTTTGCTCAGCAGCAATCATATGGACATTCAAGCTAGGATTTGTATTTGGGTTTGAATCCTGCGTGGGGTTAGGACCTGTAATGGTCCTAGCTTGCCACTTTGCAATCAACTGAGGACATTGCTCCACATTATGGTCTTGTCCTTTACAATATGAACATGTCTTTGCAGGCTCTTGGAAATCTCTAGCATAGTGACCCGTTTGTCCATAGTTATAGCATGTAACCTATCCTCTTCCTCTACCAAATCATCCTCCTCCTATTCCTATGAAGTTTCCACCACCCCTTCCCTATGGGTGTGCTTGCTGCAGGGGGTACTAGTTCTGCTGGCAGTGTGGCTGATAGTGATTCTATTGCACATATGGTTATTGTGGTGCATATTGAAGTTGATACTGGTTTTGATACTGGTTGGGTGGGAACTGCACAGGCTGATACAATGCTTGCATTGGTTCAGCCTGAGGTTGCTCATCATTCTTCATCAAGGAGATGTCGACTGCCTTTTCCTTCAAGAGATGGTATGTTCCTCAATCCTTCTCTTCATGGCCTACTAACTTACAAAATTTATAGAAGAGGCTTACTGGGGTACTTATAATTTTTTGCAAGTATAGACACTCCTTATCCTGATTTCCTCTAGACTGGAATATACGGCACCATGGTAGTCCATGAGTACTCAACTATTTTGGTGCACTCGATGCGATTTAATTCATGTAGGTCAAACAATTATCCTTGGTGTGTCCGTCCATTATGCATTTCGTGCACCATAGTTCTTCTTGTGCTTCCTTGACCTTCTTGATGTCCTGAAGCTCTATGGTCATATTAGCCAGTTGCGAATGAATCTGCACCATTCCTGTGAAACCATCGCCGATTGGCAAAGCTTCCAGCTTCATTGCCAGTTCTAGCACTTATGTCTATGATTCAATATTTTGTTGCATCAATGGGCCTCGGATATGTGGTAATATCATAGCAATAAACCACCCTTTATGTTGTACATCCGACATTTGGAAACTTACTTTTTCCATCAAGGTTTTAAACTGCTATTCAAAGTCCCATACTGACTCTACCAATGATTGTCACTATCTCCTTGATTTCAGTGATACACTGTGACTCAAATTTAGGTTTTCGGAACTCAGAGATCATTGCGACTCGTATTTCTTCAAGGGTTTTCTGTGGTGCTCCTGGTGGTACTACACAGAACTTCATAAACCAATCTAGTGCATGACCCCTCAAAGTCATGATCATCTGCGCTTTATTCAGGTCCACGTTGTGAACTAGGTGAACCATCCAAATGGAGTCATAGAGGAACCAATGTTGCTTTGGATCCTCTACTCCATTCCCATTGAATGTGGGTAACTGAATATCATGCCCAGCCATTGAGTTGGCGTCAGGGTTATCTGATGAATTTAGTGGAGGTGTACCCTCCTACGCGCTAGTAGCAGTGCTAGCACTGTCAATATTAACAACTCTTTCATGATATAAGGCTCTAGACCTTACCTTTGGCGATACTCCTAGTGTGATGTAGTCACGTCCTGATCGTGGTGTCTCCACAGGCTCTTTGGACTCCTCTATCCCCTCTGAAATTAGGTTGTATTTCTACTCTTTGTTGAAAGACTCTTCATCCAGCTACAACTGAAGTTCATGCTCGCTTTCTTCTAACAAACTAGGAGCTCGTCAACCCCCCTCTGTCTTTCTCCTTTTCACTAATCCGAATCTCCTTCCACTTCTTAGGAATCCATATTCTAGTTTAGGTTTTGTACTTCCTAGGAACATCTCAACTCATCTTTTCCCATTTTCTCTACAGATCGTCCATGAAATATCCCCTCTCCTTGGATATGGATATGCAGCTTAACTACTCAACTAAAAGATACCCTTCTCATAAACTAGCATATTTATCCATGTGCTGATAGATAACAAATACCTTCTCCGTGGTCCTTTGTGGTGTCCATGACCCTCCGACCGGCAAAGAGGACGCTACCCACACCACACAAATGGGCAAACAGCCCCATGAACATAAACATAAATCAATGCTGAAATTAAAAAGCTTAACATAACACATGCTAAGATGCATAAAACATACAAGGATACATAGTTACTCAACATTCAACGGAAGAAAACATATACATTCCAGCATTCCACATGTTCATCATAATTCATGAAACAATAGATATAATTGCAGAGATGAAATAGTCAGAAGTACTTATCTTTTGTTGAAGAACTTGCCCCGCAACCAGCTACGTCGCTGCAATGTTCCACCCAACCATAGGCCAGCGTGCTCATCAACCTCTCAGCAACACTGCCACCCCCGAGCTGGGCATGATTCCTCAAGGAATAAGGGTCAATGCAAGCTTACACATAGCCAAGGTTTGCCAATCAGCCAAACCCACACAGCAGGGTTGTAACACCCAATTTTGACATTTCTACCTAAACTACTATTATATGTTGTATTTGTTTGATTGTGAGACCTTGTCGGTTTGACGACACTGTGGACATATGGTTCTATTATTTTGCCGATATATATATGTGTGTGTGTGATGATAGTATTATGGTCGGTAGTCATGTTTAGATATGTATCATGTGTTAATTATGTCAAATATATGGAAATTACTGAATGATGGGTACGTGGATACCGTTACAGATATATGTTGAAATAATGAATGTTATGCCAGGTGCATGGCGAATGAATGAGTTTATTGTTGTCATGTTATGATGAGATATGTGTGTACATATCGAGGATTATGCACGATATCCTATATTGTATGTCGAGGATTAACTTACAGGTTGAAACGGCTAAGTGATAGCTGGATCCTACGAGGTGGGAGGACCTCGGGGACATGGACTTCTAAAGATAAAATGGTATGCGAATGATGCATTATTTACTTTCGTATGGTTATTATGTTGTTTATTATGATGTATGTTATGACACGGGTGGGGTAGAGTTCCAGGAAACTCAACCGCCCAGATCGGTTATATGATGACAGACCGAGTACAAGTGCAACGCTGTTGTTATGTCAAGTAGACATAGTCCCTTGTTCCATTAGGGGGGTGGAGGATTTACCCACCGTTTATCCCTGAAACCCAGAGTCATGGGAGGGTTGTGCTACGGCGCACTCCCCAAGGTGTGTGATGATGACTGGTGGTTGCCTACTGGGGAAGCTTGGTTGATGTGGTCGACACTTCCGCTTACGGGTTCTAGCTGGAACCGATCATGACTTGACGTTTCAGGGTAGTCCAGCAAAGGACAGGATAGGATGTGGAAGTTAGTAATGATGTAGGTAGATAGATGTAGCGTGAAGTAGGGGTGAAAACAAGATCTAACTGTAGGTGTGTAAAACCCTTGATTAGTATGTGTCGTAAATCAGTGATGTATGAATTGTCGTAACATGGATTTCAGTAAGCTAATGGATCATACCTTGTAAACTATGCTAAAACATGTGTCGGTAAATAATAAAGTTCCTTGATTATGATTGATGTATGTGAATTATTACTTTTAGTGTACTTACGTGAGGAATGTAAGCAGTAGCTATGCTTACATAACTCGCCTACATATTATGAATTATGTAGCTAGGGTTTTCACCCTAGCTTGTGCTGATGAGCACCTACTAAGGAATCTGGATTCCTTAGTAGCAGTTCAATAATGTAAACAAAAATAAACTAAGCTAAATCAGAAAAAGTAAATAACGTAAAGCAAAAACAGTAAGGAAATGTGTAAAGGTAATTTTATTTATGTTACCTCCAGTGAGGAGGTTGATGGAGTCCGTTGCGCTGGTCCGATGTCGGTGGCTTCGAGCTCCAAGCTGCTTCTTTTCCTTTTTCGGTGGTGGAAATGGGCCAAAAAGGTTCTCAATGGCGAAAATGGCTTGTTGGTAAGCTAGGGTTTCGAGAATAATTTCGGCAGAGGCAGGATGCTTTTGACTGTGGATGTGAAATGAGGGGTCTCCACCACTTATTTATAGTTTTTTAGTGGTGGAGTGCTGGCCCATGGTTTTGGAAACCATGTGGTTTAGGGCAGCTTGTTTAGGGTTTTTGCTGTTTTTAGGGTTTTCCTCCTTTTTCCTCCTTATTTTTATTCCTTTTCTTCCCTTTTGGGGATTTTTGCCATTTTTAGAGGAATTTTGGTTATTTTTGGAGGAAAAAGGGGTTTTTTGACCTTTTGGAGGCATTTAAGGCCTTTTGGAGCCTTTTTAGATGGTTTTATGGCCTTTTGGAGGCATTTTAGGCCTTTTGGAGGCTTTTTAGTGGGATTTTCAGGGAAATATGGTAGGCAAATGGACAAATGAGCCACGTAGTGGGGTAGATGAGGTAGTTAACCATTTTTGGGTGTTAACAGATTGCCCCCTAATGTGCGAGGGCAGGAGCTCATCGTATGGCCGATGGACATCATGAGTCATAGTTGGTTTGTGTTGGGGTGTGGAGAAGAGAAGGAAGCAACTGAAGTCCGGGACACCGATCTCGAACCACCTGCAAGGACTGAAAAGTACATAACCTCAATAATGAAGGAGGAATCATCTGATAATATGGACGAGGCGGGCATTCCCATGCTCGTATCAGAATATAACATAGCAATATAAATAGTCCTCAAATACTGAAGGAGGAAAAGATCTCAATATATGGACGAGGCGGGCATTCCCATGCTCGTATCAAGATACATAACCATAACTGTGCGAGGCCCAACATGAAAGACCTGTAGTAGATAATCATTGTGCATATCATGAGGGTCCAGAGGGGACACAAATCTGGAGCATACTGCTGAGCTGACTATGTCTGAGCGGAACAACTGAAGCGCTGGAATGACAGCAGTGCTACTGAATGTGGTACCAAAGGAACTGGTGAGCTACTGGATCAAAGTGACCAGGGTCATGCTCACAATGGCACACTGAACTGGAACTGAACTGGGTACTCAAGGAAGCATAGAATGGGATGGCTTCCGAATACAATCGCCAACGCAGCCCGGACATCCATGGGAACATATAACTGGGTGTTCCGAAGTGACTCACCAATATGCTAGAGTCGGGGGAAATCCGGGGTCTTCGACACGAAATGGAAAGGATATATATCCTGCGCGATTCTCAACGATGCGAATAAGGTACTGAAGTCGAGCATGTGAGAAACAACCAATCGGGGAGGCAATGATGAGTCCTCCCAAAATGGTCCGTAGGAACTCACCACAGATAGTGATGGGTCCAAGGCGCAGGGGCCTCTAGGTCTATCCTCTAGAATAGAGGAGTTGTCGTCGACAGAGGGAGACCTGCAACTATCAAGGCAATGATGTTTCCTTGACAGGAGCACGAGGTGCAAAACCGAACTGTGATAGTACTGATGGTAAGAGTGATAAACTGGTGGGACTAACTGGGCCAGTAGAGTGGGTGGACTCAAACTTCCTTTGTTCAGAGTATGATGGCGGGGATGATCGGGCAGCACATGAAACTGATGGGTGGTAAAGGGATCATAGCTGTAAGGGATCTGGGCAGTTCACTGGGCTGTGGGAGACCCAAGCTATGGTAACATGGTAGGAGATTGCAGAATACTCTGAACAAAGGCAACCTGATTGGAGGTGCTGCCGAGAGGATTGATCATAGCGCCAAGAGGCGCGGGGGGACTTCTTCATGGGTTAGTGAACTAGAAGAAGTGTGGATATAAAATGGTACTGTCATGTGGATTTTACGAGCCCATGACAGTTCATGCTCGTGGTTGCTTTCAATTTTAAGGAGTCTGAAAGCAAATAAGAAGACTCTGTAGTGATGAAATGGTACTGTCATGTGGATTTTGTGAGCCTATGACAGTTCATGCTCGTGGTTGCTTTCAATTTTAAGGAGTCTGAAAGCAAATAAGAAGACTCTGTATTTGGTGGGATGGTACTGTCATGTGGATTTTGCGAGCCCATGACAGTTCATGCTCGTGGTTGCTTTCAATTTTAAGGAGTCTGAAAGCAAATAAGAAGACTCTGTATTGATGGAATGGCGCTGTCGTGTGGATTTTACGAGCCCATGACAGTTCATGCTCGGGGTTGCTTTCATATTTAAGGAGTCTGAAAGCAAATAAGAAGACTCTGATTAAATGGAATGGTTGGGCAAGGAGGAAGTGTTCAATTAGGGGACATTTATGATGATCAGAGCTGAAGGCGGGGGGGAACACTGGTGGGCCTCCTTGCAAGATGGATGAATGGTGGCAAAATAACGAAACCTTTGCAGTATGACAGGAGTGAATGGCTCATGTAAAAAGTGTGGAACAATCAGACGGCGGCCGATGTGGCGTGCTAATCAAGGTAGCAAGATGTCCGGACACAATGTTATGATTGTACCTAGTGAGAGTGAGAAATGATCTCAAGCGTCTTCATGAGCTCGGAACGGTGATTCCGGCGATATAAAAGTACTAAAAATGGAGGGCGGCTAAAGTGGCATGCAAACCGAGACGACGAGTGGTGTCTGGACACAATGTTGAAATTGTACCAAGTGAGAGCGAGAAATGATCTCAAGCATCATCACAAGCGCGGAAAAATGAATCTAGCGATATCAACAGTGTGAAAAACGGAGAACAGCCGAAGTGGCACGTAAACCGAGGCGACTAGTGGTGTCTAAAAAATGGGCAAAAAAATAACGTAGAAAAAATAATGCTACAAGGTGACCATCGTGATGGTCTCGTCGTGCTGATTCCAAGACTGTAGCTAGAGATGAATGGGACGCTGTCTCTGACGAACGGGGGGTACATCAGGCCATGTGTTAATGTGGTGCTCTTTAATGGCAGGGTCAAGGCCAGGCATTTCGGTATAGGACTAGGCAAAGACATCACGGAATTCTCTGAAGAGTGCTTTGTACTCGTCAACCTCCTGCTCAGTGCAAGATTCTCCTAAAGCGATGAGTTCGGGGGTGCCCCCGGGGGCAGCAAGATCGATTTGAATAACAGGTGAGATGTTGGCCATGTTACCCTCTTCGAAGGCGTCAGGAGCAGGAATAGGGTCCTTGAACCAGTCGACATTCGGGGGAAGGAAGTCTTTGGATTCCACTGCGAATTGGGGAGCAGTGGTAGAAGATGATTCATCTGGGAGAAAGTATGAACGATGATGCATGTCATCCCATGGATAATCTGGGGCGGTGAGAGCCTCAAGAATTTCTTCATCACTGTGGAAAGTTCGGGTTGTCAGATCGGTTGCCGAGGGGGTGGTGATGGAAGAAAACATATAAATGTTCTCGAACTCTTTTGAAGCAGACGATTCCGGGGGGTGGATCTCCACAATGGGGAGTTGGGTTGTCTCAAGATCCAAATCTGAGGGGAGGATCTCGTCAATGGTGGGGTCTGCCGTCTCCAAATCCCGATTGTTCATCTCAAAGAGAGCTATTCTGTACTCGGGGAGATCGGGACAGTGATGGGAGTAATGCCCGTAAATATCACATAAGGCACATGGGTGGTTGGTGCGTAGGGACTTGTCGCGAGGCGTAGGGGTTGACTCTAGGTGGACCACCGGGATGGTGGGGTCGTCGTCAAGCGGTTCCATGTATTCCTTTAATGCTGGTAAATGAGGACAAAGGTGAGTCGCATGGCCCAACTCATCGCAGAGCGCACATTTGGGAGGGGCACGGAATACAGGGGGGTTGTGGACTGTCTTAGGAGGTGGGACAGCACTGTAAGGTTGGGGGCCTCTGCCCCTCATGGGTTTGGTACCACTAGGGGATGGTTTCACGGGGGTTGAGGGGGTAGCGACACCGGGAGCTGGTTTCGCGGGGGCTGACGGGGTAGCGACACCGGGAGGTGGGCGACTAGTAGTGGCTATGGGTTGCACTGGTTGCAGGACGACATCTGGTGTCGGCGGGCGAACTGGAGGCGAAAGATACCAAACGGGTAATCCTAAGGTTAAACCCGGGAGGCTAAGGGTAGCCATGACTGGGGTGCTAACCACTCCTGAGGGAGGGAAGAGGAAAGGTATGGTATGTATGGGTGTGGCGCCAATGTGGCTAGGGACCAAGGGGGGTTGAGGCAACAATGGTGGTTGATTACTAGGGGTTCTCGTGTGGTGGGACAGAGTCAATAGGTCAGCCACGTCATTAGTATATGACGGTGGTGGGAGTGATGGAAAAGTGGAGGTCATCGGTGTGTCTAAGTAAATTCCGGGACCTCCAGAAGAAACCAAGGAGGTGGGGGCATCTGGAATAAGTGGTTCAACTATGGGGAGCATGGGCCCTATAGAAGAAGCGGCTGCGGTGGGGTTACCCGAGATAGTGTGTTCAACCATGGGGAGAACATTTTCGGGTGTTGCGGCGGCCTTGGGATCGTAGTATGTGAGTTGGTCAACTTTGACCACGCGTCCTTCATGAGGGAACATCATGATGCGAAAAACGGTAGAAGCAACTGCCCGCATAGCATACATGTAGCTGCGGCCGAGTAGAAGGTTGTAGTCAAGCTGGGCATTGATAACCTCGATGTTTATCAGGACCATTTTACCAGCTAGCTGGACAGGGACATTGGTTAACAGGCCTTGTGGTTGAGCTGAACGGCCGTCGTAGGCTCGCAACGCAGTGGAGGATGGTTTGAGAGGGGGGGATCCCATTTTCTGCCAGATGGAGATGGGCATGACACATGTGGAGGCACCTTCATCAATGATGCAGCGATGGACTACAAAATTCCGGATGGAGACAGTAACTTGAAATGATAAGTTGGAGGGCAGGCGAGGTTCGGATTGGTCCAAATCATATGCCATTAACTGCGAATCATGCGGATCGATAGCCCCAATGGCTGAGAGTAAAGTCTTACGCTGCGAAGGGCAATTTCGTAAGACTTCTAACGCAGACATGGCTGCGGGAGATTGGGCTAAGTCGTCTACGATGTTGTAGTTTGACGCAGCCCGCGCATTGGGGTTGTTATTGATGCGGCGAAGTGGGAAACGGGGCGCTTTGGGAGCTCCGTCTAGTGGAGGTGGAGGTATACGTAATGACTGATTGGTGGGATGAGCATTAGTGGGGTTATTGGCGGGTGGGGCTTCCAGGGTGGAGCCATATTGGTTCCGCCGGGTCTGGAGGTTGACCTCATCGGAAGACATCATCAACAGATGGTGGGTACCTGAATCAGACGGGGGTTGATCAGGAGCGGCGTAAGTGATTTGTTGGATAGGCGCATTAACTTGAGGAGGAGCCAATGGTTCAGTGTTCACTAAGGCTTGGTTGGGTAAGGGGTTTTGTAGGACCAAAGGTGGCTGCTGAGGTTGTGGGGGATTGGGTGGTGCTTGAGGAGCCACCTGTCCTTGGCGTAGCTTATCAGCAGCCAAAAGTTGTTGAACTCGCTCCATCTGTGGGCAAAAGTGTGTGTAGTGGCCATAGACCCCACAAACCGAACAAGGGAAGTTGGTTCGCAGGTTGGGGTTTTTAGCCTGCTTGGGTGGGTGATCGAGGTTTTGGTTGGTAGGGGCTGCGTTATTATTAGCAGGGGGATTAGGTTGTTGACCAGCTTACTCGGCTTGCTTGTTATTCCCACGATTTCGTC
>LPNX010206477.1:727224-756389 GCA_001517045.1 Pseudotsuga menziesii | reverse complement strand
GTCTCTGGTCTATTCCAGACCTCTAAACCATGGAGTCTCTCCACATGGTTTGTCTCGGCTGCTAGGACCTCCACAGTCTTACTAGCACCTTTTTCATTACGGCTCATTCCGAGCTCTCCAGGACAGTCACATGTCCACATGCACCCCTAGGATGCTCTCATAGTCCTCGTTCCCAGCGATACCTATATCCAAACAATGAATAGATTCACATGTTTAGTTTATTCTCATCGGTTTTATCTCTAGAACAAGAGCTTAAAACATCATAACCAAATCATATACACGTGTATATTCATAAGCAAAATAATCCAATACTTATCTGTATTGTGCATTTCCTCGTTGGTCCACAGGATCCTGCTTCACTTTGCAAGCCTTGGGATCGCCTATGGACTTGGATGTTAGGTCAGCACGCAGGCTACTTCCACAACATCAAATAATTAATGTCCAGCCAGTACATCCACATGTTGACTGGGATTGGAACTTTACCATGACCATTTCCAGGTCTAGGATCTACTATGGATCCCCAGGCATATAACAGCCCAACATACTCTTATATCAACAATAACCCTTACTCCGCAACCCCTCACAACAACCATTTACCTTTAGGGTGCAACACCCAACTGCATCTATTTAGCCTGTCAACACAAGCAATATAAGCAAACTCATCAGCGTTATTGCTCTAAAACTGTAACCATATTTTATATCATTCACTATCAAGTATTGAGACACCAGGAGTGCGTCCACTCCCTAGGGTGTAATCAATATTGAAAACCCTTTCATGATCCGACATCAAAAAAGTGTGCACTCTTTTTCGGTGTGTGCCATGTAGGCCCTCTTCATACTCAAGCAATCGGTTATCATGGAAATAAAATCAAAACATGTTTTGCATATGGAATTTTAACAATTTGACATGCATATTCTTAGCAAGGGTCACAGAACACTTATCCATTTGTCGACGCAGTATTCCTTCGTTAAGGAGAAATGGGGCTCCCTTCTCTGAGTTGACAGTCCCTCGGTTAGCCATCCCAAATCCTTTTTACAGTTCATATCCACACATGTCTTACCGACATAAGCTGTACCATCTCACTCATGTTGCTTACCAAACATGCAGTGCATATGAGACATTTCTAGAATGTCCAATGGAGTTTCACCTGAAACCCATTTCCAAAATAAGGGAAAACCTTCCCATGTAGTTTGGCTCCTGCAGGCCATCACACATGATCCTCCTGCGGTGTGTACCCCTGGCACATTCATCAATTAGCCAAACAGTCAATCATTATCTGATAATACAACCCAAATTGATTGTTACATAACCAAGCAATTACATTAGTAATTAAATTCAATAAGAATTTGCAATTCTGTCTACTACAGAAATTAGTTTGCTTAGCAATGAGGTGATCCTCATTTATGGGTCTCTTGTAAGTAGCACTACTATGCCCATTATAATTTTTATGCTTACTAGCATAACATGAATACCCACTTACAATGCGTCCTTCTGACACAATCTTATGCAAGCCAACAGTGATTAGTAGTCATCAACAATTTCTTAAATCTGAAATTCACAATTCAAATTTAACAACCCATTATGCATACCAACTATTTTCACAGCCATGAGACTTTTCTCATAAGGTTTGGCTCTTTCACATGGTAGATTTTGGCATTTGTCATGGTCTTACTCTCATTTCCATGCTCTAAATAATCTACCTAAAACCTGAGCTTCAATCAACGAAGCACTTGGTAAGTTTGGATGCATATAACCTTCTCATTGCTACAACCATTACTGAAGCATTTTCAGAATTTATAAAATTCAAATACTTCCTGCTGTTAATCACATCAATATTACCAAAACTCATTTACTTCATGCAATCATTATCATACTAACATTTGCAAGGCATAGTCACATCATTCATGCAATTAAATGAAATGTTTAGATACTCCTTACTTCACAAGCGTATCATTTGTACCACCTTGCTCTTCCACAGAGCATTTCTGGCAGTTGATTGATCATGACTATCCTCTTTAGGCACTTACTATCCTACATTCATAACAACCTTTGAAATGGTTCCTGAATTGTCATCAATTCATCATTTCAGCCATTATTTATTCATAACATCACATGCACTCATCTTAATGCATTCATGCAATACATCACAACATTTGCACCCATACTTATGCAATCAGTCACTCACACCCTTCGTATGCATACATTCAATGCATGACTACAAGATTCATAAAATCTTTTTAATGCATATCCACTCAATGCTACCTTGCATTGATTCAGGATTACTATGCATTCAACATACCATGCATGGCCTAACCATGACTACTTCATATTGGATGCATTACTACAATCAAGATCATCAGTACTTACTTCCCTTGGGCTACTAAGCTCAACCAATATATATAGGCATGACACCTTTCTATATTCAAATATCCACATGGTATGAGGTCTCTTACCTTTACCACTCCTTGGAGTTTGTCATAATCAAACTCTTACCTTCATGGGTCCTACTTACACCCTTGGCATTACCAGTTTAGTCGGTATCTCGCAGAGGATTGTAGACTTTGCTCACCAACTTTTGATTATGGACTAGTTGCCTTATCCCTTTCTTCATAGGGTTGCTGGTCACATTCATCGACATCAGCAACATACTCAACCATGTCTAGGTTATCGTTGGTTTTTCCACTAATGCCAACACCAATGCAATAGTTATCATTAGTGGCTCATTATAAATATATAATTTTCAATATTCTTACCAACATGTAATATCCTATGCATGCAATACATATCTTCATACATTTCAAGTATAAAACTTAGGAATGTAGTTATAATCAGCAAGATAGGGTTTAAGGAAACTTCCCTTTTCAAGTCCCATGTCCTCGCATGGAACTCCTCTTCCACACAACAGCTGGTTAGCCTTCATAGTCCTTGCTACCTCTGGGCATGCAATTTTCTAGATTTGTCCATTTGATAGCAGTGGCCGTCATTAGCACTTTGCTGCTCCATGCTTAGATTCTGGTGACTTTCCCCTATTCCCTACTGGATAAGCTTTCCAACGCCTATCCACATGTTTCATTCCGACCTCGGGTGTGAAAACCACACCACTTCTAAAAATGAATATTTTCACCAAATCTCGGCATTTTACACACAACTGCATTTTGGACTTGGTGCCAACTTCAGCCACCTGTAAAACCCACTGAAAAACTGCTGAAAAATCCTGTTGAAAAATAGTCGAAATATGCTGGAAAATTCCACTTGAAAATCTCAAAAATTTCCTCTGCAGAATTGGCTCTCATTTCGACTATCAGCCCGACATTTCGGCAGTCGAAATAGCTAGCTTCTCCGCTATTCATTGGTGATCTGAACCATAATCCTTTCCGCTGCATAGGCGACCAGAACCACTATCCATCGGATGGATAGTTCCTTAGGCATCCGCAATGTTGGGAAATAAACTGTATGTGGATTCCGTGGCTAAACAACTCATCAACGATTGGAACAACTAAATTTTTTCGATGTTTTGGGCCAATCCTCCTCTGGCTTCCGACGTATCGACGGACTAATCCTCTATTTTTCTCTGACGTGTCGGCGGTCCAATCTTCTAAAGTTTTTCGACGTTTTTTGTACTTAGAAAATTTTTGGAAATCTTTCTTCTTCCTTCTGCCGCCGCATCGCAACCTCGTCTTCTATTTTCCTCCGATACTTGCCGCCACATCAGCTACTCAAACAGCTAAATTTTTGCCGACGGTTTCCATGCTTAGACGAATTTTCAAAATTTTCCCCTTTCTACTTTCTTCCGCCGACGGCATCGAAAGTCCTTTCAGCTAACTCAGCCGATGTATCGGCTGCTCGAACAGCTAACGCCTTCCGATGGTCTCAACACTTAGAAAATTTTTGAATTTTCACCCACGTCGGCTCAATCATCTACTTTCTGCCACTGCTTGATCTTCTTTTTGTCGGCAAAATAGTTCCATCAGCAGCCACAACGGCGGAACACGATCTTCGATCTTCTTCCGATCGGTGAACTGATTTTGACCGGCATCGGCAGTCTTTTCTCGTCAGAAGACTAGTTCTCTAGGATTCCGCAATGGCAAGCGTACGAACCACTATCTTCTTTCGATAGCCGACGATTTCTATACTTAGAAAAAAAATTCGAACTTTCTTCATGGCGTTGGCAGTCGGACGCGTAGTTGTTTAGCCATCCGCAACGGCGGGCGCTCGAACAACTTTCTACTTCTGATGATTTTAACACTTGAGCCAAATTTCAAAACTTTCCTACTGTCGGCAATAGGATCCACTAACACTACTGCATCGGCGTTTTAGTCCCTTCGACAGCCGCAACAACGGACAGACAACCGCTAAATTCTTCCGCGGTGTCAACGACCCCAACATCTATTTTCTGCCGACAGACGTTGAACACTTAGAAAAAATTTCATAATTTTCCCTCCAACTGTTCTCCGTTGGGTATGCTTCCTTCTAGCTCTTCCGCTACATCGAAAGTTTGTTCCACTAAGTGTTCCGATGAACTAACTGATCAAACACTTAGGCAAATTGGTGGAAGTTTTCTATCATCCATTTCTGATCTCTATTGGGTAGAGAGAAATCCTGCCTCTGTCACTGCATCTTGGTGGTCCATTCAGGCCCATGCTGCAACATGAGCTTTGATACCACTTTGTGGCGTCCTCGACCCTTCGACTGGCGAAGAGGACGCTACCCACACCACACAAAAGGGCAAATAGCCCCATGAACATGAATAGACATCAATGCTGAAATTAAAAAGCTTAACATAACACATGCTAAGATTCATAAAATATACAAGGATACATAGTTACTCAACATTCAGCAGAAGCAAACATATACATTCCAGCATTCCACATGTTCATCAAAATTCATGAAATAATAGATATAATTGCAGAGATGAAATAGTCAGAAGTACTTATCTTTTGCTAAAGAACTCACCCCGCAACCAGCTACGTCGCTGCAACGTTCCACCCAACCATAGGCCAGCGTGCTCATCAACCTCTCAGTAACACTACCACCCCCGAGCTGGGCATGATTCCTCAAGGAATAATGGTCAATGCAGGCTTACACATAGCCAAGGTTTTCCAATCAGCCAAACCCACACAACAGGGTCCTACCAAGTCATCAAGGAGCTAGGATAGGATAAATTCCAAGCTGGTGGCCTCAACACTAGTCTTCTCATGCATACACGACCTCTAATCCCACTCTCAACAGTCCAAATACCAACCACTGCATACCGCAGCAAAACAATCCCTTCACAGCTCTGTGAAGAAGGCAAAGACAAGCAGGTGCCAATCCCAACCAACAGGTGAAACAACTCAAGTCCTCAAGACAACTCAGAGTTGTTCTTGGCCCTAGCGTGGCCAAAACAACTCAACAGCAACCCAAAACCAGGGTACATCAATAGCCACAAGCTCACAATGAATGATGGCAACAATCCACAGTCCCAAAACAGAGGAGAGGGAAAAATCCCAACATAGACATGGGAAAACACAAACGCAGACCACAGTAGACAGGATACATGGCCACAATCGATAAGGAGACATACACATACCACCGAAACCAGTATGGGACACACAGGCACACAGCCCCAAGCGTGAATGGCTCCTGCACCCGAAAATCCTGAGTGACAGCCACGATTTCACTCGTTCCCTGCATGATGAAAGCCAACGCAAAAATCCGGTGCATAAGAAGGGGAGAGAGAATGACTCTTTGTTTGAGGGTGATCAGTCAATGAAGAATCCCCTAAACGGTGTACGTGAGGAAGCCGGACCCGTCTCTACGTGAGAATGAGCAAGACTTCTGCTCCTGCATGAGGATGAACAAAAAACGGCTCTGTGTGAGGATGAACAGACAACGGCTCTGCGTGAGGATGAACAGACAACGGCGAGAATGCCTTAGCAGTGGAGGGAGTGGAGTGAATGTTTCTTCTTCCCCATGCGATGTGAAGAGGAGAGTCTGCTGGTGGAGTGGGCACGTGGGCAAGGACTGGCAGTCTTGCCACAGCCACCCCTACTCAGCAATAACTACCTCAACTACTCCACAAAACATTAAAGAGGTTCGATGAGACAAGGGAAGATGGAAAATCAAACAAGGCTTTTCCCCCCATAGACCAAGGTTTGACATCCCCCACACCCTTATCCTTTGGAATCATGCCCTTCTCATTTTAACGTTGCACTTCCGTAGCTGGTTGTGGGTTTTTTTTAATTGATGTGCGTATTTACATGATGCCAAACTGTAATGTGCTGGATAACACGATATACCATTGGCAACTATCCCCATTGCTGAAACATACACAACCAAATCGATGGGGGGTCTTTTTCCTTTAGCTCCTCACCACGATTAATTACATTATATACATCATGCAAACGCAGTCAAAACCGGGGTGTTACATCCTTGGAAAAAATATCTTTCAACCTCACTATATGAGGTTATAGTCTCTACTGCAAACTCAGTATTATACCCTTGCAAAATACTGTCAACCCAAAAGTCAACAGCTCTAGAGATGGTGTTACTTACACTGGTTATCACGCAAACCAACTGATAACTCCACTCGACTGCTTCTCTTCTTTGGAAATTTGTTTGTAGAGTTTCCAACCTTGACAACCAATCATGTAACACAATGGGAAACTCTGCAAAGAAGATCTCGTGAATATCAAAATATATGTACCGGTCCACCCAGTCTTCTGCATTCAATCATGATCCTAAGATGTCTTCTTGCGCAAAGGATAGCATCTTAGACTCCATCCATTCCTCTATTTTCATCTTTGTCGGATTCCACAACATCTGCCTTGACTCAAACGATTGCAGGTCCTGGCGATGGAATGTTGGTTGTGGAGCTTGATCTTCTAGATCCAGAGATATTATTCAGTTGTGTTTGTACCCCAGGTGTACTGTACACTCATTCCCCCACTTTGGGGTTTGGGGCAGTGGCTCGAAAAAGGGGGTTCGGGGGTGTAGCCCCCGAGAAAAAAATTTGGGATGTTTGTTGGCCAATAGTTTTGCGGACCAATGGTATTGGGTTAACCGTAGTATTGTCCCATGGTATTTCCCCTATAAAATAAATGCATTGTAATATGGTTGTGTATGGTATTGTATTGTATTCTAGTAATGTAAATAATCTTTGTGATTGTGTGAGAGAGACTGTGAGAGTGTGAAGAAGAAGTGCAATGGTATTGCTACAGGTTGTATCCCATCATCTTTCTGGATGGTAATACAAGGACTGGCAATTTCTGTGTGGATGTAGCCCATCGTTTGGGTGAACCACATTATATCTGTGTCTCTCTGCAATGTGTTTAATGTGTTTTGTATATTTTTTAATGATTTAATTGTATAATTTTTATTGCTCCGCGGTCCTGTTTTCTAACAATTGGTATCAAAGCCAAAAGGTCTATTTGGATGATAAACTGGTAGGAAAGAAGGGTTCCTGGTTCGAGTGGGAGAAATGGCGGAAGAAGGAAAGTTTAAGGTCAAGAAATTTAATGGCCAAAACTACTAGTTATGGAATATGCAAATGGAGGACTATTTATACCAAAAGGATTTGTACCTACCGTTGGGCGAAAAAGAAAAACAGTCGGCGACTATGAAGGATGAAGAATGGGAGGTTTTTGACAGAAAATCACTGGGAACAATATGGATGTTCCTGGATTCATCAGTGTCTTTCAATATTTCGAAAGAAAAAACAATAGAGGGTATGATGAGCGCATTGGGTAAGCTCTACGAAAAAACCTCGGCTTCCAACAAGGTGTTTTTAATGAAGTGTTTATTTAATATGAAGATGCCGAAAGGTGGATCTATTGCTGACCATTTAAATGAGTTTAATACACTTAACAGTCAGTTAAGTTCTGTAAAAGTGAACTGTTATGATGAGGTTAGGGCTCTTCTAATCTTGTGCTCATTGACAGAAAGATGGAATAGCTTGGTCATGGATGTAAGTAACTATGTCCCTAGTTCAAACACTCTTAAGTTTGACGATTTGTTGGTGTTATTCTTAGCGAGGAAATGCGAAGAAAAAGAATAAGTGAGACATCAGGTAATGCATTGAACATGGAGAGTAGAGGGAGATAAAATGAGAGAGGAAGGATCCCAAGAAATCACAACAAGTCTAAAAAGGGTAGATCCAAGTCGAGATTCAAAAAAATAGAGTGCCGGAACTGTGGTAAGAAAGGGAATCTAAAGAAAGACTACAGAGCACCAAAGAAGAAAGGTGAGAGGCAGCAAGAGACTACTCAGGAAGTGAATGCAACAGGTGATGTGTTACAAGATGCTTTGATTCTTGCATTAGATAATACTAGTGATTACTGGGTGGTAGATTCATGGGCTTCATGTCATGCACCTCATAGGAAATTCTTTCATGATTATGTTCAAGGTGATTTTGGACATGTTTTATTGGGGAATGATGAACCATGTAAAATTGTTGGAAAAGGTAAGGTATGGATTAAGTTAAATAATGGAAGTGAATGGATGCTAAAATATGTAAGGCACATTCCTGCTATGAAAATAAATCTGATCTCAACAGGGCAGTTGGGAGATAGTGGTTCTTTTTCTACATTTGGAGAAACATGGTGGAAGATCACTAAAGGATCACTGGTAATAGAAAAAGGAGATAGGGTAGGTACATTATATTTATGTCCTCATAATACTAATTATTTTATCTCTATAGCTTCCATAGAAACAGGTGCATCATTGTGGCATCATAGGCTTGGCCACATGAGTGAGAAGGGGATGCATATTCTCCACTCAAGGAAACTGCTTCCATACTTGAAGCAGGTAAGTTTGGAATTCTGTGAGAACTGTGTTTATGGAAAATAGAAGAGAGTTAGATTCCTCATGGTTGGGAAAAAAAAGAAGAGTGAAAAGTTAGAGCTTGTCCATACAAATGTATCGGTACCATCTTAGGTACAATATCTTGGTGGCTCTCATTATTATGTTACTTTTATTGATGATGTAAATAGAAAAACTTGGATTTATTGCATTAGACATAAATATGATGTGTTTGATACTTTTAAGAAGTGGAAATCTTTGGCTGAGAATGAGACAGGAAAAAGGTTGAAATGTCTCAGATCTGATAATGGAGGTGAATACTGCAGCAAGTAGTTTGACAATTATTGTTCACACAATGGGATTTGCAGAGAGAAGACAGTCCCTGGAACACCACAACAAAATGGTGTGTCAGAAAGGATGAACATAACGATCATGGGGTGTGCAAGGTGTATTAGATTGCATACAGGGTTTCCCTTATAGTTTTGGGCTGATGTTGTAAACATTGTTGTTTATTTAATAAATAGAGGGCCTTCAAGTGCTTTGGATGGTGGCATTCCAGAGGAGGAATGGACAAGTAAACAAGTAAAATAATCATTTCTAAGAACTTTTGGTTGTGAAGCATTTTTCCATATTGATAAAGATGATAGAAAAAATATTAAAGCTAAATCCAAGAAATGTACCTTTATTGGATACGGGGTTGATGATTTTGGTTATCGCTTATGGGATTTTGAAAATTGCAAAATCATTAGGAGTAGAGATGTAGTATTCAATGAAAAGGTTATGTACAAAGATCAGTTGTAAGGAAAGAAATTGGAAAAGGAAAACACAGAGTACACAGTGCTTGATGAAATCAAAGAAAATGAAGCTCCAAAGGAACCAGAAAATCAAGAACAACAACAGGTACCTGAAACTCCTACAAATTTAAGAAAATATACCAGGTTAAGTGGACACCCTGAACGATTCTCTCCTTCACTATATTATTTATTGATGATTGATTCTAGTGAACCAGAATGTTATGAAGAAGCCATGTAGGTAGAAACTAGAAATAAGTGGGAACAAGGCATGGATGAGGAGATGGACTCATTGGTAAGAAACCAGACTTGGGATTTGGTTAAGTTTCCTACAGAAAAAGGGCATTATAGAATAAATGGGTTTACAGGTTGAAGGAAGAAGATGGAGGCAAGAAGTGGTACAAAGCTAGGATTGTTGTAAAGGGGTTTGCATAGAAGAAAGGTATAGACTTTGATGAAATATTTTCCCCTGTTGTTAAAATGACTTCAATTAGAACTATTTTAAGTCTAGTGGCGGTAGAATATTTGCATCTGGAACAATTATATGTAAAAACAGCCTTTCTCCATGGGGATTTGGAGGAAGAGATTTATATTCATAAGCCACAGGGGTATGAGGTCAAAGAGAAGGAGAATTTGGTTTGCGTGTTGAAGAAGAGCTTGTATGGCCTGAAGCAAGCTCCAAGGCAGTGGTATTTAAAATTTTATAAGTTTATGACAGAACAAGGTTATGATAGATGTCATTCTGACCACTGTGTTTATTTCAAGAGGCTAGATAATGGAAGATATATTATCTTGTTATTGTATGTGGATGACATGCTTGTTGTGGGTTCTAACATGCAGGATATAAATGTGCTCAAAATAAAACTAGCTAAATCATTTGCGATGAAGGATTTGGGTGCTGCAAAGAAAATCCTTGGTTTGAGAATAACAAGAGATAGGAAAAATCGCAAATTGAAGTTGTCTCAAGGTGAGTACATATAAAAGGTGTTGCAGAGGTTTAGAAAGAAGAATGAAAAACCAGTTAGTACACCTTTATCCATCCATTTCAAAATAATTAAGGAGATGTGTCCAGAGACACGGGAAGAGATAGATTACATGTCTAGGATTCCCTATTCATCAGTGGTTGGAAGCTTGATGTATGCCATGGTGTGCACAAGACCAGATATTGCACATGCAGTGGGAGTTGTGAGAAGGTGTATGAATAATATAGGTAAAGAGCATTGGAAAGCAGTACAATGGATTCTCAAGTATTTGAGAGGTACCACTTCTCATGCATTATGTTTTGGAGGTTCAGGCACTGCTCTATAGGGATATGTTGATGCAGATATGGCTGTTGATAAAGACAGCAGGAGGATCACCACAGGGTATGTGTTTACTATGGGTGTAACAACAGTATGCTGGATTTCAAATTTGCAACAGGTTGTTTCACTTTCAACAACGAAAGCATAGTATGTTGCTACTACATAGGCTAGTAAGGAGATGATTTGGTTGCAGAGGTTCATGGAGAAATTGGGTAAGAAGTAGGAGAACAGCAGGTTGTACAGTGATAGCCATAGTGTCATTCATATTGAAAATAAATTAGGATTTCATTCAAAGAATAAACATATACAGCTCAAGTACCACTTCATAAGATATGTTCTAGATGAAGAAATGCTAAAATTGGAAAAGATACATACAATCCAAAATCATGCAGACATGTTGACAAAGGGAATAACTAGACAAAAACTTTTTTCCTGCTCATTTTATGTTGGCCTTCAATCATGAAGGTGGAAACAATAAATTTGCCAAGCCTAAGGTCCAGAGCATAGTCCAGAAAGTGCAAAAGCGGTGGAGTTGATGTGATCAGTCTCCAAGTGGGATATTGTTGGTTGTGGAGCCTAGTATTCTAGATCCAGAGATATTACTCAGCTATGTTTGTACCCCAGGTTTACTGTACACTCGTTCCCCCACTTTGGCCAATAGTTTTGCGGACCCATGGTATTGAGTTAACAATAGTATTTTCCCATGGTATTTCCCTTTTAAAAGAAAAGCATTGTAATACGTCATTTTATGGTATTGTATTGTATTGTTTCATTGTAAACAATCTCTATCATTGTGTGAGAGAGATTGTGAGAGCGTGAAGAGGAAGTGCAGTGGTATTGCTGCAGTTTGTATCACTTCATCTTTTTGGACGGTAATAAAAGCACTAGCAATTTCTATGTGGATGTAGCCCATTGTTTGGGTGAATCACGTTATATCTGTGCCTCTATGTAATGTGTTTAATGTGTTTTCATCTTGTTTAATGATTTAAATATATAACTATTATTTCTCTGCGGTCATTTTTTCTAACAGTACCTGCTACTACTCTTGATTTTCTGGTGCCTTTGGAAATTCATTTTATTTGATTTCATCAAGCATTGTGTACTCTGTGTTTTCCTTTTCCTCTTTCTTTCCCTAAAACTAATCTTTGCACATAACCTTTTCATTGAGTACTACATCCCTACTCCTAATGATTTTGTGATTTTCACAATCCCATAAGCGATAACCAAAATCATCAACCCTGTATCCAATAAAGGTACATTTCTTGGATTTAGCCTCAAGCTTTGTTCTATTTTCTTTATCAATATGGACAAATGATTCACAACTAAAAGATCTCAAAAATGATTATTTCACATTCTTACCTATCCATGCCTCCTTTGGAATTCCACCATCCAAAGCGCTTGAAGGCCATCTATTTATTAAATAAATAGCAGTATCTACAACATGAGCCCAAAATTGTAAGGGCAAGCCTACATGCAGTGGCATACACCTTGCACACTCCATGATCGTTTTGTTCATCCTTTCTGACACACCATTTTCTTGTGGTGTTCCAGGGACTTTCTTCTCTCTATGAATCCCATTGTATGAACAATAACTATCAAACTCATTACTACAGTATTCACCTCCATTATTAGATCTGAAACATTTCAACCATTTTCCTGACTCATTTTCAACCAAATCTTTCCACTTCTTAAAAGTAGAAAACACATCATATTTATGTCTAATGCAATAAACCTGAGTTTTTCTAGTTGCATCATCAATAAAAGTAACATAACGAGATCCACCAAGATATTGTACCTAAGTTGATCCCCATACATTTTTATGCATAAGCTCTATTCCCAACCCTAAGAAATCTAACTCTCTTTTGTTTTCTATAAACACAGTTCTCACGGAACTCCAAGCTTACTTGCTTAAGATATAGAAGCAATTTCCTTGAGTGGAGAATCTGCATTCCCTTCTCACTTATGTGGCCAAGCTTATGATGCCACAATGATGCACCTATTTTTGTGGAAGCTACAAAGATAGAATAATAAGTATTATGAGGACATAAATACAACATACCTATCCTATCTCCTTTTTCTATTACAATTTCTCCTTTAGTGATCTTCCACCACATTTTTCCAAACGTAGACAAATAGTTGCTATCTCCCAACTGTCATGTTGAGATCAGATTTCTTTTCATAGCAGGAATATGGCCCACATATTTTAGTATCCATTCATTTCCATTATTTAACTTAATTTGTACCTTACCCATTCCAACAATTTTACATGGTTCATCATCCTCAAATAAAACATGCCCAAAATCACTTGGAACATAATCACGAAAGAATTTACTATGGGGTGTAGCATGACATGAATCCCCTGAATCTACTACCCAATAATCACTAGTATTATCTAATGCAATAATCAAAGCATATTGTAACACATCACCTACTACATTTTCTTCCTGAGTAGTCTCACATTTCCCTTCTCCTTTATTATTTGGAGCTCTGCAATCTTTCTTCAGATGTCCTCTCTTACCACAGTTCCTACACTCTATCTTTCCAAATCTGGATTTGGATTTTCCATTTCTATACTTGTTGTGATTACCTGGGCTCCTTCCTCTCTCCTTTTGTCTTCCCCTGCTCTCCATGGTCAACGCATTACCTGATGTCTCACTTGTGATTTTTCTTCACATCTCCTTGCTAAGAATAACACCAAAAACATCATCAAATTTAATAGTGTTTGAACTAGGGACATACTTACTTATATCCATGACCAAGCTATTTCATCTTTCTATCAGTTAGGATAAGATTAGAAGAGCCATAACCTCATCATAAAAGTCCACTTTTATAGAACTTAGCTGACTAGTAAGCATATTAAATTTGTTTAAATGTTCAGCAAAAGATCCATCTTCTGACATTTTCATATTAAATAAATGCTTCATTAAAAATACCTTATTGAAAGTCGAGTGTTTTTCATAGAGCTTAGCCAATGTGCTCATCACACCCTCTATTGTCTTTTATTTTTAGAATTGAAATCCAACGAAAAATCTAGGCACATTCGTATTGTTCCCAGTTCCTTTCTGTCAAGAACCTCACATTCTTCATCCTTCATAGTCGACGGTTGTTTTGTTTTTCTTCCCAATGGTAGGTATAGATCCTTCTGGTACAGATAGTCCTCCATTTTAATATTCCATAACTGGTATTTTTGGCCACTAAATTTCTTGACCCTAAACTTTCCTTCTTCTTCCACTGCTCCCACTCGAACCAGGAACCCTTCTTTCCTATGATTTTACCATCCAATTAGACCTTTTGGATTTGATACCAATTGTTAGAAAAACAAGATCGCATAGCAATAACAATTATGCTTTTAAATAAATAAACAATATGCAAATATTAAACACATTAAAGAGAGACACATATATAACATGGTTCACCCAAGATCGGCTACGTCCACACATAAATTTTCACTCCTTTATTATTATACCATCCATCAAAATGAAGGGATACAACCTACAGCAACCCTGTTGCACTTCCTCTTCACTCTTTCACAATCTCTCTCACACAATCACATAGATTGTTTTACAATGCTACAATACAATACTCAATCGTATTACAATGCTTTCCTTTTATAGGGGAATTACCATGGGAAAATACTACGAGTCACCCCATACCATGGTTCCATAAACTGTTGGCCAAGAAACATCCCAAAAAATTTATTTCAAGGGCTTCTCTCTCTGACCCCCATCCGGGGAGGATGCCCCCCCACCCCGCACCCCTCAGTTGGGATGAGTGTACAGTAAAATTGGGGTAAAAACACAACTGAAAAATAACATCTCTGAATATGGAATATCAATCTCCAAAACCAACATTTTAATCATTATTTTTTGATGTTGAGTGAAGCATAGCTTCCTTGTCAAAGTGATGTGTCGAGCAGCTACCTTGGGTGATGCGCCCTAAGCTTTCCCAATCTCTTCTCCCTCCCATTATATTCTTTAATGCAGCCACAAAGATCCAAGGAGAATCCACTAAATACCAATATCAAGGTCAGATATCAGCCATTCATCCTTGGAAATTGAGCTCCAATGAAGGAGACTTCACTTATGCTCTCAGGAATGTAAGATTGGTGTCGGGTGTTGGTTCCAAGCCTCTAATATTCTCTCTCCCATTATATTCTTCAGTGCAGCCACAAAGATCCAAGGAGAATGCACTGAATACCAATATCAAGGTCATATATCAGCCATTCATCCTTGTAAATTGAGCTCCAATGAAGGAGACTTCACTTATGCTCTCAAGAATGTAAGATTGGTGTCGGGTGTTGGTTCCAAGCCTCTAATATTTAGTATTGGGAACCATTGAGGGAGATAAAATCCTACAAAATATTTATGAGATTCTCCTTTTATTCTCATCATTCTTATCTCTTATACACAGCAATATTTCTTCTCAATAAGGTCTAAATTCCAAACCTTCAGTGAGAGAAGCATTATAATGCTCAGTTAATGAGCCTTTTGTAAGTTTTTATGCACTAATAGTGATGCTATGGATATAATAATGATATGTGATTTTTATTATGCTTAATATATTCTGATATACCTCTATTAATAATTATTTTCATATATGATAAATTACAGAAGTAAATGTCATATTTGTTTGCTTACATATGCTCTTTAGCTAGTCAAATTTGACTAGTTTTACTGTTTCTGATGCCATGAATGTTCTATGCTCCCAAATTTCATTTCGTAATATTTTGTAGGTCATACACTCACCCAGAAAACAAAAAAAAACTCACATAACTAGAATAATATTAGTTCGTACAGTGTTTGGGATACCTTTTCTGCGCAGGAAATCTCTAGGCCAATTTTCCTAGATTTTCCCAAACACTTCTGAACTATCCATAACTATTATAGACCTGCATAAATGGATTTTATCTTCCTAAATATATACTTATATCCATCCTAATCTTTCCTTATCCTTTGATTTCTTGTAACTGACTGTTAAAATCTCAGTTTGCACCAATTGGGACACCTAGAAGCCTGGTAGTAGACTTTAGCCTGAATAATGCTCAAAACCTAAAAGGGCCCAACATACAAGTACTTAGGGATCTGAAATTTTAGTCTCCTAACATATATTTTGGTATCACCTACACATATCAATTTATCCCCTCTTTTTACTTGAGAAATATGCACACATGTCAACTAGTTTTCTGAACTTTTTATCATATGGCAGTAAGAGTTAATGTTTCAGATCTAATTTAGATCAGGGATATTACATTGAATAGTAATGAGAAACTAATAATGGTTAATACATTGATAGTCATAGAAAACCTCAAAAGGAGGGCATTATGTATATGTACACATACATGAAAGGTAAGCATGTATATCAACATACGCAAAAGCTCCTTATATGCACATATGTGGTACATATATGAAAGTGTTTCACATTTGCGCATTTATGAAAACCAAAATGAGCCTCCAAGATTCTTTATATGTGCACTTTGGTTTCCATATATGCACATACATTGAATATCTTTAGTATATGTGCATAACCTTCCATATATGTGTAATTATGGAAATTTTATATACTGAAGTTGCTTTTGTATATGCACATATATGGAAGCACCTTCAATATATGTTTCTTTTGTAATTGTGCATATACATAAGGTGCTTTTGTATTTTTGTAATTTCACACACACACACACACATATGTAATGATCTTCCATATATGCACCTTCTATATATGTTCATATACATGAGCATCATCTATATATGGGAAATTACAAAAGGAATATATATGGAAGGAACTTTGGTATAATATGCATATATAGAGAGGTGTTTCCATATATACGCATACATAAAGTCAAAGGCACTTTCGTATATGCACACATACACAAAAGGTAATCCCATATATGGACATACAAGGAAGTGTCTTATGTATATGTGCATATATGGAAGCACTTATGTATATGCACATATACAGAAGCCTGCTCGAGGCTTCTGAACATGCACAATTTGGTTTATTTATATGTGCATACATAAAAAAAATTTATGTATATGTGAAAAGAAATGCACTTTTTATAATTCTCCAATTATTTAAATTGCAATTCTTGATTGTTGAAATTGCAACTAGTCAAATGTTGAAATTGCATTTTTCATTAAGAATTGTGAATTTCTTCTCAATCATACACTTCTTGAAATTGTAAATTTTTAGTTGTTGAAATTGCAATTTCTCCTCAATCTTTTTATTGTTGAATTTATATTGTAATTGCAAAAATTTTAATTCCTAGAGTTAAAATTGCAATTTGAATATAAAAAATCTTAAATTGCAATATATGTAAATATCAAAATCGCAATTAATTAATTGTTGAAATTGCAATTTTTGAATGCAATTGCATAGAAGGTAGTTTTCCAATTGTTAAAATTGAATTTCTTGATCCCTGGAATTTTAATCTATCAATTCTTGAAATTGTGCTTTTCTTAAAAATATGTGAGTTTCTCCTGGTTCATATATATGTGTTGAAACTGCAAATTTGAAATCATTGAAATTGCAATTTCTTCTCAATCTTTCTATTGTTGAATTTGTCAATTTGTAATTGCCAAAATTACAATTTCATGAAGTTGAAATTGCAATTTGAATGAAAATAATTCCCAAAATTGAAATAGATAATTATTGAATTTATAGCCAATTAGTTGTTGAAATTGTAATCAATCAATTATTCAAAGTGTTGGTATGTAATGATGAAACATATATACCTTGATATGTAGTGATGCAACATATAATGTTGCTTTTATTGTTGAAGTAATAAAGAGAAACAAAATTTATCTATAATTTGCAATTATGATACATGTAACATGAAGAAAATATAAAATATTTTTTTTCAAAAGTTATATAGGAAATTTCAATTAGTAGAAATTCACAATTAACGATTGAATATTGCAATTTCATCATCTACAATATAGAAATTCAATTATCGACAATTATAAAAAATTTCACAATTAACAATATAAATTGCTAAGTGATTATAATTTCAACAATAAAAAATGTAGTTTAAAGAATTGAATAATTATAAAGGTTACAAAATTGTTATAGATGTTCCCTTGAAGATGTGTAACACTTTTTGGCAAGCAAAGGGCACTAGTATGGAAAAATGAACATAATCGAGCTTTTGTTAAGCCCTTGATCGGGTTTTTAAAAGCTAAATCGAGTTATTTATAAAAGCTTGATCGAGGGTTAACAAAACCCTCGATCAAGATACGAGTTAAGAAAACCCTCGATTAAGCTATAGAGCTCGATCGAGGGTTTTCTAAACCTTCGATCCAGCTTTTAGAAATCATTCGATCGAGCTATTGTCATTATTAAAACATAAATAAATGTATGCAAATAGACTGTAGAAAGTAAAACGTATCTTGATCATGCTTTTAGTTTAATCACAACTAAAACGCCAATCCAACTATTTAAAAATGTGTTAAAAATCTCGATTATGGTTTTTAATACCTCGATTGAGTTAATAGGTGTTAGAATTTGAATTCCATTTAGATCCTAAGGAAGAGAGTTTTGATTATGTTGCAGCAATTGAATGGAGAATGAAAATACAAATCCAACAAGACAAACCACACAGGAAATGGACAAGTATTGCTAAGGAATTTATAGTATATTCATCATAATAATATCCGGTGTACAATATATTACAAATATGTAGAATTCGAATGCATGAGTAATGAATTCAAATCCTCCAAGTGGATAAGAGTGTATCTAACTGAATCTCTAACTCAAGGTCTCCCAATCAATACCGGAGTCCAAATAGACAACACCCCGATGACCAATAAATCCAACATGCAGTAACAACTAGTTAACTCAGTGCAACTAAGAGTGAGGTAGGTAGGAAAAGCGCTCCTCCCCATGCAACCATGCATTATCCATGCATTAGTAGCACTGTACTAACTGATTGTGAAGTAACTGAGGGCTAACTAACACTACAACAAAAACTGGATTTAGCGTCTCTTTTTGCACCCTTTTTTGCGTCTAGACCATCTTTCAGTGTATTTTTCTTCATTTTTTGAACAAAATGGCGCAATTTCATGGGTTGTTGCTATTTTATGTGTTTTTTTGCGTCCCTTTTCTAAATCTAGTGCAAATTGCAATGTAATTTGCTCTGGGTTTTGCACCTAGTTATGTGCCAGGTTTTGAATTAGGTTTTGCGACAGGTTTTGAGCCTAGTTCTACACCTAATTTTGTGCCTAGTTTGTACATCTACTCTTATTGTGCCCCCTTTTACGTCCATGTTTGCCTCAACTTTTATGCCCTTGTTTTCATCCACTTTTGCATCCTTTTTTACATCCACTTTTGCATCCACTTCTGCTTCTTTTTTTGCATCCCTTCGTGTGCCAAGTTTTGCATCAAAGTTTACATCCTGTTTTGAGTCTAGTTTTGTATCTCATTTTGTTTCAGCCATTTTTGCATCCATGTTTTTGTCCACTTTTCCACCCACATTTTCATCTCTTTTTGCATCCCATTTTGCATCCATGTTTACGTCTTTTTTTGCATCTACTATTGCATCCACTTTTGTCGCGTCCCAATTCACACCCATTTTTGTGCCTACTTTTACACTCACTTTTGCATCCATGTTTGCATCTTTTTTTGCATCCAATTTTACATCAGTTATTGCATCCCTTTATGCATCCATTTTTGCATCCACTTTTGCATCCACTTCTGCTTCTTTTTTTGCATCCAATTTTACATCAGTTATTGCATCCCTTTATGCATCCATTTTTGCATCCACTTTTGCATCGGGTTTTGCGTTGGGTGTTACGACTAATTTTGCATCTAGTTTTGCAATCTACTTTTGTTGCATCCACTTTCGTATCCAATTTTTTATCCAATTTTACATCCATGGTTGTATCCACTTTTGCACCACTTTTTTCATCATGTTTTTCTTCCACAATTGCATCATTTTTCGCATCCACTTTTGCATCCATTTTTGGTGCACCCCATTATGTGCCCACTTTTGTGCCTACTTTTGTTGCATCCATGTTTGCATCCTTTTTTGCATCCATGGTTTTATCCACTTTTGCATCCAATTTTACACCTAGATGTTGAAGATAACAATGAGGATAATGATTATGATATTGAGTATGGCTAAGATGATGATGATAATGTTTTTTATTATTAGGAGAACGATGACAATGATGATGATGAGGATAATGACAATGACGACATTGACAATGATTATGATGGAAATGAAATGAATGACGATTATGGTGATGATGACAATGACAATGATGATGAATACAATGAGAATGATGATGTTGATTATCTTAAAAAATAAGTTGTTATTTGTCATGCATAAATTGTATGTGTCCTCCATGACCCTTTTCCACTAATCACATATTTTGGGTAGATTTATTTCTTATGCCAAAGGTAATGATGAATAACTGATGAAAATGTCAATAATCATGATGATGACGATGTCAAGGACAATGGCGATGATGATGACATGAATGATGGTTATGCCGATGAAGATGACTATTGTGATAATCATGGTGACAATGACAAAGTTGACGATGATCATCATCATCATCATCATTTCCATCATCGTAATCATCAAAAACATCATCACTATCCTTGTCATCTAGTTCATCACCATCATCATTTAAAGCAGATGGGATATGTTTACCATTTAAAGCATGCATAAAAAGTGGGATACGGTTACAATTTTAAGCATGCATAACTTATAACTATGCTTGAGCACATTTTAATCTTGGAGCTTGTAGTGAAACTGGGTTTATTTACCTCTACCAACACTTTCTTATAAGGATCATCATCATCATCATTTCTCATGTCATTCTCATTTTCATTGTAATTGTCATTGTCATCATTACTATCATCATCATCATCACCATATAATCACATCATTGTCAACTTCATCGTAATTGCCATCATTTTCATCATCATTCATCTCATCATCATCATCATTGTCATTGTCATCATCAACAACAACATTGTCATCATCATTATCATATAATCACATAATTGTGAATGTCATTATCATCAAATACATTACATTTATTGTGTCCACTTTAGCACCCCAAATCAATTACATTTATATTCTCATTATGCTAGGTTGTATAGGTGCAAAACTAGGTGGTTTATATCATTATTTTCAACTTCATCATCATTGCCATCGGCTTCATGATCATTACCTATATCATCATTCATCTCATCATCATCGTCATCATTTTAATCATTGTCATTGTCATCATCAACAACAACATTGTCATCATCATCATATAATCACATTATTGTGAATGTCATTATCATCAAATCAATTACATTTATTGTGTCCACTTTAGCACCCCAAATCAGTTAGATTTATATTCTCCTTATGCTAGGTTGTCTAGGTGCAAAACTAGGTGGAGGAATGAAAATTATCGAAACTCTTTGGCATCATTTCTCATGGATTTCTTAGAATTTTGGATTTGTTAAGGATTGAAATATATTCATTCACTTATGCTATTGTTTTATATTATATTTCATAGAATCCCTAATGATGAAAATTCATATGGTTAATATTTGAGAAACCTATAGTTAAAGGGTGATGAAATGTTTTATTTTTTAAATCCATTTGAAATTTGAAGTTTCTACATTACTCACTTGGTAAATTACTTATGTAGGGATTGTGGGTTTCCCTTGGGTTGTGGATTATGTAGGCCAGTGTCACATGACCTTAAGAGTCGAGACGAACTTGAAAGGCGCTCAAGTTCAAGAAAATATTGGGTAGGTTGTATGGATGTGACACTTAGTATCTAGGGATACCCATGACCCTTACTATCTCATGACATGTATAGACCCTTCCATCTGTAGTATTTAGGATATCCAAACATTCATTTCCCAAGTTGTACAAATGTTTTACCTGTATTTATTTATTTTTACAATTATTATCACATAAATAACCACATGTTCAAGAACATTAATAAGGATAAATTAACTAACCCTTTACTATGAGTTTTTTTTCCTTCTAATTCAAAAAAATTATTTTCACATAACTAACCATATATTTAACAATTTTAGCAACAATAAAAAAACTTACACTTACAATGGCTTATTTTCTTTTTTCCTTATATTAAAAAAAACTAATCAATATAAAACAACTCAAAAATTTTCCTTAAACACTCCACTCCAATAATATAGTAAAAATAATAAAAACATTTAGATCTCTTCAACATTGACCCTAAACAATTACATTTAACGTAGCTAAAACTTATAAAGAATATTGTTTTTAAGGTAAATAAAAAAACATTACTTCAACGTAAAGCATTACCACTTGATCTTTATTAATTAATCATATTACACTCTTAGGATTAAAGCAATCTTACATAGTGATGGCGCACATGTTTATAAATATTACAAGTAACCATCTCTATGTTGGACTATGAAAAAATGTAATTCAATATAAGTTAAAACTTAATATATGTTATAGATTTTAGTTTAGCTATATATAAACATGAAAAATATAATATTTATGTAATAAATTTAAATGTAAGTAAAAAAAATGGCGTTAAAGTGGGCGATATATTCCTGAAAAGTCCCTATAAGAGGGACCCCTTTTAATCCAATGTGGCAAACACAACCTCCAAAAGCTTGCGCTTTCAAGACAAGCCTAGAAAGTTGGTTTAAATCAAGGGCGTAAGGCTTGACCTACTTGAATATCCATAAATAAAGCAACAAAGGTGGGAACCACCTCCACGTGAAATGTAAATAGTGTGTGCTTCTTAATGAAGCACATACTTTAAAATATAAACTTTGGCATTAACGCCAAACAATTCCATTTATGGATACAGCTTCAAAACCATCGATACCAGTAGAAACCAAAAATATGAATATTCAGAATCCGTTGTCATTTCTATCACAACAAGATTTGAACCTGAAATCCGACGACATTCGACGTATCGTATGGATGTGTTGGACAGTAACGATGAAAAGTACTGAGCCTTTTAAATTATTTTAGCGTCGTCGAATTTTTGACACTAGGGTGTAGGATTTTCGACACTATGGCGTAGGATTTCCAACACTAGGCCCTATTCCTACACTAGGGATATTCCGACACTAGGGTGTGGATTTACGACACTCAGGCATAGGATTTCCTACACTAGGGCATAGGATTTCTGACACTTGGGTGTAGGATTTCTGACACTAGGGCTATGTCGTCGGATTTTCGACACTAGGGGAAAAATATATATATATAAACCACAATCGTCTGGACACAATATTTCTTCGCGAAACAAAGAACCCAATCAATAATTTCATAGGGGATCCGACACAATATACCTCCACATCTGAAGGTCACATAGAGGAGGTTTTTCGGAGGTCACGCAGAGGAGGTAGTTGGAGGTGATGTCGGAGGTCAAGTGTGTTTACACAGAGGAGGGTTTGCAGAGGCAGAGGTAACATTGTAACATGCTACACCTTTGGGTTTTCACTCATTCTAGGGAATTTTCCACTTTAACATTCATTAATCTTGTTGTGAGACCAATTGATTTTTCCCTGCTACGCCTTTGGGTCTTCACTCTTTCCAGGGAAGTTTCCACTTCAATCTCTAGGCTTTTAGGTAATAGATTTAAATAATCGCTTAAATACCCGGTATGGAATACAACAAATGAAGTTTCTGTACATTCAATAACCGCATAGTGTAAACGGACAATGGTAGTATGGATTTGATAGTAATGCTCTTCTTCGATCGTGCTTCCTCAGCCAAAGTGAGGGATATTAATTTCGCTGTGAGACCAACTGATTTGGCCCTATTACGACTTTGGGTCTTCACTCATTCAACAGAAGTTTTCCAAATAAGCATAGTACTTGGCATTTATTACAAACCCATTCTAAAAAATGTGTGTTAACAATAGCTTCCACTCATAAGAAACTTTAGTTGAATCACACATAAATCCCCTTGAGTAATGAACTTGTTTTACCTTGTAGCTTTGACTTTAACAAATTCCCCAGAAAACGTGCATGCCAATTCCAACTCTCCATTTTGTTAAGTACATTGCACAAGGTAATGAGTATAGAGACAAGAATCAACACATTAATTTATATTATGAGTTCTAAACATAGTAATTGAATGGCATTTTGTCTAGGTGTGTTTTGTGTCCACTTTAGTGCTAATTGTTGGGTCAATTTCAAAATATTAACCCAAGAAAGCAATCTCAACCGACGAGGTTAAAAGTAACTATGGTATTTATAACTTTCCTAACCAAAGTCTAGTGAAATGAGAGGCCATATGTTTATTTTTTACCTTGACACTCTTATCGTGTTTCAAATAGAGAAGTTCAACAATGACTAAACATAATAGCTTTGACAATGAAAGAACACATGTAATCATTAAACCAAATTGTTTTGAAGAAGACAATATATAAAAGTGGATTCTAAAGTAGACAAAATATGAGTGAAACCATTTAAGAAACCAAAGTGGTACGTGAAGAGAGATCAATATTATGGTGTATAATTATAATGCATTATAAGAGTGAAGAATCAAATATGGATACAATAAGAAGTTGCACAACAAGATCATGTAAAACTTTTTTCAACGAAAAAAAACAACAATATTCTATTCAAGATGGTATAAAACTTATGAGAACTACATTACCATAAAAAGGAAATTGCGATGAATTTTGCATTGATGGTTAGTATGATATGCACAAATAAACCATAAACTTTTGAAGAATCCATAGACAAATAAAATTTGCATATGCAAACAAAGGTTGATTCAATAAATTTATTTCAAGACAAGAAGATGTTTTGATGAAGGTAGATGCATAAGATTGCAATTTTTAATATGGAATAATGAACCACTACAAACAAAAATCGTATGAAAAACCAAAACTCTATTTCAAAAGTCCCTTCTCCTGCTTTTTCTCCTCACTTCTCGCGTTCTACAACTAAAGGAAAAATCCATGCATATTCAGGGTTTCTTCCTCACTTCTCGTGTTCTGCAACTAAAGGAAAAGTCCATGCATATTCAGGGTTTCTTCCTCACTTCTCGTGTTCTGCAACTAAAGGAAAAGTCCATGCATATTCAGGGTAACCTTTGATTCAAGCAAACTTAGTCACAAGAAACCTTTTGATTCACAGTAAATGGCGATGAGAAGGAAATATCTAGCTTTTATCCAGGATGAGAACTCAGAAGAATAGAGGTAAGGAAATCGAATTACTACCCAATAGAATAATAACCATGAAATCTCATTTTATTTTTCAATGAAATTGAATGCTAGTTTATGATAACATCTGGGGATTCTTGCATTGCAGGAGAAAGGGTTGTCACGAAATCTGGAGGATTCAAGGTGTAGCGAGCAAACGGTGAAGGGCTTCAGTGGAAAGTTTTCTTCTTCTTCTGCATGTGTTTCGGAGTTTCGTATTTTTAAGGTGTTTTATGGCGGTATGCATTTTTGAAAAAAACTATGTTGTTCTTGTGTGAAAACTAATTTTGATTATGGGTTCAAGCATGCACCAATATTAGCAGCTAAACAGAATACACATTTACTATTCTGAGCTCCTGTCAAAACTCAAATTTGTACCTGTAAGAGTACAAACACATGGCTATCAGCATCACCAGCATTTTAAACTGTCATGGATTCCTTATAAGTATCCCATTATGAGTATTCCCTATGATTCTATAGCTTGTTCGATTCTAAACTCTCCAACAGGTTAAAATCCAACTCCATAGCCTTGAATCGCCCTTTCAATTAAAGATTGAGAACACTAGTAATCAGTAACGGTAACATAGTATCGGAACCACCAAAACTTAAAGAAAAACCCTTGCCCAAAGCATTCGAGTAAGCAGCTTCATGAATTAGAGAACCATAACCTAGTGTTTCATCATCCCCAAAAAAACTCCAACTTATCATTCCCTGGGTAGGCAGACCAGTGATAGATCGAGTGCTACTCCAGAAGCAAATGCGGCATAAATGGGGCTTAGCTGTTTTAGATCTAGTAGAGCAATTTATCTCATTGACCCAGGACTAGTTCAGAATTTGAACCTACATAACTGAGAATTGTTTAGTGCATGACATATCCCTGAATTCTAGATAACGGATTTTTTTATTGTGGTAGTATTTTCGCTTATGTTTTCAGTCACTCAGCTTGTTCTGATTGCCCATGTTACTAGAAATATGACCAGCAAAACAAATTCTTATTCCATTCCTGTTTTTGTTTTCATTCCCCTTTATGATTCCCAAAAACTATCTAGCCCCATTTCTTATTCCGTCCTCGTTTCCGTTTCCTTTCTGGTAACAAAGATGGATCAAATTCCCCATTGGGAAATTTCTTGGGATTCTGAGTTCCTTTCGATGTGCACCCAAATCAGGCTCTGTTTTTGGAGTAATTGTGACCACTATCTCCCTTAACATCTACCCTCGCATAGATGTTATTCTGGTGTGGATGTGACCAATTCACACCTTCACCCTTAACCCTATCCTCATGCATGCACAACGACGGACTCTGGACAAGCCCTCACAAGTGAGATTCAGTCAGTCTCATTCACTGATGTGATATTCAAACACTCTAAAGTGTCTGTAGAAAGCAGGGATGCCCTACAAAAACTAGAAGGCTATAAGTGAAACCCTCTAGCCCCATTTCTGGGATTTGATTATTGGCACTTGATTGCATTTGTCCAAATAAACTGCTATAGCATCATAAAATGTCATAAATATGAGATCTATTACATCACTATGTTTCATGATCTCTTATATTTATTTTACAGAAATAAGGATTTACATAACTCAAAAACAAAGGTGCATACACACCCATTATCAAGCAGTACATAAACGATAATCTTGGTAACCATGAAATACTCCACATTATGAATTTCTTTTGAATTCAAATGCTTTCAAAGAGGATTCTAAGTATTATATAAAGAAACTGACAAAAACGTGCTGGGTGGATTGTAGTCATCTATTGCTTCAGTTGTCTTAACAGTAAACTTCGATAAGTTCAATGTCCCAAGGCTTGGACAATCCGGTGGAGTTGAGTTTCCATTCAAGCCATCAATTTAATATCATTTCTATTTTCGATCATTGTTGCCTCAATCCTAGACAGGCGATGAAAGACAAATCTAATAAAGTCTGTGGGGTCCTCCAGGGAGTTTTGAACTAAACTGATGGCAGTTCTTCCACTATGTGATCTAAGTTGATCTTTGTGAGCAAATCTAAATCAATATAAGCTACAAATTCATATGAGAATTCTGAAAGAATCTCATATTATATAGAGAAACACTCGTGAAAGTTTGAGGTATATATTAACTCTGGGAGAGACATTTGTACTGAATGTCATTGAATATTGCACAATCTCTCTTAAATCTATAAGCCAATATTAAAATACTTGAGAATTCTGAAATACTCTCATATTATATAGAGAAACACTCATGAAAGTTTGAGGTGTATATTAACTCTGGGAGAGACATTTGTACTGAATGTCATTGAATATTGCACAATATCTCTTAAATCTGGAAGCCAGTATTAAAAGCCTTGGAAGTTTCTTTGCGTATTAAATTTCTTATACACCCACTTCATAATGTTCCATAGCTCCCAAGTGGTGGAAACAAAATGAGAAGTCGATCTACCTGAGTGAGTTTGCTCCATGACTTTCACAGCTAGCTTCTTCTGATGCCCCAATGCTTGGTCTTGAGAAACAGATATCAATGTCTGAATCTGATTCCTGGGAGCGATATTCTAGGCCTGGTTACAATTTCTTCTTTTACTGAATAGGTAACTATTATTGAAACAAAGACACAACCAAAGAAGCTAGTTCTAATCTAGTTCTATTGGGTTCAGATGGTCAGAGGTATACTTATCTTCTCAAGGGCCGAGAAGATTTGTGACATGCAAGAATTATGCAGCTTTTCAGATTTTGCAAGCTGTGAATGGAATGCTACATGCACAAGTACAAAGGGTCATTTGCTAGCAGTTCGCTACTATTCTGTAACTCCTATAAGTGGGAAAGAAGGCTTGATTCAATGGCTGGAAAATCTTATAAGCATGTATACTGTATTCATGTATTCAAAGCTTGGCAGCAGCATGCACAGTATGCTCATTTTATAGTATCATGCATAGTATGCTCAGTTTACATCTACTACTAGTGGTACTGCAGCTGCAAACACTCCCATCCCACCTGTTCCACGTCCCGGTGATATGTTCTATGGGAAGTTTATTCCAGCACTAAAAGAAAAAGGTTTGCGTAAAGTCATTTCAGGATGGAATTGGCCACAAGAAGTAAAAAGAAAGGTTCTATTGGACCTTATGAAAGAGACTCCTAGTCAACTACTTTATCAAGAAATTTGGTGTGCAAGTGAATCATTCCAAACATTTAGCTCTAAATTACAGAGGTAAGGTCACGATTTCTTTAGTTTTTATTGATTTGTATTGGATTGCACTCTACTTGTTTCATGGTTTTGCAACGTCTTCCTGTTTTTGCAACGTATTATTTGATGAATCATATAGTTATATTTAAATGGATAGGTCATTAATAATTAAACTTATTAAACTTATTGCATGCCATATTTCTTAGAAAATATTGGGTACACTTGTAAAGATTAATTTGATTCGCTGATATAAAATCTGGAACAAGCTTCCAAACTTAGTATCTGGGATTAAAACCTGGTTTTGTGCATGGGTTTCTGGGATATAAAATATAGGTATTGATACCTAAAAGGATAAAGTATCTGTAATTGAATTAAGGGTGGTTATTGAAATAAATATCCATGTTTCACAATAAAATATTGACCACATCACCTCAGGATCCTGATGATAAACAATGTAGCTGGCGATATGATGGTACTAGCTATACCCACAAATTACACTCTAGAAAAGCTAGAGACAAATGGTCAAGTGTCTCTCATAAAGAAAATTTGGAGTAAAAACCAAAAACCATGCGCAATCAACATGTATGGATAGCTTGGACAGTGACTGCAAATGGCTCTTGGAATCAAGTGCTACAACTGAAAGAAGAGATTAATGGAAACCAGTTTCTATGAATATTGTTGGGTAATTAATATCACAAGGAAATAATCCAACATAGAGGAAAATGTCTGGTCTGTAAGGTTCTACTTCTTACAGCGTGTTTAGTGAGTGAAATGACAATACGGGGTATATCAGGCAATCCATTTCTATAACTATTACAACCATGGGGTATTTGTTTGGGAGATCATTCATTGTTTTCTTCCATTGAAAGATGCCATGAATCATTTGCATTTAGATAGTGTACTAATGTAAATAGAATTAGACACATCACGTAGTGCTCTTTTGACATGGGGACTTCAGTTAGTGAACCTCT
>LPNX010206477.1:667967-726859 GCA_001517045.1 Pseudotsuga menziesii | reverse complement strand
ATAAAGTGGCCTCCAGCCTCTCAATTTGAATATGATAAGTATACCTTAGTAGATTCATCTCAATTCCAAAGTGTCCCATAGTTGTATTCCATGGAAAAATAAACCAGTTGCAAAGACTTGAAAGTATTGTGGGGTGTGATACTGAGCCTGGTGAATCTTGTGATAGGGAGGAGCCTCCTCAAGGAGAGATAAGGAATCATATAGTAATGTAATTCAAGTAGCCCAAGTGTGTTCAAATAATTTTAATTAGAACTTTAATCAAAATGTTTCTACAATACTTACGAATGAAGGAAATGCTCAAATAACCAAGCCCACATAATAGAAACAACCCTCTATGGAAGCCCTCTTTGTGGTCTCCAGGAATGTTGCTGTATCATTCCTAGATGATGAAGAGATAATTGTTGTCGTAGTTGTTGATCGACAAAGTGAAGATGAGATGTTTCACCTTTTCCACTTCCCATTAAATCTTCCTCCCCTAGGTTTTTGCTAGTCAATCGAATTTGGCTAGCAATTGCATCTCTCAAAGATTGAAAATTCCTGGAAATTGTTTTGAGTGAAAGAGAAGTGTGTGCCTTGGCCGCCCCAAATCAAGCTGCAACCTCAAATGACGAAACAACAATATGCATCTGATGATATTATTTCATATACCTTCGATCCATCTGAGTTCAGAAGCACAAATAGGAACAAGGAAATATCAATAATCAATACTATTCAAAGTAAAAAAAAACCAATAACAACTACATTCCTTTAATTTACATCGTTGTTATGCAACACCTCTTAGCAAGACTAAGCTCTGTAATTTTTGTCATACATGAAAGAAAGAAAAGGTGTGAGGTGCAATCAATATCAATAATTTAAAACCTCATAAAAGGATTCAAAAATATTTCATCTCAAGTTCTCAACACATATTCTGAAGCTACAACGAGTTCTCAATTGAGGATCTATATTTCCCAGCACAAAGTTCTATCTGGATTCAAAATTGCATCTTAGGGTTCAGAGTGATTTATACAACTGCTAAAGTGATACTTTAAGAACAAGTAGTCAACTTGTGGATTGTTTTGTTTGAACCAACCATTTCATATCCTCTCTCATCTCCTTGAAATGGGCAGGTTTTGATCTGTCTTTTCAATATCTAACCAGGTGTGCTCAAGATAAAGAGAAACCTAAGTAAACATCAAATCTTCATCTTGAGCAAAGACTTTGACATCACGGTTGTTCAAGATGTATGTTAATCCAAAGCATCTCATTCTAATTTCTTGTTAGTTTGACAATTTTTTAACTGGCACTAAAAGGAAGACAAGAAAAATTGAACAACCACCTAAAACATATTCTTATTTTTTGCATAGATGCAATTCAAACCAATTTTCACGTCATGCCTCAAAACGTCTGATCTCTCTTCAGGAACACCACAGGAAATTTTGACTTTGAAATCCTTTTGAGCATACAAGTCTGTTTAACAGGAATAATGCAAAACCAGCTCTTATTGGAAAACTTAACAGCACTAGCATTGACTATTACAGTGATTTTACATAATAGTCTACCTCAAATGTAGGAAATTTTTAGATTATAGGTCTCTCAATAGAGGCAAGTTGTAGTCATGTATTCCACAAAAATATCTGAAAAAGAACTATGATATAGCATGAACCTTCATTTCATTCATTTTCAAAAGTAATATGTAAGCTTAAAAATTATGGATCGTACAAGTAAGCAAGATATAAAAATGGATATAAAACCACTCTGCACATATATCGGATCATTTGCTTAAAACGACTTCTCTACTTCATTTCCTTTTTGTTCCTACAATTTTACTTTGCAGCTTTACAATCTTGTTGTATTTCTATTAATTGACACTTTAATGTGTAAAAATAAATTCCTACCTGTGGATAGCTTGCCTATTGGTATTGTATAGTATATTTTTTAAAATTCAAGAAATTTAACCAAAGACAAAGGTGAGAAATGTGCACGTACAAGATTTTCCATTTTCATCTGAATTTCTTGTCTATCAGCCGGTGTGAGTCCAAAAGCATGCTCATTTTTCATTTCTTGAGCAGAAATTGAAGGTCCTGTTATTGGAGATGTTGTTGGATCATTTAAAGTAGCTTCAGTTGCAATATTCTTTTTGTCAGATATTGTACCAAACCATGTTTGGTATTTTTTATGGTTGACTGACTCAGACTTGATACCCTTTTCAACAATCGTAACTTCATCAAGTAATTGATGTGCTGCTTTAAAATATTTTGAACCTGTTAAACTGTTTGACAACCCTACTGCTCCAATTGCCTTGGTAGCATGATGCATTTGTTTGTTACACTCAAGGCCATTCATAGTACCAATAGGCCCTGAGTGGATCAATTTCCACTGAGGTACTATGAAATAATCCAATTTCTAAATATTTATTTTAGACTCATTTCTAAACTCCTCTAAGCATTACTTTCTCTTGCATTTGCCTCTTGATTTTGATGACGAAGAACATGAAAAAATCAAATGTTGTCCCAATGTCTTGGGAAGAGGAGTAACTTAACTTAGTGATAGCTTGAGCATAATCTCAGTCTCCAATCATGAAGAGATGGTCTAGTCTGAGAAAACTAGGTTGAAGAAGGAAGCTTAATAAATAGTTGGAAATTTTGCTTGGTTGTTTGTGGTCTTACTTGGCTTTCAACTTTCGTTTGGTTGTTGGTGGCCTTACTTATCTTTCAAATTTCTCTTCGTTGTTATTGGCCTTGCTTAGATCTCATTTTTAACAGAAGTTGTCACGTCCCCTTGCCTCCGACCAGTAAGGAGGACGCGACTACAAGCTTCGAACACACGGGTTAAGAGCCCCATGAACATGTGCATTCACAAAATTGCTAAAACAGAATGCTTAAACATACACACATGAACATTTATCATGCACAGATGCAAACACCTATCAGGCACAGCGGAAACATCATACATTTAAGCAAGCATTCATTTAACATGTTCATCATTTTCATTAATAGAATTTACAGTTGCAGAAGTAAAATGGACAAAATCACTTATCTTATGATGAACTCAATTTGCAACCAGCTACGTCGCTGCAACATTCCACCCAACCATAGGCCAGCGTGCTCCTTAATCTCTCAGCAGCACTGCCACCCCTGAGCTGGGCATGATTCTCCAAGGAATAAGGGAACTAGCAGGCTTACACATAGCCAGGGATATACAAAACACACAGCCAAGCCAACAAAGTTGGTTTTATCAGGCCATCTAGGAGTTGGGAGAGGCTAAATGCTAAGCTGGTGAGCTCATTATAGAGCCAAGAACACCTACACCAAAACTAGCCTAACCTCTAAGACACCCAAACACACCCAACACAAGGAATCAGTCCCTTCTCTGCTACACAGTCCCTCAAGCCCTGCATTCCCTTCCAGTGCTATTCAGGGGTGATGGAGAAGAAGGCCAGCCCTCTAGCTCTGTCTGTGTGGTTTCCAGCCACCAGGTTTATCAAGCAAAACTAAGCCCCCATCCCTGCTCCCAATACATTCCAAATACCAACCATTGCATTCAGGTAATCAATTTAGCTATCACAGCTTAAACAGGGAAAAGACTCCCCAGCGAATTATACAGTCCCAAACACAACAACAAACACAATTCCAACAGGGGGAAAAACCACAACTCCAAAACGCATCAGCATGCATATTACCAATGACGTGGGGAACAACGACCCATTTTGCACAACAAATGCTGCTGGGAAAAATGTACGCAGACCACAATGGGGACGAATTTACAGTCTCACGACCAATGCATGAACAACCACAATGCAGAACCCACGAATTAGCTCGTGAGTAAAGGATACGGCCACACTATTCACAAATCCGCAGAAGAAAACCACGGGGGGTAAAGCCAGGAAATTCCTGTGCGTGAAGACGAAAAACAGGAAGGAATCCCTCTGCATGAGAATGCACAGCAATGGAGGGGACGTGAATTGCAAGTGCGTGAGTGAAGAATGCATGAGAACCTCTTGCTGGTGGAGTGTGCGTGTGGGTGAGGACTGATAGTCCTGCCACCCCACTCCCCAAAAAAATTAACTGCCTCAACCACCAGCAATCTTTCTTAATGAAAGTGGTTGGGTAAAGCAAGGAAAAGAAGACACATGGGTATTTTTCTCTCATTGGCCAAGGTTTGACTAATTTCCCCCACCCCTATCCTTGTGAAAATCATGCCCTTTTCTCATTTTAGTTGTCGCGATCGTAGCTGGTCGGGTTCATTTTTAATTATAGATGCATATTTACATGATGACAAACATAATGTATGCCGCATGCCCTGATATACCATCGGTGACAAATTTAAATCCAAAACATAGCATGACCGATCAATGGTGGGGCCTTGGCCTTTAGCTCCACACCATGATCATTACAATATACACATCATATACATCTAATGCAATGGGGTCAAAACCGGGGTGTTACATTCCCCTCCCCCTTCAATAGCACTGTCCTCAGTGCTTTACAAAATTTGAACAAAATGCTACACTGGTATCGCCTCAGTGTTCCGCAAAATTGAACAAAAATGGATGTGCCAATCACATGGCATCCTCTAGCTCCCATGTAGCCTCTTCAGGCTCGTAGTGCTCCCATTGCACCTTTACCTGCCCTATGGCTCGGTTTCAGAGCATTGTGACCTTCCTATCGAGGATGCGCATTGGCTCGATTCGGAACTCTCCCTCGAGTTCCACCTGAATCACATCCCAATTTATCACATGGTTAGGATCATGTACATATATCTTAAGCAAAGAAACATGAAAAACATTATGACCTCTAGTGCTAGCAGGCAATGCAAGTCTATATGCAATTGGCCCTATCCTTTCAAGCACTTCAAACGGCCCACAATATCTCAGTGACAACTTGGCACAACTTCCAAGCTTCAAGGAACTCTTCCTTGCCCCCACTCTGAGGTAAACATGATCCCCAACACTGAACTCCCTGTTCACCCTATTCTTATCGGCATAGATTTTCTGTCTATCCTGTGCTGCTTTTAGGTTCTGCCTGATCTTTACAACCTCTTGCTCCATTTCCTTGAGCAATTCTGGTCCAAGCACAATCCGGTTCACTGGATTATCCCAAGTCACTAGTGTCTTACACCTTCCTCCATACAAAGCTTCATATGGACTCATCCCCAAGGATGCCTGATGTCCATTGTTATAAGCAAACTCTACCAAGTGTAAGTAATCTTCCCACTTGGTTGGTTTGTCCATTACGTACATGCGAAGCATGTCTTCAAGCACCTGATTAACTCTCTCTATCTGACCATCTATCTGAGGATGGTATGCAGTGCTGAGGTTTAGCTTTGTACCCAAATCTGCAAACAACCCCTTCCAAAAGTTGGAAGTGAACTTGACATCCCTGTCAGAGACTATTGCCTTTGGCAATCCATGTAATTTGAATATCTCCTTCATGAAGATATTTGTAATGTCGCTAGTCTCATATGTAGACTTAACCAGTATAAAATGTGCTTCCTTTGTCAACTTGTCCACCACAACCATGATAGAATCATGTTGTCTCCAAGTCATTGGCAAACCTGTAATAAAATCCATGGAAATAACTTCCCATTTCCATTCCGGAACTGGCAAAGGCTGCAACAAACCTACTGGATGTTGATGCTCAACCTTTACTTGCTGACATTTCATACATCTTGAAATGTACTCAGCCATATCCCTTTTCATACCTGGCCAAAAGTACTGCTTTCTAGCTGTAGCAATTGTTTTCTGATATCCTGGGTGGCCAGAATACGGAGCTTGATGGATTTCATCCATAACAACTCTCCTCAAATATGCTACATCCAGAATATAAATTCTACCTTTATAAGTGAGAAGTCCATCTTCTTCCAATTTATATCCCTCATACCTCTTCTCAAGACTTTGCTGTTGCAACTTGTCTTTTACCTGCTCATACAATTCATCTCCAGCAGCATGACTAACAATCTGCTGCCTCAAATCTGATTGGCAAATACTAAGAGATGCCACATGCATTTCTTGCATTTTCCTGCTGAGTGCATCAGCTACCTTATTCTCTTTTCCCTTTATGTGCTTGATTTCAAAATCAAACTCACATAAAAACTCCAGCCATCTTGCTTTCCTAGCATTCAGAGTAGGCTGATCAAATAGATACTGCAAACTACAATGGTCTATTCTGAGCTCAAATCTTCTACCCATCAAGTAATGTCTCCACATCTTGAGGGCATGTACTATGGCTGCAAGCTCTAGATCATGAGTGGCATAGTTCATCTTGTGTTCCTTCAGCTTTCTTGACTCATAACATATCACGTGGTTGTCCTGCATAAGGACTCCTCCAAGCCCTTGTCCGCATGCATCGGTACACACCACAAAATCTTTCTCTGGATCTGCAACCTTCAATACTGGTGCACTGGTGAAAAGACTCTTCAACCGTTGGAAGCTTTCTTCACACCTTGATGTCCATTCGAACTTCATCCCCTTCTTTTGCAAAGAAGTGATGGCATGTGCAACTTTGGAGAATCCCTCAATGAATCTCCTATAGTATCCTGCAAATCCCATAAAATATCTTACAATTGTCACATTTCTTGGAGTAGGCCAATTCATAATGGCTTCAATCTTTTCAAGGTCCACAGATATACCCTCTTCTAAGATAATGTGACCCAAATACTGAATTCTATCTCTATAGAAGTCACACTTGCTTAGTTTCGCATACAATTGATGCTCCCTGAGCAATTGCAATGTCAATCTCAAATGTTCTTCATGCTCTTCCTCATTCTTAGAATAAACAAGAATGTCATCAAGGAAAACGAGAACAAACTTGTCCAAATACCTGCTGAAGACGCTATTCATAAGGCACATAAATGTAGCTGGTGCATTTGTGAGACCAAATGGTACCACTACAAACTCATAATGCCCATACCTCATCCTAAAGGCGGTCTTATGAATGTATTCATCCTTGATTCTCACCTGATGGTAACCAGACCTTAAGTCAATCTTGGAAAATACCCTTGCTCCTCTCATTTGATCAAAGAGGTCATCAATCCTAGGCAGAGGATATTTATTCTTCACAGTAACCTTGTTCAACTATCTGTAGTCGATACATAACCTGAGTGTACCATCTTTCTTCTTTGCAAACAGAACTGGTGCTCCCCAAGGAGACACACTTGGCCGAATATACTTCTTTTCCAACAACTCTTGTAATTGCATCTTCAACTCTAGCATCTCCAGTGTACTCATCCTGTAGGGTGCCTTGGACACTGGTGCCACTCTTGGCACAAGTTAAATAGTGAAGTCAATGTCCCTCTTTGGAGGAAGCCCTGGAATCTCATTAGGAAACACATCCCTGAATTCCTGTAACACCTGATAGTGCTCCAACCTAGGAGTTTCATCTCTCGTTTCCTCCAAAATATGAGCTGCATACAACTGGAAACCCTTCCTACAGAACCTCTTTACCGGCATTGCTGACACCTGCCTCACTAAAATTACCTTTGGAATACCTTTCACAACTACTAGGTTCCCTTCTTCATTTATGCATTCAAAATTCTTATTGTAACAATCAAGCTTCACCCTGTGAGCTTCTAACCAATCCATTCCAATGAGAACATCATAGGAACCAAGCGGTATAACATTCAGATCTACACAAGTGACTAATCCATCCATCACCAATGGACATTTCTCTACCACTTCACTGACCTTTCTCTTAGTTCCAGTGGCTAGCTGAACTAACCAAGATTTCCTATGCTTTACTTTCTTAAAAGCACAAATCTCCACTACTCTAGGAGTAATGTAACTATGCATAGAACCGGGGTCAATCAAAATAGAAATAGATTGCTCAACAATCTTACCTATTACTTCAACTACAGCTGACTGGTGATCTGCCTGGCGGTCCTCCAGTGCTGCATAGATCCTAGGAACTACCCTTGCTACTTGACCCACTGTTTTTGCTTCTTGAACATTATAAGTTGGCTTTGCATTCTCATTCTCAAGTGGACAATTCCTGCGCATGTGGGGTCCTCCACATTTCCAACATTGAAGTGGCCCTCTATTCTGTTGCAGATCTTTAGGCTTTTCTCCTGTCACTCCAACTGGCTTACTCGCAGCTTGAGATGGCTGCTTTTGTTGATTCCTGAAGTTAGAAGGTTTGAAACCTTTCTTCCTTTGGTCAAACTTCTCGTTCTTCTTGTCCTTCCATGCCTTATGGTAATCTGGCTTACCTTTGCTTTGCTCATAGCAATACTTATCTTTTCTTATGGCTTCTTCAAGAGTTCTAGGTTCATAGAACTCAATTCTATCTTTGTAAGACTGAGGTAATCCACTCAAAAAACGATGGACCTTTAATTTTTCATCTCTGATGTACCGGACATACCTCAATAGCTCCGAAAACTTATTAGCATACTCTTCCATGGTCTGCTGTCCCAATCTCAGCTCATGGAACTCCTTAATCTTGTCATCATAATACCTGTCAGAGAGGTATTTCTGCTTGAAATACTTCTTGAACTGTTTCCACTTAAGCCTCATTTCACTGATCCTCTTCACTTGCTTGAAGTGTTCCCACCAAATGGATGCCCTTCCATTTAGATTGAATATGGCAACTCTTGCCTTCATGTTTCCTGAATAGTCATGCACTTGAAAGTACTTCTCTATCCCAAGAAGCCAAGCTTCAGCTTCTTGTCCAGTCTTTACCTCACCATCAAACATAGGAGGTTTAGCTTTCTTGAATTCATCTCGAGTGCGATCCCTATGGTGTCTCTTTCTTTTGCTTTTATGAGAAGAAGAACTGGAATCCCCGCTGGATTCTTCAGAATCAGATGTTCCACTAGAAGTTCTTCTCCTTCTCCTAGTACTACTCTTACTGCCTTCTGGTCTTGCTGTACCTCGTCCCGAGTCTATCTTTCTTTGCAAGTCTGTCAAACTCTGCAACATAGCAGCATTCAACTGATGCTGCTCTTCCTGGGCTTTAATCAAGCTTCTCATGGTAGCTGCAACATCTGACGGTGTCCCCTGGAATTGCCTTCCATTGGACCCAATGTCATCATTTCTATTACGTACATTTTCTCCCATGGCATCTTCTGCTCGCTCATAGGAATCCCAAGCATCGTACCCATCATGGGTTCTCATGACTGAACCGCAACTTACTTATCAAATGCACTATCTGGGATACTTCCCTTGAAGGTGACTATGACTCTACAATGTGTTAGTAACACAATTGTTAGATGCATAATACTGATATAAACCAACATTACTTACCTTCTCTTGGAAAATTATAAATTACGAGTTTCCCAAAACATAGAATTTTCTCCATCAAAGAGTGTCTATCTGAGGGGGATGATGGGGGTCAAGGGGGGGATTTCCCCCTTGCAGGCACTACAGGGCGAGTCGAGGGCAGCGCCCTCGTTTTTTCTTTTTTTTTTTGCAAATCATTGGTTTTTGTGCAATCTGGCGCATAAGATCGCTGCCACTTTTCTCCTTTTCAGCCCTGAAATTTCACTGAAAAACAGCTGAAAAATCCCTCTGAAAATAGTCAAAATCTGCTGTGAAATCCTATGGAAAAACCCAAAATTTTCCTTTCCTTCTCATCAGCTATCGAATGTCTTTTCACATCAAAAGATTTATCGCTTTGGCTTCTGTAACGGTGGACGCTCAATCACTTTCTCTTCCGATCGATGAACTAATTGACCGACGTCGGCAGTCTTTCTAATCGAAAGCTTTATCACTTTGGCTTCTGCAATGGTGGACGCTCAATCACTTTCTCTTCCGCAACGGCAGCTCTCTGAAGCATTCTTCCTTCCACAACAGCGGCTCTCGGAAGCAATCTTTCTTCCGCAACAGCGAACTGACTTGATCGGCATCGGCAGCCCTTTTACATCGGAAGCCAAATGACTTTGGATTCCATAATGGTGGACGCACGAACATTTTTTCCTTTTGATCGAAGGCTGTTTACTTGGAATAATTTAACCTTTTCTGCGGTGTCGGAGGTCTTTCTCATCGGCTGGCAAGTTAGTTTGGCTTCCGCAATGGTGGCACACCAAAGACGAACTCCTTCCTACTGCCGCTCTTTTCTTAAAGAAATTTTTAACTTCAGACGTCAGCGGACTTCTTACATCAGAAGACAAATGACTTTGGATTCCGCAATGGCGGCTCGCCAAACATTAACTTCTTCCAATTGGCACTTACTTGGAACAATTTTAACGTCGGGCGTCGGTGGACTTTTGGATCGAAAGACTAGTGACTTTGGCTTCCACAATGGCGGCTCGCCAAACATCAACTTCTTTCGATTTTTCTCAAACTGTTCCATCGGCCAGGCTTCTGCTACGTCGGAAGTCCTTCCCCATCGGAAGACTTAGCGGTTTGGGATTCTGCAACGGCGGATGGGAGACCACTGACTCTTCTGCAACGACGGAAGTCTCTCCCCGTCAGAAGACTTAGCGGTTTGGTCTTCCGCAACGGCGAATGGGAAACTTCACCAATTCGTCTGCAACGGCGGACGTCCACTCCGCCAGTTCTTCCGCAACGGCAGAAGTCAATTCCACTAGTGGTCCGACCGCTCAACACTTAGCCCATTTCCTTTCAAATTTTTACCAGTCGTCCACTGATTCAGCTGGGCAGAATGAGATACACCTTTGTCAATTGCTCCTTCTCGGCCCATAGAGGCCCATTGTTGTCAACATTGCTCTGATACCACACTGTCACGTCCCCTTGACTCCGACCGGTAAGGAGGACGCGACTACAAGCTTCGAACACACGGGCTAAGAGCCCCATGAACATGTGCATTCACAAAATTGCTAAAACAGAATGCTTAAACATACACACATGAACATTTATCATGCACAGATGCAAACACCTATCAGGCACAGTGGAAACATCATACATTTAAGCAAGCATTCATTTAACATGTTCATCATTTTCATTAACAGAATTTACAGTTGCAGAAGTAAAATGGACAAAATCACTTATCTTATGATGAACTCGATCCGCAACCAGCTACGTCACTGCAACGTTCCACCCAACCATAGGCCAGCGTGCTCCTTAATCTCTCAGCAACGCTACCACCCCCGAGCTGGGCATGATTCTCCAAGGAATAAGGGAACTAGCAGGCTTACACATAGCCAGGGATATACAAAACACACAGCCAAGCCAACAAAGTTGGGTTTATCAGGCCATCCAGGAGTTGGGAGAGGCTAAATGCTAAGTTGGTGAGCTCATTACAAAGCCAAGAACACCTACACCAGAACTAGCCTGACCTCTAAGACACCCAAACACACCCAACACAAGGAATCAGTCCCTTCTCTGCTACACAGTCCCTCAAGCCCTGCATTCCCTTCCAGTGCTATTCAGGGGTGATGGAGAAGAAGGCCAGCCCTCTAGCTCTGTCTGTGTGGTTTCCAGCCACTAGGTTTATCAAGAAAAACTAAGCCCCCATCCCTGCTCCCAATACAGTCCGAAGACCAACCATTGCATTCAGGAAATAAATTTAGCTATCACAGCTTAAACAGGGAAAAGACTCCCCAACGAATTACACAGTCCCAAACACAACAACAAACACATTTCCAACAGGGGGAAAAACCACAGCTCCAAAACGCATCAGCATGCATATTACCAATGACGTGGGGAACAACGACCCATTTTGCACAACCAATGCTGCTGGGAAAAACGTACGCAGACCACAATGGGGACGAATTTATAGTCTCACGACCAATGCATGAACAACCACAATGTAGAACCCACGAATCAGCCCATGAGTAAAGGATACGGCCACACTATTCACAAATCCGCAGAAGAAAACCACAGGGGGTAAAGCCAAGAAATTCCTGTGCGTGAAGATGAAAAATGGGAAGGAATCCCTCTACGTGAGAATGCACAGCAATGGAGGGGTTGCGAATTGCAAGTACGTGAGTGAAGAATGCATGAGAGCCTCTTGCTGGTGGAGTGTGCATGTGGATGAGGACTGACAGTCTTGCCACCCCACTCCCCAAAACAATTAACTGCCTCAACCACCAGCAATCTTTCTTAATGAAAGTGGTTGGGTAAAGCAAGGAAAAGAAGACACATGGGTATTTTTCTCTCATTGGCCAAGGTTTGACTAATTTCCCCCACCCCTATCCTTGTGAAAATCATGCCCTTTTCTCATTTTAGTTGCCGCGATCATAGCTGGTCAGGTTCATTTTTAATTATAGATGCATATTTACATGATGACAAACATAATGTATGCCGCATGCCCCGATATACCATCGGTGACAAATTTAAATCCAAAACATAGCATGATCGATCAATGGTGGGGCCTTGGCCTTTAGCTCCACACCATGATCATTACAATATACACATCATATACATCTAATGCAACGGGGTCAAAACCGGGGTGTTACAGAAGTGCCACCTCTTTCCACTGTATATTTTACCATTATATAATTTCTTAGTTATTCTACCATATGTTTTTATTATTTTCAGAATAATCCACTCCTGCATTGGTTATATGTGCTTAAAAGAAGAATAAAAAAATAGCATCCTTATATTAAATGCCTTTTCTTCATTGTTTTTCTATCAATCATCTATTGTACTGATTAGTCATAAAATATGTTATCAAAACGCTCCAAATTGAAAATATGGAATTCTTCTTGGTTGAGTTGTGTTTGCTTCATTACAATATGATTAAATATAGTCCATTAATGTGTGTTGTTGCTGCTATCTACACTGCTCAATGCACTTTGAGGAAGGACCCTTATCTAGAGGTGATCACTTGTAGTGAGCTCAAGTACACCTTTTTATGAGTAGAAATTATTTCGTGAAACGTCTGTTACTTAGGATGAAAGCTTTGGAAAGTCAATAGGTACACCATTCAAGAAGCATGGTTTTGATAAAATTAATTCTAAAAACATGGTTTTTTTTGTATCACTTTTTGGTGATAAAACTCTAAAGTGTCAAGTGAAATTGATGTAAGTAAATATGTATCATCTTATCACTTTTGATGAGCTCAAGCTCAAAATTTTGAAAGATCTGGTAATTAACTATGGTAGCAGTTTTGCTGTGGATTTATTCATGTATTCATTTATATATGTATGTGTGTATGTATAATGACCATCTACCCATCTACTTATACATTATAATGTGGGTAACCTACTCATCCACAATAAATGGACGATTTTGTTATGGTAACTATTTAACATTGGCATGTCATATAGAGATCATGTGTGGGGATGGGTGGTCATGGGTAACATCCAAATGAGGATATACTTAAAATAGAATAAGGTACCTCTCACCCTAGGACCTAATTCCAAATCCAAGTCACCTGAAACTGTGAAACAATTTTGATATGGAAATGACACTTTTCAAAATGTTCAGGAAGTGTGAAAATGGCATATTTAAATAATTTAAAAAATAACTAATATAAAAAATAATTCAAACTCTAAAAAAATTTGTGCTTTCATTTCAAAATTTTAGATTTTTTGGGTTTGTTGCCTATTTAGGGCCTTTTTATGCACAAACAAGACATTCCTGGATTTCACTCCCTTTGAGGGCCTTTAATCTTTTCTCCTTGGTAACAAAGGAAACATGCCATTTATGGTCTTTTGGATAGGAAGTGTCTCAGAAATCTCATGGAAATGTTTCCAGAAATAGGAATGCCTTGCAAACATTTCATGGGTGTTTCATACCTGTTGTTATTTCCAAAGTATTTTCAGGCAGGAAATAGGGGCTATGCAATAATTTCCTGTGGCCTTGCCCTATTGTAACTTCTCATAAGATAGTTGTACCAAAATACGTAATCCCAAATGAATTATGCAATTGTGTTTTTTATTTTTATTCAATATTGGGCATAAAAAGTGAACAAGCTAAAAAAAATCAAATTCGAGAAAGGAAATCAAGGTCAATCACGCTTTACATTCTTAGTCAAACTTTAAATGTACAAGTTTGAAGGTTTGAAGTGAATGGCTATTTTTATTTTTGTGAATAGTTGGGTTTTTTCTGGAAACAATGTGGTTGTTTAAATTTCCTTTTCACCAACTTGAAATATAGATGATATATCATGGTCACTGACATTGAATAGCTTATCCCATTAATATTACACTTATCTTTAATTCTTCTATATGCTTTGTTCTATTATTTTTCTTTCATGGAATATGGATATATATTTGAATGTGTATGAATATATCTCTATTTATGTACACAAATACCTTCATGTACTTGAATATCATACTATAGTCACATGTGCACAATAGCATGTGCCCTTGGCTAATAATTTTTTTGCTAGTATAAATTATCTTTGTTCAATGTTCATTGTCAAAATATTCATTATATCATGTATGATGCACATAGTAGGTGTATTCTTTTAGTAACCATTCATGAGTTCTTCTCTTAACATCCCTTCTGAACAAAATCACACCATCATGGAATAACAACATTTATGTAGCAACACACACATCCTCAATTGGATGCTACAACTATTTCTTAAACACATCCATTATTCTTTGTTCATATCAATTTTAGGTTATTAGGTATGCATTGATACATTATGTTGTTGTCTAAGACCCTTTTGCGGACCACTTTAATAGATTGCGTAATTGTTCAGGATATTTTGTTTCCTGAGCACGGTAGATTTTTTTGCTTATTAGTGTGTTTGGAAAAATAAATTGGATTGTAAGCATGTTTGTCTTTGGATCTTATTGTCTTTTATTAGAATTACAAATGATGAAATCTATGTGTTAATATTGCTCATCTTCCTGATTCTTAAAGGGTGCTAGCTCAATGGAACAGCACCTGCTTTACAAGCAGGAGATTGGTGGTTCAATTCCTCCATGCCCTAATGATATTGCAATGTATTTCTAAAGGTAAAAAATGTAGTAGTGCAAGATGGATGCAAAATTAGACGCAATACTAAATGCAAAACATGATGTAAAAGTGGACGTCACACCAAACACAAAAGTGGATGCAAAATCCGACCTTATGTCAGATGCAAATGTGGACACAAAAATGGCTGTCACACTAAACGCAAAATTGGATGCAAAAAGAGACTCAACACTAGACACAATTAATGACTCAAAACTAGATGTAATAATAGGTCCAAAACTAGACGCAGCAAAAGATGAAAAAGTGGATTCCTAACTAGACGTAAAATTGGACATTAAATTGAGCACAAAATATGGTGTATCGATGGACATAAAACTAGGCGTAACACCAAGTGCAAAACTGGAAGCAACATTTGGCGCAAACAAAAACTTAAAATGAGACACAATTTTAGATGCAAGACGAGACAAAACATTGGATGTAAAACTAGACGTAATATTGAATGCAAGATGGGATGCAACATTGGACACACAACTAGATGCAATATTAGATACAAACATGGGCGCAAAACTAGGCACAACACTAGGTGCAAAATTGGGCTCAAACATAGATGCAAAAAAGACATCAACCAGGATGCAATACTAGTGCAAACCTAGATGCAAAATATGATGTAAAATGAGATGAAACATTTGGCACAAACATGGATAAAAAAATACGTAAAACAAGATACAAAATTAGATGCAAATGGGTATGCAACATTATAAGTAAATTTGGACGCAAAACTAGACGCAATATTGGGCCTAAAATTGGATGCAAACCTAGATGCAAAATTGGACACATAATTTTATGTAAAACATGGTGCAAGACTCGACGAAAAACTAGGAGCAAAATAAGACGCAACATTGGATGCAAAAATGAGCGTGAAACTGGGTGCAAACAAGGATGTAACAAAGTACGCAAAAAAGATGCAATAGAAGTTGAAAAATTGGGCACAAATAAAGGCGTAACATTAGATGCAAAAAATTGGGCGCAAAAATGGACGCAAAAATGGATGTTAAAAAGGACAGAAAAAAAGATGCAATAGATGGCATTTTACGAAAATGTACAATAGCGCTAGGTTTAGCGCCGGATTGTTCACCACAATAGGGAAAAAAATACACTAAAATCCAGCGCTAAATTCGACGCTAAATCTAGTTGTTGTTGTAGTGTAATACTAACTAGTGCTAACACCAACTAACTAAAGTAGGTTGGTGCCGAGACTCCCAGTTGATCCTAAAATGTAGGGATTGGTCTAGAAGGTGCCCTAACTGGTGAATGCACATGCAGTAAGTGGCATTTAACCTCTAGCAGTGTTCCCCACACTTCAATGACTGCTACATGTGTCCCAATTGGGCCAAGTGGACCCAATTGCACTAGTGGACTCATTTAATTAATTTAAGGTTCCTAAGTTAGGCAATAATTAATCTAATAGACGTTTGACCAAGGGAGGAGTAATAATCCTAACACTGCCCCTGAATCCTAACTTGGAAAACTATGGGCGCTGGTAACAAGACCACAAGTCACCCAAATACAATCTAGAAGATAATAAAAAACTGCTTAGTACAACTGAGGAAACGGGGGCAAACCTCATGGGAAAACCCCCCCTCAAAAAATAAGCAGGAAAATAGGAATATGCAAGCTATCTTTAGAAGAAAGAAGCTTCCTCCTTAGAAAAATAACTTGAGAAAAACCACTGCTGCAAAAAATTTCAACTCTATGCAGCAACATGGTCCATCAGTGGACCTCTCAATGTACTTCTGAAGTGATGACTCTATTTGGTTCTGTTGGATGGTGAAGGTAGGGAATGATCAAATCTTTGCTTCTATGGGCCATGTAGCTGATCATTCGCCATCATCAAGTAGCACCGACCTGGAACTTTGTTGCACCATTCTGTGAGATATAGTGTAGCATGCTCATTCAGATACTGGGACCTAGTTCTTCTTTTGTCTTCTGGAACTCCGGCACCACTTTCAGCTGCATCAAGAATATTTTGAGCCCATCTTAGTTTAGGCTTTTGATGTGGAAAGGGTACTGGATATGGATCTAGAATCTCTTGAGATTCAGTCTCAATAATAGGATCATAATGTATGTGATCTTCTTCATCTGAATCTAAAACCTGTAGCACATCATCATCATCAAAAATAGGAGGAGAAAAGGTTATACCTTCCTGTGCTACTGGAGGAGTATCATGCAGCTGATCTTCTTCAAAATGGAAACTTCTATCAATGAAGCATATTTTGGTAGCAACCTCCATAAGTTTGTAAGCTTTTGCATTATCTTCATATCCCAGCATAATGCATTCACTACTTTGGGCTTGGAAGGCCTTTCTCTTGTCAAGTGATATCATGGCCCAAGCTTTGGAACCAAAAACTCTCAAATGAGAGACATTGGGCTTATACCCATGCAATGCTTCGAATGGAGTCACCCAAACCACTTACTTGTGGGGTACCCTATTCTGCAAATATGAAGCACAGTTTATTGCTTTAGACCAAAGAGAAGGAGGCATATGCTTACCATGGAGAAGGCATGTTGCCATCTCTTTCAGTGATCTGTTCTTCCTCTCAACCGCACCATTTTGCTGTGGTGTGTATGGAACTGAGTGTTCCATTTGAACCCCCTCTGATTCACAGAAATTATGGAAATCTCTTTTGACATATTCTCCTCCTCCATCAGATCTTATTAACTTGATCTTATTATTGAATATTTTATCAACCATAGTTTTAAAACTTTTAAAAGTATCAAAAACTTCTGATTTTAGCTTCATGAAGTAGATCCAACATTACCTAGAAAAATCATCAATAAAGGTCAGAAAATACCTACAACCATTAATGGAGTTTGTGGGCATAGGTCAAGCTGCATCACTGTGTATCAAATCAAGTGTAGACACATCTCTATGATCCTAACCAACATCATACTTCTTTTCTAGATACTTACCTACCAAGCACCCAGCACATACTCCATCGGAAGTTTGGATGGAGGGAAAACCTTCAACCATGTTATCATTTTGGAGCTACTTTAGATATTTGAAATTGAGATGGCCAATCTCTCATGCCAAATCTTGTTGTTGTTATTAGCATGAGACAATAAAGCTGTAGGAGGTGAAACATGCAAGAAATGTGAAAACTCATAAGATTTGGTAGAGTGATTTGCAATACCTTTCGCTACAAGCTTTCCAGTGGATTTTTCTGTAATCTCAACTGAGTCTGAATCGAATGTGACCCTCTTGGGAGAGACTATATGAGTCATCTGATAAACGGATAACAGGTTAGCAACAATCGAGGGCACATATAAGACATTTTTGAACTCACCATGCTTCACTCGTGACTGAGCCCCTTCCTTCTACTAAAATCTAGGAATCATCTCCCATGTGAATATTAGGCCCCTTTGATAGTGAAAGAGTAGAGAAGGATTCTTTGGAGGAAACCATGTGGTTGGAGGCTCCAAAATCTATAATGTATGCTAAGGATGGAGAGAGAGTTTCTTTCAAAGCATGACACTTTTCAACATCTTCTATCGGTGCTTCTTCATTAGGCTTCTTTGTTCTTGGAGGAGCAATGTTTTGCTTCTTGAGAAGAGTGGACATCTCATCAAGTTGCTTCCTCATACAATTTTCTTCAAGATAGTATCCCTTTTCACAATACGGACATAACTTCTTTTCAAAATTCTTCTTCTTAGAGCCAGAGGCCCCTTCGGAAGCTTGTTGATTTGGTTTAGGATTCGAATCAACTACCTTGGGCTCCTTCTCCTTTGATTTCCCCTTTTCTTGCTCTTTAGAGGAGTCAGTAACCAAGAGATATTGATCCTTTGAAGTCTGGATGACTCCCATTCAAATCAATTTATCTTGTTCCTTGATTAAGGACTCGGAGAATGAATCTAAAGAAGGAAGTTTCCAATCAGCAAAGCTTTCCCGCTTGGAGTGAAACATAGAGACATAGAAAGAGTACTCGGGACCTAGTTTTCTAAGTATTGAAAGGATATTCTACTCATTCTTCCACTCTATCCCACACTATCTGCATTGTAGCACTAGAGACTTGAATTTGGAGAAGAATTGTTCAATAGTCTCGAAACTGCTAGGATGTAAAGATACCAACTCATTCTCCAGAATGTGTCCCCGAAGCTCACATTGTTTTTTAAATAAGCTATCAAGCTTCTCCCAGGTTCTCTAGGAGTCCTCAATCCTTCTATATGAAAGAGGAGATCTCTAGAAATATAAGTACATAAGTACTTGAATGATTCATCACAACGGTTTAGGAACTTGTTCCGCTCTACCCGCCGATGAGGTTCAGCCTCCAATCCATGTATAATCCTGTGGTAGCCATGCTTACGCAAGGCCACCTGCATATCAATCCTCCAATCAAGGTAATTGGAAGTTGTGAGGATCTATGGCTCAGGAGTTTGAGAACTCATAATTGCTCTGGTAGGGAGACTACAAATACTTCTTTCAAGCTACGTAGCATCTGTCAATTTCACTACAAATAACACTAAAACATAAGAACTATTAGAATCATGCTTTTCCTACAGACATGAACATGTTTTCAGGGTCTCACACTCTCTCCGCTACTCTAAATGAATCCAGAGCTAGCAAATTTTTGTAGGGGACTTATGTGAAACCCAGCTGCTTCTGATGTTCGATGAGGAGAAACAAGCATGAATCCTGCCTGGGAAGGCTCTGATACCATGTTAGAATTTGAATTCCATTTAGATCTTCAAGAAGAGAGTTCTGATTATGTTGCAGCAATTGAATGGAGAATGAAAATATAAATCCAACAAGACAAACCACACAGGAAATGGATAAGTATTGCTCAGGAATTTATAGTATATTCATCATAATAATATCCGGTGTACAATATATTACAAATAGGTAGAATTCAAATGCATGAGTAATGAATTCAAATCCTCCAAGTGGATAAGACTATATCTAACTAAATCTCTAACTCAAGGTCTCCCAATAAATATCAGAGTCCAAATAGACAACTCCCCGATGACCAATAACTCCAACATGCAGTAACAACTAGTTAACTCAATGCAACTGAGAGTGAGGTAGGTAGGAAAAGCGCTCCTCCCCATGCAACCATGCATTATCCATGCATTAGTAGTTCTATCCTAACTGACTGTGAAGTAACTGATTGTAACTGAGGGATATTTAAGACTAACTGGTGCGAACACCAACTGACTAAATTAGGTTGGTATCGAGACTCCCAGTTGCTCCTAAAATGTAGGGATTGGTCTAGGAGGCGCCCTAACTGATGCATGCACATCCAGTAAGTGGCAATTAACCTTTAGCAGTGTTCCCTACACTTCAATGACTGGTACATGTGTCCCAATTGGGCCAAATGGACCCAATTGCACTAGTGGAACCATTTAATTAATTTAAGGTTCATAAGTTAGGAAATTATTAATATAATTGACATTTGACCAAGGGAGGATTAATAATCCTAACAATAGGTCGATTGATGGCTTAAAAAATAGACTTTTAGTCCACTTTTTTGTAAATTTAATTTTACTAGCCTCTTTCTTAGGCTGAAACCCTGTTGTGGGATGCACCTTAGGTGGTGAAACGCATACCAATGGATTCCTCAATGAATCATCTATCTAATGACATTTAATTTACAATGTTTTGAGTTTATATGATATTTTTTTAATTTTCTTTTTGAAATTACACTTATGAATTATGTCCACAACTTCAAAGCAGCGCAAAGAAAAATCAACAACATAAAAAACACACAACCACAAAACTTCAAAAATATATATGCCCCACATCAACACGTCCTCTTGATACGGGTATTTTTGTTTTTTTGTTTTTATTTTTATTTTTTGTAAGAAATGACAATAAAGCTCACATGCACACACGTGTACAAAATGCAAATAAAATTTTCAAAGGTCAGCTTTAAAAATTAATAAAAATATACTTTTCCAAAATAAATTTAAAAACAAATATGTGTGCCTTGGTGCATTTTGTGTAGATTATATTCATCTTTTTTTCAAAAATTATGCAATTGTCACTAAATTATTTTGCATTCACACAAGGCACTTGTTAACTTTTCTTGAAATTCAAAAGAACAAACCTTTCATTAAAGGCAATTTTGAAATATTATATTATATTATATTATTATTATTATTTGTGGAAATGCAACATAGTTTCTTACAATTGGTTTTTTTGTTACATGTCGAAATTCACAAGGAAAATATGAGTTTTGAGTGCTTCGATTTAGTAAATGAGTATAAAATAAATTTTCACCTTCACTTTTGGCCAAAAAATGTTACTCACCTTCATGGATCCACCCCTACAATAGAAACTATAATTTTAGTGTTCAAAATTTGCAATTTTCGAAATTTCAATATTTAATTAACTGTAATTTCAATACTTTCATATTGCCATTAAAGAATTTTTTTAATTAAATTGTAATTTCAACTTAAAGAAATTGTAAGTTCAGAATTTGAAAATTTATAATTTTAGCAATTAAAATATTGAAAACATTTTTCAATTTCAGTAATTAGAAATTTCATAATTTTAACAATTAATTAATTAGAATTTCATTGATCACATATTACAATTTAAGGAATTAGAAACTAGAAATTTTAGCAATCAAAAATTGTAATTTCAAATTCACACTTTCAACAATAAAATGATTGAAACCACAATTTGAAATTACAAAAATAATTGCTCAAAAATTGTAATTTCAATAGTTCATTTCTTACCATCTAACCGAATATTTTAAACACTCTTACCATGAAAGAAAATACTTTAGAATACATTGGATAGTGTGTATACTGGAAAGCCTTACTCACCCATGAACCTACCTAAACAATGCATCATACATAAGGATTGTATGATTGATGGAAAAACAAATAGACAATGCGAAGACCTTGGGACTATGCACTGTGACAGTGTTCTGAGGATTCAACGGGATTCTCTAGTTCATCTGGAACTTCAATGTTATGCTTCTCAAGAAACTTATACATGATGTCCATATTCTTCTTAAAACATTTATTCTCATAATGAAGATCCTTGTTGCAATAAGAACATTTGTATGTGCTCCCTTTCTTCTTGACTTTCTTCAAACCTTCATCTTCATTATCTGACTTTGCCTTCTTCTTTTTCACTATTTGATTTTCTTTTGATTTTGCATTCTTACTTCCTTGAACTATAAGAGCATGATTCTTTCCCTTGGATATTCTAAGAGCTCCCATCTAGATCAATTTGTCTTTCTCCTTTATTAGTGAATCAAAGAATGTACTCAAAGAAGGCATTTTCCAATTCGAAATTGCAAGCCTAGTAGCATGAAAAGTTGACGCAAAAATTGAGTATTTAGGACCCAATTTTCATAGGATGGAAAGGATCAATTGATCTTCCTCCATCTCAATCCCACATTGTTTGATCAATAAAAGAAGTGACTTGAATTTGGTGAATAACCCTTCAATGGAATTGAAACTACTTGGACTCAATGAGAATAACTCATTCTCCAATTGACGCGCTCTTATATCATCGTGTACTCCATAGAGAGACTCAAGTTTGATCCATAATTAGTTTGGAGTGGTAAAACCATTAATATGAAAAAGAATATAAATATAAATGGAGAGACAAATCAATCCATAGGCTTCATCCAACCTATTATTCCGCTTAGCTTTCTCAACAATATCATTGGGCTCATTCTCTAAAGCCAAAGAAACTCTATAGAGTCCCTTACTACGCAACAGAATGCCAATTTTGGCCTTCCATTCATGATAGTTTAAGGGAGTCATGATCATAGTTGAAGAAAATCCATGCTAATATGTGGATGTGCTCCTGGAGATGCTCTCTGTAACCTGCACAAATATAAACTAGGAGAAAAACTTGTGAGCTCAATTCAAACTCTTCTTCAGAGAATACTAGATGCTTGATGCACTCCTTAAACTCTGATATCTTCACAATCTGAAAGCTCTGATGCTATGTAGAGCTTGATAGATTGAGCAACCTTATGCTCTGATAGCTTGAAGACTTGAGAGATCTGATACCATGTAGAAATTGAGGCTCTAATACCATGTGGAAACACAGGATAAATATATAGCTACAAGAGATTTCTCACAAGCATGCACATGGAAAAAATAGAGAGAGAGGAATAATGAGACTGAATACAAGAGAAGTGGAGAATGATCCATAAATATTTCCATGTATTATTTATCAACATAGTGTACATAAGTAATACATCCCTGATGTTGAAATATTGTAACTTCAAAGAATATTCTATATGTATCTTTTGTGGTCCCTGATGGTCCTACCGGGAGAACCACTTGTATTATCTTGTATCCCGATGCTTCTAATCGGAAGAACTAATAAGAGTCATGAGGTAGTCCCCTCTAATTGTAAAGGTGGGTCATTAGCACCCCAGTGTGGTTACTTCAGCCTACATGTGTAACTCGAGCCTACATGATTTAACTCGAGCCTACATGTCGAATGAGTTAATTCAAGTGAACGGATGAATATAAATAGAGGTGTGGCGCTCCTCATTTGAGACACACATTCTCACTTGTGTAGCGCATTAGTGGAGAAGAGAAGTAGCTGGAGAAGGAGGAGGATCAGGCTTTGATCTCCTTGCTAGTTTTATCTTTTATCTTTTTGGGGCATCTATATTGAGGAAGCTTTTGCTGGGTTTTTCCCTTTAGGGTTTTCCTAGGATAAATATTTGTGGTCCTTTTGTATGGTTGTGCTTGTCTATCTTTCAGTGATCCTGTTTATATGCTTTTGTTATGAAAATGTAATGAAATACTGATGTCTTAGCTAAGCATATGAAAAATTCAACATGGTATCAGAGCCACCCTGAAAGAAGGAATTGTGCAGCTACAGAATCTAGGGCTTCTTAATTTTTGGTTCTCTCTCCACAATCAATCAGCAAAAGAAGGCTAGGCTGACTCTCCATTGAAGGGCACATCTTTCTGGTGAAGCGGAATTCGATTCCGAGCATTTTCAATTTTCGGTGCGGGAAATTAGGGCTTCTTGTAGAAGAAGATTTTTTGAGTGAGCCCAGCATAGGATTTATCTCCTCATCAAAATCGAAGTTTAGAGACCTGGATCAAAATTTTTGGTTGGGTGAAACTCCAGGAAAGTCAAACCCTAATTTGACCCCGAGCTAGAAAAACCCTAAATACTAAAACTACTAAGTTTTGGTAAATTCCCTATATCTTGATATTGGAAAAGGTTCAAGAGATGAAAATTTCAAATACCGAAGATAAAATCCTTATGTACACTGTGTCCAAAATTCAGCCTCAATTCGCTATATTCTAGGATATATGATCCCTCCAATTTAGGGTTCCGGCCTCTTCCAGAATTCATCCCTAAACAGGACACCTGGGGAGAATTACAATATCTTGGGCTAAAGAGGTCCAAATGGAATTCCTGAAGATGTTCCAGAAAGGGAACAGACTGTACCTCTCGTGGTACAAACTCCAGACTTAGAATATGAAACAGTGACACGTGGAAATCCATACAACTTCGCTGTTTGGAACAATCCTGTAACAAGGCACCTTTGGAAAATGATCATAAATCCCAATTGGTGAAACCTATGTTGTTGGATCAGGTACATGCGAGGTTACCTCAGTGAGAAATTTTAGACATAGAGGAGCAGTAATTTTAGAGATATCATAGAAACAGTGACAGGAATTTCTGTAGAAGAAATTGGAAAACTAGGGCTTCCTGTTCCGAGAGCTTCCCTCCACTGTTTTCAGAAAAGGAGTACTTTGGACAGCTCCATTTGAAGAGATATATATTTATATCCAATCATATCTGAAATATTCCAAGTTTTGAAAATTAGGGTTTCTGTGGCAAACCCTAGATCAGCCAGCTCTAGAACGAGGACGGACACCTCAAATCGGTAAGATCTAATCCTTTGTTATTTGCATTTGAGGTTCTCATTTCAAAGTGATATATCACATCAGCTTGATGATAAGCTTGGTGAAGTTGAAAACTTCCAAGCATGGAAGTATTTGATCTCTCTGAAGAAAAATGAATTGGACACCTACATGAGTAGAGAGGCTCCAGTTCTAGAGGGAGATGAGCCTCAAATCCTTACACAAGAAGAACTTGATCAAGGCCAAGAAGATCACTTTTGATTCAATCATGGATCAACTTGTACCACAAGTGTCTCCCCTAAAGACACCGAAGATGTTTGATTTCTTGATCAAGCTATTTTAAGATAAGAACATAATTCAGAACATGGATTTGAGAAAACAGTTGAAGAATGTGAAGATCCAGAATGCATAACATCTTGAAGCAGTAGAAGAAGAAGCAGAGAATGCAAAAGTGGTGATAGACACCTTGAATGGCCTCCCATGATCATGGGATTCATTCATGCGAGGAATGTGTGCCAGAAGAAAGTGATTACTTTCAGTTGACTTTGGGAAGAAGAAGAAGCTCATCTCATAAGAAGAGAAGAAGAAAGATGGGAGCAAATTGAAGATCAAGCTATCACCATTCAAAGAATATCCCTCAAGCGATGAGGAATATGAAGAAATCAATTCTTGACGAACCTCTTATCCATCTTATCATTTGGATAAGAAATGATGATAAAGCAGAATGATCAAGATGGAGTCTACCCACAAAACAAATAAAAGATAAGTATTCAATTGTCATTTCATGATACTGTTTTACATTTGATTATATTCAGTTGATGTGTTATGCATGATAGATTGTTTGCATTAATGACTGTATACTACTAATATGCATGTGATGGGTAAGTAGCTCATGGTGCTATACAACTCTCCATTGCTACTTATCAAACCTCTTTACTGACATATTGTATTAGTCTAGAAAGTTTCTGTGAGATATGGATGAATGTTGTATTGGCTAAACAATTGCATGATGCATAAGAATTTGTCGTTATGCATATGATTTATGAAATAGTTCTAACCATGCAACTGGTGCATTTGAATTGTAGGAAAGGTCCTGTACAACCTCCTACAAGAAAAGAAGGATGAGACTTGTTCCAAAGAACAAGTGATGACAATTCAATAAACATGAATCTAAAGCTCCCAGGGTCAGAGACACCATGACGGAAGAAAGATCTTCAAAGAGTGGTAGATCCACCTCAAAGGATGAAGACTACCATGGGTATGACAGATAACTCAAGATGAAGAAAAGAATGCTATGAAAGAAGCTATGATCAAATAATAACAGTTGATCATGTGGAATGATGTATACGATATGATTTCGAGACATAAAGGAAAGTATGTAGTATCCTCCATATGGATATACAAGAACAAGTGTATAAAGCAAATTTCGTGAGTTTCCTTTGAAAGAATAGACTATGACATGACATACTCTATCGACAAGTATATGTCAAGCATAGAACCACCTATACAGAATGAAGAGGGAAGATGATACTCCACTTCAGGGGGAGTGACTACAGAAGATATTTGAGCTCAACATGGTACGACATGATGGACATCTTCCTGATGGATCGAGACTTTACCAAGAGTAAAGTGGGTTCCAACCTTCAAGATTGAATGTAGAAGACTAGGGTATGTTGATGACCTGACAAGACAAACTCATGGAAGATGTTATGATGAAAGAATACTAGAATGATGTTTGGGATATAGTACTCAAACCAGAACGCAAAGATGTGGTATCTTCCAAATGGATTTGCAAGACAAAATATTTTGCAGGTAGAAGTAAGAAAAGACTTGTGGCTATCAGAAAGAGGGAATTAATTATGAAGAGACATTTTCCCCAGTAGCAGGGTATACTTCGATTAGAGCTATCATGGTAGTTTCTTCCATGATGAAGTAAAGACAAGCCTTCCATAATGTTATGATTGAGGAAGATTTTTACATCGAATAGTCACAAGGATTTGAATTTGAAGACAAATGGACTCACATATGCAAGATGAAGAAGGCCCTCTATGGCCTAAAGCAAGCTCCTAGAACTTGGTATGGAAGAATAGATAGTTTCCTGTCGAACATGGGTTTTACCAAGAGTAAAGTTGATCCTAACCTTTATCTCAGGGTTGTAGAAGATGAACCTGTCATCCTATTATTATATGTGGATGACTTATTCTTAACAAAGAATGAGAAACAGATCATGGAAATCAAGAAGAAACTAGCTGAAGAATTTGAGATGAAAGACCTTGGGTTAATGCATTATTCCTAGGTCTGGAAGTATGGCAAAGTTCAGAAGGAATATTTCTCAACCAGGGAAAGTATGCGGTAGAGATATTGAAGAGATTCAATATGTTGGAAGGCAAAGTCATGGCCACGCCCATGAACTCCAACCTAAAGCTGTTAGTTGATGACTCATCAGAGTTAGTGGATGTGACTCAACATAGACAGATTATTGGACTAGACATTTGTTTTGGTGTGAACACCTTGAGTCAATATCTAGTTCAACCAAGATATGTTCACTTAATAGATGCAAAACATGTGATGAGATATCTGAAAGGGACTATAGACTTTGGTCTATACTATGATGGTAACCATGACTAGAGATTGTATGGCTATACAGATGTAGATTGAGTTGGAATTATCTCATTCAAGAAGATGCTTTTGTTTGGGGTCTGCTATGAGTTCATGGTTTAGCAGGAAACAGTCCAGTGTTTCTCTTAGCACGACTGAAGCAGAATACATAGTAGATTGCTATGCTAAGTTGTGAAGCCATATGGCTTCAGAAGATGATATCAGGTCTCTTTGGCCTGAAGATGGATACTACAATGATTCTATGTGATAACCAGATTTGTGATGATAGAGAATCCTGTGTTCCGTTGTGACACATAGAAATCTGGTATTTCTACATACGAGATAAGATGCAGATGATGATGTACTGAAGATATAGATGATGTTTTAGTATTTACATATTGTAGATGCAGATGATGGTGATTCCATATTTCTATACTGAATATAGAGATGATGATGCTTTCAGTATTTCTATACTAAATATATAGATGATGATGCTTTCAGTATTGACATACTGGAGATACAAATGGTGATAGTTCAGTATTCACATACTGAAGATGTAGATGATGATGGTTTGGATGATGATGTACTGACAAAGCCTCTGTCTCGGGTAAATTTTGAACACTTTCGAGACAATCTTGGTGTTGTTTGGAAAGACCTTCCTTGAAAGGGGGAGTAGTGATGTTGCAGTGGGATTGTATCATCCCTGGGCTCTTGCCCTAAAGTGATCCGGTGACCTCGGTCATCGAGAATGAAGAGGGATTGTATCATCTTGGGACATCTATCCAGAATAGATCTAGTGACTTCATTCCTCGAGAATGTAGTGGGATTGTATCATCCCTGGGTATTTTCCCTAAAGTGATCTGGTGACCTCGGTCTTCGAGAATGTGGTAGGATTGCATCATCCTTGAACTTCGGTTCAGAATGGTATCCAGAGGATTCGGTCCCCGAGAATGTGGTAGGATTGCATCATCCTTGGACTTCAGTTCAGAATGGTATCTGGAGGCTTTGGTCCCCGAGAATGTGGTGATTTGCATCATCCCCGAACCTCGGTTCAAAATGTATCCGGGGGTCTTGGCCCCCGTGAAAGTGGTAGGATTGCATCATCCCTGAACCTCAGTTCAAAATGTATCCGGAGATCTCGGTCCCTATGAATGTGGTAGGATTGTATCATCCTTGAACTTTGGTTCAGAACTGATCCGGTGACTTCGGTACTCGAGAACGTGTGTTGATCCCATAATTCCTAGAGGAAGGATTGTCTGAGTTCCACATCTGTGTTGATCCCGTAATTCCTAAAGGAAGGATCGTTAGTAACTCCGTAAAGACCTAAATCCCGTAATTCCGAAAGGAAGGATCATTGAATTGATCCCGTAATTCCAATAGGAAGGATTGTCTGAGTTCCACAGATGTGTTGATCCCGTAATTCCAATAGGAAGGATTGTCTGAGTTCCACAAGTGTGTTGATCCCGTAATTCCGAAAGGAAGGATCGTTAGTAACTCCGTAAAGACCTAAATCTCGTAATTCCAAAAGGAAGGATCATTAGTAACTCCGTAAAGACCTAAATCCTGTAATTCTGAAAGGAAGGATCGTTGGTAGCTTCGTAAAGACTTGATCCCATAAGTCCAACAGGAAGGATTGTCTGATTTCCACAGATGTGTTGATCCCGTAATTCCAATAGGAAGGATTGTCTGAGTACCACAAATGTGTTGATCCCATAATTCCGAAAGGAAGGATCGTTAGTAACTCCGTAAAGACCTAAATCCCGTAATTCCGAAAGGAAGGATCATTAGTAGCTCCACAAAGACTTGATCCCGTAATTCTGAAAGGAAGGATCGTCTGAGCTCCACCGATGTGTTGATCCCATAATTCCGAAAGGAAGGATCATTAGTAACTTCGTAAAGACCTAAATCATGTAATTTCGATAGGAAGGATCGTCTGAGTACCACAGACATGTTGATCCCGTAATTCCGAAAGGAAGGATCATGTTGATGATGATGATGTTGATGTTTTGATGATGTTGATGTCTTGATGATGATGATGTTGATGTTTTGATGATGTTGATGTTTTGATAATAATGATGTTTTGATGATGATGATGTTTCTGATCAAAATATCATAGTATGATGATGATGTTGTTGCTGATCAAAAGGCCAAAGTGCTGAAGATGATGTTGTTGATCAAAAGGTCAAAGTGCTGAAGATGATGTTACCAATCAAAAGGTCAAAGTGTTGAAGATGATGTTTCTAATCGAAAGGTCAAAGTGTTGAAGATGATGTTGCTAATCAAAAGATCAAAGTGCTGAAGATGATGTTGCTGATCAAAAGGTCAAAGTGATGAAGATGATGTTGCTGATCGAAAGGTCGAAGTGCTAAAGATGATGTTGCTGATCGAAAGGTCAAAGTGCTGAAGATGTTGCTAATCGAAGCAGTCAAAGTATTAATGATGATGAAGACTAAAGATTGAAGATGAAGACTACATAATGTTGAAAAGCTTCCAATTATTTATAGATGTGTTACCCTGATGATGCTGATGATGTCCTCTATCTCTATCCTACTATTGTTTTTGTTGATGTTTCTAGAATACCCTTCTCGTTAAAGGGGAGTGTTGGAATATTGTAACTTCGAAGAATATTCTATATGTATCTTTTGTGGTCCCTGATGGTCCTACCGAGAGAACCACTTGTATTATCTTGTACCCCGATGCTTCTAATCGGAATAACTAATAAGAGTCATGAGGTAGTCCCCTCTAATTGTAAAGGTGGGTCATTAGCACCCCAGTGCGGTTACTTGAGCCTACATGTGTAACTCGAGCCTACATGATTTAACTCGAGCCTACATGTCGAATGAGTTAATTCAAGTGAACGGATGAATATAAATAGAGGTGTGGTGCTCCTCATTTGAGACACACATTCTCACTTGTGTAGCGCATTAGTGGAGAAGAGAAGTAGCTGGAGAAGGAGGAGGATCAAGCTTTGATCTCCTTGCTGGTTTTATCTTTTATCTTTTTGGGGCATCTATATTGAGGAAGCTTTTGCTAGGTTTTTCCCTTTAGGGTTTTCCCAGGATAAATCTTTGTGTTCCTTTTGTATGGTTGTGCTTGTCTATCTTTCAGTGATCCTGTTTATATGCTTTTGTTATGAAAATGTAATGAAATACTAATGTCTTAGCTAAGCATATGAAAAATTCAACACCTGATAGGTAAAATTGAGTTTCTAATGAGACAACTCATGCTAGCTCATAAAGCAAGCTTACTAAATATGATAAAACCCCATAGGTGACTAAATCACTTCCCAAATCAGTCAATAAGCTCATGAATTAGCTAAAGCATGAGTGGTAAAAAATATTACTAATCATGGAATCTAGAGAGAAAATCATGGGGTATGGGTTGGCCACCAAAGATAGTGCTTTCCTAGTTGACTGGATTTATCTTATCCACTAAAAGGAAGGAATAAAGTAGTATAAAGACAGAATCTGGAGGAAGGCGTAGTTACTAATCTGGGCAGTCAATAAAGTTGAAATAATATAACCAGAATCAGTGTAAAGGTGCTCTTGGGATACATATGGAAATTATTGACCAAATGGTGAAAGTGGATGCCAACTATCTAGGTTAGTGCATAGGCAATTAACCAGAAATGATTAATTGTTTTTATATTAAGTATGGAGTGGGTTTATAATATTCTAACAAATCATTGAGTGGGTGAAAACACTTGTAAAAAGAATATTATTTATATATAATATTTATCTATATATTATAATTTGTGTAGTGTTCTTTGTAATGGAAATTGTTTATGATACATGGTATATATCTTAATAAATTGCATGGTATAACAAATGTTTGAAAGGATAAAAAGTGTATGATAGTGATTCACCCCCCCCCCCCCCCCCCCGCCTCTCAATATCACTTAGGGTTCAACAAGAATTCCAACAAATGAATAGTGAATGAGAGTGAGTGGCTCTGCTTCATATAATCGATGACCATATCTACCCCGAGGCCAATTTTCCCAATGCTAGCTGTGGAAACAACCTTGGAAGATCCATACAAATTCTCACCGCCTGAATTGACATGTTAACCCCTATGCCTACTCCTCCCACTATAAATACGCTATGTCCCTTATTAAATTCTGTTATATCGAAGGCATATTGGGAAATAAGTAGAAGTGGTAGACTTGGCCCTTCCTCGTAATTTTGTGGGCTTCATTGCCACTTCTCCACTATGGTGTGTAGGGTGATTTTTCCCAACTGTTTTGGTCTTCCTATTGTGAAGAAATGGGTATTGTTGTAGACATTGTTGTCAATATCAAACTTGGAAAATCCATTGCCAGCTTCCACTACCACTCTTACTGCATCATTTCTCGGTATAGCCTGCATAAAACAAACCATAGTAGAGATCCAGATTAAATAATTATTAATACACCAAATTGTGTAAGGGAATTCTAGCACATTTTTATCAAATGGTAAGAATATCTTGTTAAACAAAATTAGAAAAAATAATGTGAATAACAATCAGTACTTCTGAGTAAGCTTTCATGTTTCTCGAAGTTGACAGGAATGAGAGGGGAAGATTATGTTTTACCTTGCCTGGGTTGGGATTTGTCATGTTGAACTCTTTAATATGTAGAACCACACCTTCTACATTTTAAATTGGGCTCAATGAAGAATTGATTGATGTGAAGGGATGCCATGGCTGAAACACCTGAACTATTCAATGGAACTCTAGTAACATTCATAAAATTATGAATCATAATTTATTCCGATCAACTGGCTCAAAAGTGGAATCCCTCCTCTTTCTCATGAACCAACCCCAATATTACCCTGCATTCCAAATCCCATTCATAGAGAAATTTTCAATAAATGGTCAACATAATTTTTTAGCTAAATGTTTTGCCAAAATAGCAAGCAATTTTTTGTTAAACAAAGTCCTAAATTCAACATTGGAAATTTCAAAATGGAAAGAAGGAGGGGACTGTTTAAGTTTGAAATCAGGCGTGTGGTTGGTTGAGTTGGTATTTGTGATATTTAATGTAGGTCCTTTGGTGAAGGGAAGTCAAATTCCAACTTAGGAATAGAATGGTCGATAGCCAGTGTGAATCCTTGGAAGTACAATTTTTGGAAGAAGATGTGGTTGTTGAGACTCTGGGAGGTAGTCGTCGGGCTAGGAGAGCACTATGAACCATCTAATGTTGCATGGGCATGCAACATACTATCCATCCCCTCTGGTTGGTCGTTGCCCATGTGCACACTGAAAACATGATCCGATGGGAATACCCACAAACATACTCTTTAAGAGATTGCAACGATGTCTATATTGCTCTCCCATGGGAAATACATTTAGAAAGTAGTCATATGATGGAAAATAAAGGATCGGTTGATCTCCAACAGATGAGATAATTGAGCAATGGATAGGAAAAAAATTTGGCAAAGCGATGCGACACGGATACGGGTTGTTACTTGAAATTGTATGGATATGTGGCATGTATTCATTGGTCAGATAGACAAAGAATATTGGAACAGTGCTAGGAAACAATATCTCATTGAATATACACCTTCGACATAAATATCCAATATCAATTTTTTTTCTAAATAAAAAATGCAATGAATGTAAGATGGTATCATTTTCTTTGTTAAGTGGTGGGGCGTGGTTAACTATTTAATGTAGTTATCATTATGGTTATGGTTAATACCATGAATAGTTGTGACCATCTATTATTCCAAAGTATAGCACTCATTCAATTAATATTATACATTGATTACACCAACGACGATCAACCTCAAAACATAGGTGATTCGTGGTAGTTTATGGAATATTTTATTCTAGGTCGATTCCATAGTTCTATTCATCACTTCGTAAGGTAGTTTAAAAATTATTCTCCTTATGTTTAGGAAATAAATCCAATCAACCATGTTATGTATCTCTACAGTTTGGTGGAATCTTGAAAATCAATTTTGAAGTGCAACTTAACTCTTAGATGTTTTATGCAATGCTTATCCTTGTAGCAGTTACAAGTTTATATTTACATGTATCAATGACGAAACCCTAATAACCAAGGATGACTCTCGATTTTCATTTTAATGCCCTCGGCTTGTGTAAACAACTAAGCCCTAGTATGCAAGATTGCATTATTTGCAATGTTTGTTGTAGAGTCTTTCTCCATTTCTTTAAATTCTTTTTTTTTCTTATAGATGAATGAGACCCTTTTAATCTGTCCTTCTAATATTTCGTTGTGGGAGTATTCTTTTTTTCAACAAACTTTTGAATCTGGCCAAAGGCCTTATTTTGGTTAAAGACATGATAACTTAGCAAAACTTTAAAAAAACAAAAGTGGATGGGTGGCCAATAACCAAATCAGATAATGTTTGATAAGAGAATCAGAAAACAAAGCTATGATGCCGAATGAAACGAATCAACATAGTTTAAACAATAAATATCTGAAACATATATGAAAATTTAAAAGAACTCGTATGAATCAGAATAAAATATTATATGAGAAAAATGATACAATGTCTTTAAACAGTGTGCTTTAAATAAGCATTGACTGGTCACCATAAATAAATATACACATCTTTTCATTATTTCATGTCACTTCATTAATAAATTAATTAATATAATTATTGATTTATTTTATTATAAAATATTATTCATTTAGTTATTATTTACATATATATTTAATTATTATGTTTATTACATACATGCTCATAATTCTTCACAATTTAGTTATCTTTAAACACAAAATTTATAACCATATGCCAGGATGATTTATTGTGAAATTTCAAATTGAATATAATTGAAACCATACTCAAAATTAAGTTAGATTTAGAAAGCACAAATATTTGACTTATAGATTTTGACTTGTTATTTAAATTTTCACTCATTAAGAACTATGATTTTGCATCTAACCAACACTTTGTTTATAAAATTCCTATTAAAATATCATGCCAACGAGAATTGTAGTTTAATTATTATTGAAATCAAATTACAATTAAAAAGTTATATCATTATCAACACATGCAAATCCATTGATAATTCCATTTTATTATAACCCAATATTTACACTCACCCTCTTCACAACGAGATCTAACTAAGATCATCTTCTCCATGCTAAATTATGATCATTATCTTATTTAAGATCTTCTAGTTGTTACCATGAATTTGAAAAAAGAATGAGCTATGTTTTTCACGCTTCTCCATCATAGGTTCCTCTAAGTCTTATAAGTTTTCACTTTGTATGAGAGTGAATGTAATTCTCTTTTTTTTCCACGGAAAAAAAAAATCACAGCCTAAATTTTATTAAATCAAAGGCCATATAGTTCATTGGCTATCGAAGCCTTACATATAAAATAGTATTTATGGTATCCTTCAAGAAATCTAATTCATTTTACATTATGATAGACTATCTTGTATGATTGTTCCATATTCAAATGTTTAATGATATATCCTAAGATACATGTATTCCAAAACAGATATCGTAGATATAATTGAAAACTGCCCACTATAAAATGGGCAAGAATCTTTACACAAAAATGGTCCTAGGTCAAGCTCTTTGATGGTGTCGTTGTTGCTCTCCCAAGAAGATAATGTACCAACAGGAATCGCTAGTCTATTTTTAGAGAGCTAATCCGTTGATAAATTCCATTTCCTGTAGATGTGGTTGAAAGAGATCTTCTGGAAAAGAGGAATAAATCTCATGACTTCCTATTATATGGGTTTAAGGAGAATGTTCTTGGGAGCTCATTTATGGGATAACCAGTCAATCACCAATTGTGATTCGCCATAAACTTGTAGAGAGTTGCATCCTATGAAAAGTGAAAGTTTAAGGAGCATTAGGACTGCACGAATATTTTCCATGTTGTTGGATGTTAGACCAAGTCCCATAATGAAACTGATATGGTGGGATTCTGATAGACGGAGGATACCCCCAAATGCACAATAAATGGGTTTGTCCTTACCAGTTTTATCAAAGTAGCACCAGGGAATGGATTGATTAATCAGTGGAGAAGGATGAGGAGTACGATGCTTAGTGGGAATATACTGTGGAAAATGTATAAACATAGAAATGTTTTCTGCAGCATAAGCCTAAGGAGGAATGATGATATTGTGAAAAATATTTTTGTTGTGTTCCAACCATGAACCTCACATCAGGAGTAGTGGGAGTGCTTGGTACTCATGGGTAGATGGGTTGGCTAACCACCCTTTGAATATGTCTCTGAGGGTCCGACCCTCCCAGTATAGGGTATTCCCTAGTGTTAATGAAGGATAACTCCACATCTCTTTGAAATAGGTGCAGTGAATGAAAATGTGTTCAATAGATTCTTCGGCAGATACATAAAGGGAGCATATGGTTAGTCCAATTCCCATGAATTTTGATATATGGTCCCAAACTGGTATTTTCTAGCTAATGTAAGCCAAAGGAAAATGATATTTTTTAATGGACAATGAATTTTCCTTGTGGTTGAATGTGACCATTAGGGTTCAAGACGCTCCTCCTCCTCCTCCTTGATCCCCTGATAGCCAATATTGGGTTTGTAAAAGCCTCCTATGGGGATTTTTGTCCATTGGATAATATTCAGCTCGTTAGTAATATGTATCTTATAGTCCTTTAGATTCCCAATTTGGTTTCCCCATATGATGGCTTCAACCCCCCAAAAGCAAATTTTTGTTGCATTCAACCATGTTTGTTGAATGGGAGTGGTAAATGCTAGATTCTGGACCTGTTGCAGAAAAATAAGACCTATGTCATGTAAATGGTGAGTCATATGTGAGGGTATCCTGTATTCATCTAGATTTCCAATCCAAGAATCGAATCTGAATCGAATGGATTATCCATTACCAATATCCAAGGATAACCAATCACCTATGATATTAAATCCTTCCACAATATATTTCCATTCTGTGAATATTTAGGAGATGTGTGGAAGCAGTCCTGGATAGTCAGAGGGTGCAGATACTTACGTTGGATGACTTTTGTCCATAGACCATCATATGTAATAAGCCTCCATATTCCCTTTGCAGTAAGGGAAAATGAGAATCTATGGTGGTGCTTAAGTACCCATCCCCCCATTTGTTTGGGAAGGTTTATCTTATCCCAGGAGATCTAGTGGTATGTTTTTTCTCATTTTCACAACGCCAGAGAAAAGCAAAGAACATCTTATGGATATGATCCATGACACCTCATGAATTATGAGCAATCATAATCCAGTAGACTGGAAGGAATTCTAAAACAAAATTCAGAAGGATAAGTATTCCTATAAAGGATAGCCATTGATTGCACTAGTGATTGATTTTCCTTTCCACACAGCTAAAAAGCCAGTTCCAATATTTAGAGAGGTAGTCATTAGGTTTGATCAATAATCCAAGGTATCAGATGCCCAAATTGATATCATATAGCACAAATTCAAAGAGTTCAATGATCCAGTCAATAATCCTAGGATCCATATTAAGAACTATAATAATGGATTTGCGAGGATTGCATAACATACATGTAGAAGTTTGGAAGAGTTAAAGTTTATCTTTAATTTTAATAATTTCTCGTCTAGATCCATCTAAGAATAGGAGGATATCATCTACTAAAAGTGGATGAGTAATGTAGACAAGTCCCTCGAATTGATAGCCTCTGAGAGAATCTCGGTTTCGTTCATGGGTTATCAATTTGATTAGTCTATAGGAGTGCTATGATACCATATAGAAATAGCAGCTCTAATGTTAAGAGGAATCACAGGAAATAGATCTTGCTACTAAAATAATCCTCACAAGCATACACAGGAAAAATAGAGAGAAGAATAGAGACTAAATCAAATGAATGAAGAGATGAATATTGGAGTGTACATAAATCGTACATCCCTCATATATAAAATTGAGTTGTATTCTAGACAACTCATCAAGCTCAGAAAGATAAAGTTACTAAATATGAAAAAACCCCATAGGTGGCTAAAGCACTTCCCAAATCATTCAAGGACCTCACGAATTAGATAAAGCATGAGTGAGTTGTCAAGTATGATGGAAAAACATGCTAATCCTGGAATATGGAGATAAAATCATGGAGGATGGGTTTGCAACAAAATATAGTAGTTTCCTAGTTGACTAGCTTTACCTTATCCATTGAAAAGCTGGAATAAAGCAATAAAACATAGAATCTGCATGAAAGCGTAGTTACTAATTCTGACAGTCATTAAAGTGGATAGGATCAAACCAGAATCAAGATTAAAGCACTCTTGGGGTATATATGGAAAATATTGACCATGAGGTGCAAGTGGATGCCAACTATCTAGGCTAGTGGGTAGGAAATTAATCAAAATTGATTAAATATTTTATCCTAAGTTATGAAGTGGGTTTATTATATTCCCACATAGTCCTTCCATAACAAGGATAAATAATAAAGAAAGAACCCTTGTTGAACCATTGATAAGTACAGTGAAACTCACCGATTGAATACATGAGAGAATCTAATACACTATGTTGAGGCGAAAACCAAGCTGAGTAAGGGTGAGTCTAAGAAATTTCCAACTAACTCTATCATAATATTTTGATAGATCAACTTTGATAATGGAATTGGGGTTCCGTTTTCTCTTAGCAGAGTGCATAAATTCTTAGGTGATGCCAATGGAATCATGATTTTTTCATCCCTTAAGAAATGAAAATTGTTTCAATGATATGGAAGTGGAAAAGATGCATCTTATTCTGGAAGCAATGATTCATGCAATGATATTGTACACACAATTGCATAGAGATATAGGTTTAGTATTCTCCATCTTTGTAACATGGTCAACTTTCAGGATCAAAGTAATGAAAATGTTATTGAAAGCAACCAGAATTCTTCCTTTCAATCGTGATTCCAACCATAACAAGTAGGTCATCATAAATAGTATCATACATAAAAATGAAGAATTTCACTATCCAATCATCACATCCACTCTTGTTGTTGTGCATAGCCTTTTTAGCAGACATCATCTCCTCCTTACAAATAGAATCATTGAGTGAGTTATTTTTATCATCTGAGGAAATTACAAGCAGTTTAACAATGACCTCCAACATGGGCCCAATAGGGGTGTGATCCTATTCCTTGAATAATTATTTGAAATGGTGTACACCAGCCTCGAAAATATCATGAAAACCATTGACAACCTCCTGGTTAGAGTTCTCAAGTCCCTAGAAAGTATAAAGTTATCAGTAATATCATGCCCAACATCAAATAGTGAGTTCCAAAAATCCTGCATGTTAGCATTAGGTCCATAAATATTAAGTAAGGTGATAACAATCCCCGGATCACAGGAATGGAAAATTGTGCCAAGTCCAAATGGAATACCCCAACTGGAAATATTATTTATGGTGCATGTGAACCATCAAATCATAAGACCCCCATATCTCTCAGAATCATTAAGCTAGATGAAATCCTAGCCATGTAATAAATGAACAACATCCTTGATGATAGATTCACCAACTACAAGAGTTCTTGAATGAGAATTATATCAGGATGATGTTGGTGGATCATCCTTTAAAGGACCATTTTTTTTATGGGTGGTCAATCCCTCGAATATTGAGGGAGATGCACCGCATTAGATAACCCAAGATGAAGGGGTACGTGCTAATTCCCCTTTAATTATTCATTCCCTGCCACCCCTAATGTCCATGATAACTTGTGATCTTGTAGATGACAAATAATAGACCTTCTACCCCTTAGTCTATTAGTGCCAATAGATACCCTCAGGTCGGTTGATTGATTAGTCCTGCCAACGTATCCAAAACGATTAATAGTGCTTTTTCGAAAGTGGTAACGAGAATCCCTTTCGAGTGGGTTGGTCATATTAGTAGTAACCAAGGTTTGGGTGAGTAGGATACAGGGTCAAATCCGATAAAAATTCTCCATATGATGGTCAAATGGGGTGGGTGGGGAATCATTATCAGGGTTTTCAGGTGGAGAATGAGGTGTGAGATGGTGTTCTGGTGAGGTATATTTTTGAATTGGGTGTGTTATGATGATACTATTGGGATTATTATTAATCCTCCCTTTGACCACATAGTCTAATTGTCTATTTTCCTAGCTTATGAGGTCTTCATCACTCCACTAGTACATGGGGTACACACCTAGGGGACAAATTCCCCCGCATACTGCACCTGATTACATGATTTTATGTGCCCTGTGGAGTAATCCCTATAATTTAGGAACTCAGAGCCCATGGAGTAATCCCTATAATTTAAGAACCTACTCTAAGTTCCATCAGTAGTATCCTTCAGTTTACCTTGGTAGGTAACATGTTCAATTATGCTCAAGTTACTATCAATTAGATCACAATCAGTTAGCCTAGCCCCATTTTGCATGATTGAAGGGAGTGTGGGTGCCTTTGTTCACCTACCTTCATCAGTTAACTAATTGTATACTAAGTTAGTTATCCGGAGTTTCATTAGTGAGCTCTAGTGGTGATTTTCCCACACTAAGTTAGCTCCAAGTTTAGTTCGAGTTGGTAGATTCAAATATTATCTTAGGAATTTCAATTATCCTCTATGTATAACCATTGTATTACATATTAATTACTGATTCATGAATATAATCATATTATTCCAATTTTGTCTCCATGTGTGTGCAATTTTGTCACGGTTGATTGAACAGTCTATGCTAAATTCTTCCATCCCTTCTGTAGCATTCTCTTCTAATTTGAATTCATGCAGGTTGATGATCCTATGCTTCATAGAATTTAACATGGTATCAGAGTAGGTATCCATGCCTGCCTCAAACCTCGGAAACTTCGATTAATGCGCCATAAGCTATTGAATTTCCACATAATTCACATCATAATTGCATTGCTCCCTCTAGAATCTGTCCATAGAAGTCTATCAAGGTGTGATGTACTCAGAGAAAGTGTACATGTTGAAGTGAAGAGTGTTTGATCTAAATTGATTCAAATCAGAGTTTGTTTTGTAGGTACAATTTCAACAACAAAATTTGAAAATCACATTCAAATTTGAATAGGTACCATGACCTCTACATATTATATTAGAGTGCATACCATAAATTGTTTGAAAACTCTTTCTGATATCTAAAATGGTTTTTTTCGCAGAATTCAATTTGAGTCTCTGGTTTGACATATATGTTCAATTGAATATAGGAGGTTTGCAACAACTCGCGTCCGTTCGTACCCTCTATTTTGGATTAATATTTCTCACTCCACATGATGAGATAGGTAAATTTCTTTATGTTAATTTAAATATCTCTTTGATATCTCAAATGGGTCTTCGATGGAATTTGATTCCGTTGAGTTTAGAAGAAGTTGTGATTGAATTGGCAACATGACATAAATCACATTTTTCGAGTTTTTATTTAAACTTACATACATGATTTGATTTACATGTACAACTTCTTGGATTCAAAGTCGTTCCTAAATTTGAAGAAGAAATTAGCAAAAACCTCTATTGTACAACTTCAAAATGGATATTGTATAAGTTCTGCTTTTATCACCATTCAATTATGGGGAGTGGAAATTCAATATGGTTGCATATTTTGAGAGCCATGATCTCCTTGATGTGTCTTTTGGAGCTGGTAAAGAATCTTATCATGATTAAAATGATTGGATAGATAATGGTGAAAGAGAATATGCAAGAATGTGCATGGTAATGAGTCCTAATATGTGTTATCTCATGGAATCTGTTGAATATCCATTCAAACTCTGGAGAAATCTAGATAGAGCCTTTGGTGTGTATAAAGAAGTAGATAATACTGGGAGCGAATCCAACACCTCCTCAAGTGTTCTTCCTTAAAATTTCTCAGCCTCAATTATCTCTGATGAAGTTGTTCAAGATGATGAAGAAGTAGAATATTCAACTCAATCAATGCGAAATGTTTAAAGTATCCTTGGAGTGACTCTGCATGTTCCTCCATAAGTTTATGAGATCTAGATCCATGGGGCGTCACTTAGGGACCAATATGATATCACGTTCATTCATATTGGGGGGTTAAAAATCAAAAAATACTAAACCAATATATTGGTGCTATATTAAAGGTAAAAGGGATTTTTTATTTAGTATATAAATATACAATATCATGAGGCATATTTTATTGCAAATGTTTTCCTGTGCCTCTGCCATTTTCCTGCTGCGTGATGTTGCATAGCGTTTTTCATAGCGTTTGGTTGTGGGTTTTTTGGTGGGTTTCCAGTGTTGGAGGAGGGTGGTTTCTCTGGTGCATAGCAATGTTGGAGGAGGGTGGTTTCTTTGGTGCATAGCAGTGTTGGAGGAGGTCGGTTTCTCTAGTGCATAGCGTTTTTTTCCACCATTTTTTTTGGATTTGGTCATGGGTTTGTGGTGGGTTTGTAGTCGGTGGTAACCAGCAAAGGAGAAATGGTTTGTTCTTCTCACCTAATTATATCCTTTCCATGTTGTTTTTGTTTAAGAGGCTTTGTAACAGTTAGGAGGATAATATTGTTATTTAAAACTGTTTATTTCCAGCAATAGTAGTTAACCGTTCCTCTATTTCCACTTGAGATTTTCATGGCCACAACTACCATTGAGCATTTCATTTTGAGGTCATGATGTATTTGTTTTCAGGAAACAGAGAAGAAACTTAACAACCCCATGTGGGAAATTAAGGTGCAGAAGTCGGTGCTAAACATATCAGTTGGTGAGAGTGGTGATCGACTTACTCGAGCATCCAAGGTTCTCAATATCCTCTTATCTTCTCTAGTTTAGCTTCTTGAAGTTTTATGTGTATGTGTTATATAGGGTTGATGCATTCTTTAGGGTATTTCCATATTGTATATTTTTCCCTTCACGTTTTAAATCTTGTGTGTGTTTTTTTTTGTTGATTATTGCTATGTGTTGGAGCAACTGAGTGGCTAGACTCCGGTGTTTTCCAAGGGTAGGCTTTGTATTTTATCCCACAAAAACCAAAATGATATACTAAATGTCGAAACTCATGACGGGATCTTAAAAAAACCCAACATGAACTAGAAATTTCATAACTGATGAAGAGATCTTAAGAACCAAATGTGAGTCGGGAAATTTCATAACTAATTAGGAGATCTTAAAACCCCAGCTTGCTTTATTGGATCTCTGACTAAATTCGATTTTCAGTTTTGATTTCCAGATGGCCCTATACACTACCTAGTTCAAGGATGTTAAACATAAATGTACACATGAATATAAATTAAGTTGGCATAGTTAGGAACTGTGTCGTGTTAGTGGTCTATGATGGTATTTTTCTGCGGGCATTGTTAGAAATCTTATTTGTTTTGGCGATGGCTTTTACCATTTGTATGTAGCAAGGTATACTGTGAGGTCCTTTGGAATTAGGCGAAATGAAAAGATTTCCTGTTACATGACAGTTAGAGGAGAAAAGGCTCTTCAGCTTTTGGAGAGTGGACTAAAGTGAAGGAATATGAGTTGCTTCGAAGGAACTTTAGCAGCACAGGGTGCTTTAGTTTTTGGATTCAGCAGCACATTGATTTGGGAATGAAGTGAGTTCAGCATTTGCTTAATTTATATATCTGTGTGCACGTAGTTCTCATTTCTATATAGTGAATCTCTCTTTCTTTAGGCCAAAATACTATGAAATCTGTATTGTGTACAAAGTGGTACAATTGGTTAAACGATGGCCCATTTCTACTTTATAGCCAGGCATTCCTGCCACGGCTTGAACCTGGGTAGTGGTGGAAAGCTTATCCACATTTGTGTTGGTAAGAATATCTAAATACCACTATAGCAGCCTTTTAATGGGATAGGAATGCTTTCCAAGGCTTCAACCTAGGTAAATGTGGTGTTAAGCTGACCTACATGTGCGTTGGTAAGCATGTCTAAATACCATTAGACGCACTAAACAAAAACCATAACCGGTTCATTTATTTTATGGTAAAATCATATTTTGTTTGCCATAATGAGATCTTCTCAAGTCATCTTGTTAGTATGGTTGACTTTAGTTGGTAAACATTTTGAGTCTGCACTTTCTTAGCTAGTGAAATGCCCTTTCATTATACTGATGGACTATGAAACTCATATTGTGTAGTATGTGCAACTGCATAAAAGTATCTCCTTTTCCACTTCACAGCCGCCTTTATTGGGCTAGGCATGCTTGCCAGGGATTGAACCTGGGTAATTGTAGTGGGACGCTTACCCAGGGACACTTAACAAGTCACAAAATATTTAAATGAGTAGTTTTGGTATGCTCCTTTGTAGGGATAGTCATGGCTTGCTTTGTCACATTTGTTGGCACCTAAAGGAAGGGATTTTCACATTTGTCTTTTACAGAGATTTTGAAAGGGCAAATTATTTTTATTTGCATGAAACTATTGTTCCTTTTTTTATAGTGTTTAGATGTTTTGTTGCATTCAAAGTTCAAGTCCATGCTTCCTTACTAAGTTCAGGGACATGCTCTCCTATTTGAAAATTTGTTTTCAATTTTGAAGTGCAAGATATTAACGTCTATGTTGGATTTGAACAAAAAATGAGTAGCATATAATACTTAATGGATGTAACTTTCCATTCCATTTTTTAAAATTTTAGGTTGGTTTGTTATATGAAGTCCTTGACTTGTGTAACTGTTCAGCTTCATTACATTATTTTTGGGTCATCTTCTTTTTAACCTCAAAGACACATGTCTTCATTTTACTAATTTTAATTTTTATTTCTAAGAGTATTTATAAATCTTACCATTACTATCTGTATGGAAGTCATGTTCTACTATGGATTTTTACCTTAAGTTGTAGTGCTTTTCTTGAAATTTGTAATGTGTCGATAGTGTAAGCACTGTTTGTTGCACCTTTTTCATGGGTTCTTTAGATCTATAGTTGGGCAAGTTAGCCACTGGACTAAACTTATGTAGAGTGGATAATGAATTCCGTCTTGTTTGGTCTATTTATATTAAATGTAGCTATCTTTTAAAATAGTTTCTGATCATCATAATACTGTCTTAAATATAGACCATCAATGAGATAAAAAAATGACCCATTTAAATATCTACCTATAGTAGAGTCTCTCACTCAAAATCCATGAAACTTATGTTGGCTCATTCTCTTGCACCTAGAATCCCCGGTAAAAGCTATAATGCTCTTGTGATCTTGAAACTTAATGAGAGTGGTCCACCTTTTATTACTCTTACGATGAATTTTGTGCATCTCTCTTTACAATTTTCATCATTTGAATGTTATGTCAAGCAATGGATTCATTTAATTTTCTGATTTAAGTTTAAATTTGGACTGATAAGTGCTTAAGTTTGTTTCGTTCTTATAATTTATTGTGGATGGCTTTACAGTGTACTCTAATGGTGCAACTGACAGCTTGAATATGCAAATACATCTTTATAGGGTCTATACTAAAAGTTTGGAAAATGAATGCTTTGACAATAACATAATTGCACAACAAAAGCATGGTTGTTGGAATCTTGTTTCATTGTTTTCTGGAGGGTTTGTTTGCTGCATGATTGATTCCGGCTTTAAAAGAGTTGCATGCTGGTAAATGTTTTTCGAATCAGAATGCCTTTACTATGTGACACTAGCGACATGTCAACAAATAAATGCACTAACTCCCCAAAGAAACCAAGAATTTCATGATCAATTGGTCTATACTAAACGTTTGGAAAATGCATGCTTTGACAAGAACATAATTGTACAACAAAAGCATGGTTGCTGGAATTTTTTTTCATTGTTGTCTGGTGGGTTTGTTTGTTGCATGATTGATTCTAGCTTTAAAAGAGTTGCATTGATAAATGTTTCTTGAAACAGATTGATCCTAAAATTGTTGGTTGCTTTGGGGAGTTAGTGCATTTATTTGTTGACAGGTATTCAGTGTCACATACTAAAGGCATTTTGATTCGATTTGTATTGAAGCATATTCTGAAAGCACCTTTCATTTTGATTGTGGTGATGGTTTACATTATCCTGTTGTGATTTTCTAGTTAGGACAACAATTAGAAATGGTAAGTTTATGTTCATCCATGTTGCAAGTCAGAATTAGGCATTCAACTCTTTTTAAGGATGTTTGATTGAAATATATTCTTTTAGGTATATTTGTTTCAAATGTGGAAACACCCCCCCTTTTTTGTTGTGATAATGCCAAATTATTTTATCCACATTTTTCCCAAGTATCAATAAACTTAAATTGCATTACCCACACCAAAAGCATTGCCAATCTAGAAGTTTGTTTTCAGGTGCAAGTCCCCATGTTGATGTGATAACATTTTTCCTCACTTTGCTAGTAATATCACCGGTGGTTTTGGTGTCATACCTTGTTTTGGTCTGGTGGTTGATATGTATGTCATGTTACAGGGTATGTCCCTAGGTTGATGTGATAGGGGTATGTCCATTACCAACATCAACACTGATTCGGTTGTGTGCTTCCTTAGTGCTAACACTTATTTTATCCTGTTCTATCTTTTTCTCTTTGCCCTGTTACATTTTTCTTCTATTTTCAAAGAATGTTGAAAGCATCTACTTGACAATGGTGAGCTCATCTTGATTTTGAAACTGTAATTCTGGCTACTGCCTGTTTTTCTTCATGAGGTCTGCCTCCATGTAGGTTCATTTTGATTTGTAGCTTTATAAATTGTTGTGTATTCATGGACTGACAATTTATTCTGCCTTAAGAAAAGTCTGTTCACAGTACATGTATGTAAGAACTTCGCAAGTTTGCAAGTACATGTTTTCCCATTGTTGCCAATGGTCTGATTTCGTCTTTTCCTTTTCTTTCCTAATCTGTTTGCAAATAGTCCTACCATAATGCTGCAATGGATGTTCACTTAGTTGCGACTAGTTAGTGCTAGCTGATAGTGATTTTGAAACTGTAATTAATTAGTATACCAGGCTATTTCCTACCCATCTTCATATAAATTCATCCTGATTTGTAGCTTAAAAATTTGATCTGTATTTGTTGACCAACAATTCCTTATGTGTTATGTTGTTGGGGCTACTTGTGCAAAACCTATTAATATTTTGTATGCAAGAACTTAGCATGTATATTTTGTCATTTTTTCCAAGGTTCTGATTTTTCCTTTTCCTTTTTTATTTTACCAGTCTGTCTACAACTCGGCTAACAATTCCATCATAATGTTGCATGGTGTCTTTGCTTAGTTACATCTAGCTTAATCTGCTTTGGGTCATCATCTGGAATAATTTCCATATCAAATAACTGTTCTCTACATCTCATGTATGATATGTGGCATATTCTAGTTTAAATTCTCCCTAAAAATTAAACCATACTTCATTCTTCTGGTTTGTATGGTATGTCCAAAGCATACTTCATTCTTGATGGTATAGGCACTCAACTTTTGATGGTTCTACTTAGTTTCTCTTCCTTTGGGTTTATTGCACCTAGAATAGAGAGGAGCTTATAACCCAATTTGGAGGAGATGTCTTCTTTGTCTTGTTACATAATGTAATGTTCCAATGCCGACTAATAACTTATCAAAAATTAAAAGTAATTAAAGAAAGTCATGTATGGTAAAAATAAAAGTAAAAAATAAAACCAGCATAGCTCAATCCTTGGGTTTAATAGATATGGGTTTAACATGGATCTATGCTGGTTGGTTTTAATCTTCTCTCTAACTCAAACAAATTATACGTCATCTTTGGTCCCTATGAATTATCCAAAACTCCAATCCAATATTTTCATACGGGCTTGGAACTTTTAAGAGTGTGTTGCTTAGTTTCTCTCCCTCTTGGTCTATATGTTCTAATATCCTCTCTAAGGCTTCAAGCCTACTGCAAATCTCCACAATGATTTATTAGTCCCTCTACAGTCCATACATGCTCCTTGTTCAGTGATGCTGTTATTTTTCTCTTTCCAGTTAGATCATCTGATCTGCTATTCCAGAGATCATCTGATCTGATTCTTAAATGAGGCAGCAACCATGTAAAATCCCCCACATAAATGAACCCAAAGGAAGACTAAAAGAAGCAAATGCAGGTGACTATCACCTCTTCCCTCTAAAATGAGGCAGCAACCCTGTAATCCCCTACATAATTGAACCCAAAGGAAGAACAAAAGAAACAAATGTAGGTGGCTACCACCTCTTCCCTTGAGCTCCTCTCTCCTCCAAATCCCCTTTTTCATGAATCCCATTAACCTCTTTTGTTATATGCCAATTGTCCACAGATCCATGCAGTTGCTCCAATTTTCCTAACTGTCCACAAATCCATGCAGCTGCTCTAGGAATATCCCGTCCATGTAGTGCTCGTATAGTCTGAAAGGTTTATGTGGGATTCACAATCTTGGGGAAATATTTTAATAAGGTATTGAGCTTGACTTAAACTTGGAAGAAATAATAAATTTGTCAAGTTTTATGCAAAAATTACACAACCTGTTGCATATATCATGTATTTGGTATTTCTTTCCGGAAGTAACTACAATCTTGCATATTGTTGTTTAGTTTGAAAGGGGTTGAAAAATGTGGTAAATATTTCTTCATAGATTATTAGATATCCTTGTATTTTGTGGCCAGATCCCTTGATAAATGCAAGTGATTGGGAATCTCGACCTTCCAATGTTATGGTGGGCACAGCACTCCTAGTCAATGTACCTAGGTCTCTTGGCGGGGAAATATATTAGTACACTTTTGGAAAGTTGGTGTGTACCTTGATTTATACTTCAAATTTTCCACAGGTATTGTAACTGGTTATCTGTTGCCTCAAAAATTTGATGAAGATGGGAATCTTATGGATAAAAGCCATAAGAGAAATTTGATGAAGATGGGAATCTTATTGATAAAATCCATAAGAGAGTGTGTTAAAAGGCTTATCCAAGCTTTGCAATATCCTTGTTGTTTAGTTTGAAAGCGTTTGAAAAATGTGGTAAACATTTCTTCAGAGATTATTAGATATCCTTGTGTTTCATGGTCAGCTCCCTTGATAAATGTGAGTGATTGGGCATCTCGACTTGTCAATGTTATGGTGGGCACTGCAGTCCTATTCAATGTAGCCATGTCTCTTGGCAGGGCAATATCTTAGTACACTTTTGGCAAGTTGGTGTGTACCTTCACTTATACTTCAAATCTACCACAGGTATAGTAAATGGTTATCTGCTGCCTCAGAAATTTGATGAAGATGGGAATATTATTGATAAAAGCCATAAGAGAAATTTGATGAAGATGGGAATCTTATTGATAAAAGCCATAAGAGAGTGTGTTAAAAGGATTCTCCAAGCTTTGCGATATCTTTCCTTTGAACTCCTTAATTGCTAAATTTGAAATGGATCTCTTCCATAACTAATACAAACATTGAACCCACATTTATGAGAATTTAAACTTAGTTTTCTTCAGCATTATGGCCTTGCACTAACAGATTTGATATCAAGCTTTTGTTTTGTGTGCATTCAATTTTGGCAGGAAAGCATTCTGCTACTCATTAGTGTTAAAGTTAGTGTAGCTGCGAGACCCAAAATTAACTTGGTTGATTAGTAATGGGAATTTTAGCCATGGAACTCAGTTGAATAGGCAAATGAAAAAATCTAAATTATCATTGCTGGTCCTGCAATGACAAACCCGGTGAACACAACTTTGAGTTGTTGAGAAAGCTTGTTCTCCCATATGGTTATATACTGCGGGCACTCTTTCCTAGTCGGTCTACTTGGGATTGCTTGTTTTTTGACCCCAATCGTTATGGGAAGAGGTAGATGGCTCATTTATGTAGAGTGAAACATAATTTTTCATCCCTTTCATCAAAGATAAATGGAATAAAGGATGTAGATTTAGCAGGTTTAATGGAAATTTGTTTCTGGAAACTGGTTTGTTGCAGTCGATTGAAGATATGGAACATGAACAAATATACAGGAGTTCTGGGAGTATTCAATTTCCAGGGACCTTCCTAGAGCCAAGAAGAAAATATAAATATGTATCATGATGAAAATACAAAAAGGATTTTAGGGAGCATTCATCCACAAGATGTGCATTTGCTAGCAGAGGAAGAAGTAGGTGATTGGGATGAATCAGGTGCAGTTTATTATTATAAAGGTATGGTCATGTTTCATGCACAGTTTTTTAGTTACCATGACCAAATTATACACATTAACTTTTGATTACATTTTTTGTTCACTGGTTTTCAGACGGACTCATGCTTCTGCTAAAGAATGCAATTTTTTCTATCACCCTTGAAGTATTGGAGTATGAGATTTACATTATCACACCAATAAAGGTTATGTAATCTTTATCTATTTTCTCTACATTTCAATTGAAAATAATATTCCCAGGTTTAGGGAAAGTGGTGTAGAGTGATTCTTATTACAACCTTAGGAGATGGTTCAGCCCCCTAATGATCGTTGAAAAAATTAACCAAAACGTGTAGGAACAACAACAATGTATGCATTTAACCCATGAATTATGCACATTATGTTGATAAAACTACGAAAAATCCACACTCTATGATGACTATAAATTTTCTGATGACTATAATTTAGAAAACTCTTTGGATTATCAAAAATCATGCATCGTAAAGAATTTTGTAGCAGAAAATAAAACATAATCACATTAGAAAACACACGGAGAACATAGTATCTCTTGGAAGGATAACCTTCCTCAATTTTTGTATTTTTTAATTAACCATGGCATGACGGTACAAAGTCTTATCCACCTTTATAGCTTGTACAAAATATATATTTGTACATTTACATGAAATTTATAGAACCATTCTTGGATTCAAAAGGGATAGAAAAAGTGATGCTGCAACTTTTAGCTATTACATGACCTTCAACATGCCACAACTGGAACCTTCCACTACCACATAAGCAAGCTCCCATCTCCATCACTACAAGCGTTTCCATTGAGGGTGTGTTGCAATATACAAATGTAAGTTATGGAACCTTACAAACTTCCATTTGAACCATCAATAAATCTCTCACTTCTAATATTTGGAAAAACCCATTGCAAAACTTGCAACCCTTGAGTACCTATTGTAGACTTGCAACCTTGTTGCCTTGCAAAACTAAACTATTAACTCACACCAACCCACTGTAAGCTTAACACTGCAACACATGAAATACTTAGACTGTAACTTTGTAAATATTCTAACTGCAGAATTTACATGGAGTGGGTTCTAATAGTAGTACTTGCTAATCCATAATAGATACTACCAGATCAACTTTAGTATATTAGAAAGACAAGGTATTTGACATCAGGAACCCTCTCTAAAGATTATAGTTCCCTCCAAGATAAATATATCCTTTAATAGAAGGATATACTATCCTGTAAAATAGAAGAGGATGATGTTGAAGGTAATATCTTTGAGGACATTCCTACCTCGGTGCCTGCTTAAAAGGACCAACCCAACTCTTTTAAGTAACAAAGGTTCCATCAATTAGGACCTTACCTAACTAATATCAAGACCTTTCTATTGGTTTAAACTGCAACATCTTACTGTCTTCACTACACTTTTTATAATAAGGTATATGACCAAGTGCCAACCCTTCTAGCTCACATAAGTAAATAGTATTGTTACCTATCTTGAAATTTGACATCAAGATGACTAATCCATTTCCATTGTATATGTTGATGGATCATATTGCTGTAATTTTGTGCATAATCTAGCAAGAAATATTTCATTTGCTCCACTAGGTCTGATTGACATGTTCAATGTTGGAGGGGATATTAATACATTAGTCTATGATATAAGAGAAGAAACATGACTAGCAACTCCAACAGTGAATATCAGAGTCCATGGGTGTGGTAGATTTGGTGCATATTATTCAAAAAGGCCTACAAAATGCTTGGTGGGGTTTTCCATCATAGAATTCTCCTTTGATTCTTCCCTTGGCCTTCTGACTGTTAAGTTACCAAAACCTATTGAAGGACAACTCTGGAACCTCACCATACAACTTTAAGTATATTTTAGAACAAAGCCTTCTGTTAATATACGAATCTCTGCTTGAAAACATAGAAAAGGAACTGGACTTTCATTATGGGTCATTTTTTGCTAGATTGTTTCATTACTATTATTTGGCTATGTTGGCTTATCAAATGTATAACATGAATTTACTATTGTGTACAGAATTTCATTGAAGAATTGGCAAGCATAAAATTATTCATTTCATGTAATGTATTTGCAATTTTGCATAGTTGAGATAAGCAAATGTGAGAAGGTAGTATATATGGATTTTGAGATCTGGAAAACAGAAAAGGGTATGAAGTATTAGGTGTGTTGGACGGATGGGGAAGACACGGGTTCTTATGCTTTTATCTTTGCACCAACAAACAGACCCACATTGTTGGCCCTTTCGGAAACAACCTGCGAACAGGTTGCAGTCTCACCCAAAACAGCTATGGGGTGCCGCAGAATCAAGTTTCTGCAGGAAAAAGAGGGATATTACTATACCTTTAGCCTTAACAAAGAATAATCATGCCATACAGAGATTCAACATTCACTTAAATAGCTTTGCAGTTTAGATAAAAAAGACAGTTTCTTGCTTAACCCTTAACTGGGAATTCACAGCGAAGTTAATACTTAGCAATTTATCGTACTTTATCATTCATCCACTTATCAAATGCATAAAAACATAATAGAAACAAAATAAAAAGAACCACCACAACACAATATATACGTGGTTCACCCCCAGGGTAGGGGCTACGTCCACAGAACTGCGTTTATATTCAACAATTTACAAACAACACAGTTCTGATCTGCGCACTCAGTTGCAGATCTTATCAACAGCCCAAAACTGTGCACTTAGCTGCAGAGCCTTTCTTCCAAAACCCTCTGCACACTTAGCTACATAGTTCATCCACGCACTCAGCTGGGAATTAACTTTAAACCCAAAAATAGACCTTAGCTTCTTCACATCACATCATCATCATAACACAAAAGCCTCCTTTTTACTCCTTTACATAAGTTCCTATTTATACAAGTGCACTATTACAATACCATGGGTACCCAAAAACCATGGGACATTTACAAAAAGAGGGGATTCGACCCAACCCCGAAACCCCTAAGATTAATTTGGACCACAACTCCACTTACAAGCTTCGCACCAAAACCGTGGAGTTTCCAAAATTAAGGACCTTCAAGGTCCGAGCCCCAACAGGCCCCTAAGACTCACTAGTGTCACGTCCTGGGACACTCTGCTACTTTTCAGGTGCAAGAATCTTGTTGGCGAAGATAGTAAACTACTTGTTGAGGCTGCGCATGATATCTTCGACTGCTTGCTCTTTCTCCACTATCTCCTGCAATGTTGCTGTAGATGCTTCGTTGGCCTTTTCCTATGCAAATGCATCATACTCCTTCAAGACTTTGAGCTGGTTTTCCGCAGTAGTGCTCAACTGCAAGGCCTCGTTAATGAGGGGTTGCACAGAGCTCACTAACAGTGTTTATTTTCTTCTACAAGAGTCAATTTCTTGCTGGAGCGCATTACTATGCTTCACCTTAAGCATCTTCTGCATAGGAGGTAATGTCTTAATTTCTTCTTTTACTGCATCCATCTCTGTCTGTCATTGCTTGATGGTTTCTTGCAACTTTTCTACTTCTGGGTTGTCCTGCAAGTTGGCCCAAGCCTCAACACTTTCGTTTAGCAGCTTTGATGCACTACTTACAAGATCTGAGATCTTCATTGTTGAGGCCTGAATATCTCTGAGACGATGTTCCCTAACCTTTGGTGGACTCTCAAGAATGAGGCAAAGATGAAGCTCCGCAATCTAGACCTCATGTTCTACTTTCATCTTCTCTATATAGCTTCTAGACTGTTGTGCATAGTCTTTCAGCTTTACTATTCTTGGCTCCGGTTCTTCTTCAACCTGCATGTCAAAGTCAGGGAGACTTTGACACGCCTCATCCAACACTCGCACTAGTGTAGCCTGCTTGTTTTCTGTTTCCCTATTCTTCTATTCAGCTTCTTTCAATTGTGCTTCAAGGCTCTCACTCTACTTCGTGGTGTTTTCTAACTGCATGTGTGTGTAGCTATCTCATTCTCAGATCTCCTTCATGAGTGCTAATTGACAAAAATGCAGCTCCGGCATAGAAAACTTAGTGTAATCTATCTCAACTATCATGCTCATCTGCAATCAGGATGTTGTGTCAGGTATTATAAGAGCTGCACTTGGTACTTGTCCTCGGTTGTTTATGGCTGGCCATTGTCTAGTATCTGGCTGCGCGCCTACTAGGGCACTGCTTGCTGCAGCGCCAATTACTGTTCTTTCCAATAACGCCTTAAGTTCTGCAATTCACTGTGCTACGCCAGTGAGCATATCAAGCTGTTTAGCTTCAAACTCTACCCATTTGCTGGATAATACCTCTGTAGACTTTGTCAGAGCCTGATCAAGCTCGTCAATCATCAAAGCGGGCTCTTCGACGATATTCTTGCCCTTCAACGCCTTAGTTTTCTTTCTGGGCTGAGGCTTAGTAACTTCCTCCACTTCAGGGGACTTGCGCTTATTTGGGCGATTAGGGTCTGAAATGGTCTTAACTGATTCTTCTTCTTCTTCATCAACTCTGTCATCTCCACCATGGTCACCTTCGCTCTGCTGTGACTCATCTTGTTCTTCTCTCTCTTCTAGTGGGTCATTCTGCTGCAGCGGACTAGGACCTTCCCACATCTGTTACAGGAGGGACTAGTATGTCAGGCCTTGTTCCTACGTCCTTCATCCATTTAGCTGGTGACTGCTGAACTACTGCGAGGATGTCTTCTTGGTTCACCATGTATGGTAACTTCCACCATGTATGTTTATTATCTGCGCGGGCTTGGATGAAGACATTATGCATATCAGCCTTGAATTTGGCCACTCCAGTATACTGAGAAAATATCCCATTACTAAGCCATGGTGTTTTCAGGGTCTCATATGTAATATTCATCGAATAGAAGGCAAACACGTAGTTTGTCATCTGCTGCAAGGATTTATCCTGTGAAACCCAAAGAGATGCATACCTTGCTGCGGCAGGCATCTCCGAAGGCACATCAACAAACTGTGCCTCAGTAGGTTCTCTCCATCCTACCAGTGCAATAAGCACTAACAACCATGAATAATGAAAGGCTCTACCTTTCTCCTGTGCATCACAGACATCTGCAAGGAATTCTCTAGCAATGTACTATGTGCATTTGTAATTGTATCCTTCGGCACAGTTCGTAGCAATACTGACAATCGGAGCAGGTACTTCATTAGGTCTACACTTCCTCATTAATTTGCATGCTAGGAGCTCTGCGGTGAAGTGAATGTTCTCGTACCGAATAGTCGATGTTTAATACCCTCGATTTCCTTTTGTCAAACGGAAGCGGTCCTTCATGTGCTGCGCTAGCTTCGTATCTTCGTTCTTTCAAACAAATTCAATCCCAGGATCAGGCCCTTCCTTCGACAAGCCTGTAATCCTATAAATAAGCTCTCCATCAATAGCAATTCTTTGGTTTCCTATCCATAGGTTCCCATCATGCACCAACGCCAATAACTGCTTGACCACCACGGTAACCTACGGGCTATGACCAAAGTGGGGGACATTCAACATCTTCAACAAGCCAGCTTGCTCCAAGCCAGCATCCCACTATTTTACTTCAAGTAATGCCATTCCAACCTCTGGATAATGGACGGAGTGCAAGTATTTCCCAGGTGCGAACTGCAGAAACTTCTCACGATCATTCGTATCGTGGTCTACGTACTTGAGCCGATCTAATCTTCCTATCATCATTCCGACCAACTTCACACCCTGTGGCAGCAAAGGGGTGAGTAACAAGAACTTGATTTTCCACCGAGGGTGCTTAACGCCTTGTCGAACATGTGGGAGATATGGTGGACGCTGTAATGCAACGTTCTCATCCTCACCGAAGTCTTCAAAATCTTCAGGTGGGAGCTCTGCTGGACTAGGAGGATTCATCTGAATCACGGGATCCTCCAGTGTCTTTCCTAATGGTTTGTGCCTTTCTTCGTTCCTCTTAGAGCAAACTTCTGCCTTAAACTTCTTTCTGATAGATCGTGTCTGCATTGGTTGATTCGACACTGGGGAAGTCTCTTCGCGAGGTACAGATGCAGGTGGGTTCCTCATAAAGTTCTGCAGACCCCTCTTTCTGAATTCTCTCAATAATTGCTGGACTTCGCGATCATCTGACATGGACTCAACTGTGAAACTCAAGAAAATGCGTAACATGAAATTCGTAGGCCTGGGTGTCTTCTTATAGGATCCAACAACCAAATCTGCCATAACAGTGCATTAAAGACACCAAATCTGACCGAGCGGCGATAGATCTTGTCCAAATGGTGCTAGATTTCCCAAATACGGCTGTGGATTCGACCAAAATCTCATCATTACAGGAAGTTAATGCAGTTAACGTACCGGTGCCGCCAAATATGACTTTTCCAATGGTTGAATTTTAAGCTTCGGCACACCTTTCTTCTTTGGCACAACCACTAAATTCGGGTTCGCCACAATAAGGACCTTCGATACAATATAGACCTTTGACACATCCTGACACAAGCTTCGACAGAACTTCGATCTTCGACCCACGATAAAATTTCTTCCACAACCTTCGACACTTCGTAAATTTTCCAACAATCTACCAAAGTTCTCTAAGAACAACTTCATTATAGTCTAGTACCCAATTTCAACTGTTCTTGGAACTTAGACTCTTCTTCTTGCTATTACTTCGGATCAGGGGGTACAGGCCCGTTCCTGTACTTCTTTAATCTACTTCCATTCACCATGGAAGGCAAAATTTCTCCATTCAATTTAGCTAACTAAACTACAGCAGCATCAGTAACTTTCTGAACTATGTATGGTCCTTTCCAATGTGTCTTGAACTTACTTGGGAACTTCATGAATTTATTGTCGTACAAGAGCACAAGATCACCATTCTGAAAATGCTTCTTCTTAATGTGTCTATCATGCCATGCTTTTTCTCTAGCTTTTTGTACTTGCTGCTGGAAACTTGCAATGAATCTGTCTTCTTCTAGTTCCAGTATCTTCGCCATCCTTTCATTCAACATGGCTGGATCATCCATCTCTGTGAAGGTAGATATTTTGAGGCTAGGAACAATGTACTCCATGGGCATAACTGCTTCTTGTCCATATACCAGCCTAAACGGTGTGTGGCCTGTCAACTTCTTGCAAGTGGTTCTATAAGCCCATAATACTGCTGGAATTCTAAGATCCCAATCATTTCTGTTAACATTGCAAACCTTCGTCAGAGCGTGCTCAAGAATCTTGTTAAAGGCTTCGACAGTGCCATTTGCTTGAGGATGGTAGGCAGTACTCTTCTGATGATATACTTGAAATTCTTTGGTCAATGCTTCAATACTCTTATTCAGAAAATGTGATCCTTGATCACTCATAAGAATTCTAGGACACCCAAACCTAGACAAGATATTATCGAATATGAACTTCGCAGTTGTAGCAGCGCTACAGTCCTTGACTAGTTGATCTTCAACCCAAAGAGTAAGGTAATTAGTTGTTGTAATAATGTATCTTGCTCCAGATTTCTTTGCAAGGGGATTGATTGGTCCAACAAAATCAATAGCCCACTTGTCAAATGCTTGTAAAGTTACCTATGGAAGCAGAGGCATCTCAACCCCCCTGGATGGTTTGCCTATCCTCTGACAGATATCACAGCTATGGCAATACTCTCTTGCATCCTTATGAATCGTAGGCCACCACAATCCAGGTGTCAAAATCTTTTGTGCCGTAGCTTTTCCTGCATAATGACCTCCTGCTTCTCCAGAATGTGCCTCAGCCAAAATCAGTGGCTTTTCATGCTCCAGGACACATCTATGCAGTATTTCATCTAGTCCCATCTTATATAGTTGTCCTGCTATCAAGGTAAAGTCAGGTGCTCTAACCACCAGCTGCTTCTTCTGCTGTGTTGTCATCTCAGATGATGCAAAACCTATAGACAAGTACTGAACAATATCCTGAAAATAGTCATCAACCATCTGGATGGCAAACAACTAGGCATCAGGAAGACCTTCGTCCAAACTAGTGGGCTCTTCTCCTGACTCGAGCCTCGACAAGTGGTCAGGCCCCAGGTTAAGTCTTCCAGGCTTAACTATGATCTCAAAGTCATACTCCTGAAACAAAATCAGCCATCTACATATCCTTCCACCTAACACATGCTTGTTAACAAAATAATTCAAAGCAAAATGGTCAGTGAACATCTTAAAATGAGATCCTAACAAATAATGTCGAAATTTCTGCAAGGCATAAACCATAGCTAGACCTTCTCTTTCTGTCGTAGTATAATTCTTTTCTGCTGTGGACAATTTTCTACTTGCAAAAGAAATAGGGTGATCAATATTACCTTCACCTAACTGAGCCAGTACTATACCTAATGCAATGGAAGATGCATCGACATGAACATGAAACTCCTTACTCCAGTCAGGGAATACTAATATAGGGGCAGTTACCATCTTTTCTTTCAAAATATCCAAGCTTTCCTGACATTCAGGTGTCCACTCAAACTTAATATCTTTCTTCAATTTCTTTTCCATAGGGGCTATAATCTGAGCATATCCTTTAATGAATTTCCTGTAGTATCCAGTATGACCAAGCGTAGTGCGAAGTTGCTTAACAGACTTCGGAGGTGGCAAGTTCACAATAATGGCTATCTTCGTGGGATCCACCATCAATCCTTGCTTGCATACAATGTGACCTAGAAGAATTCCAAAAGGTGCACAAAAGAGACACTTCTTCAGGTTCAATGAAATCTGATGCTGTCTACACTTGTCTAGCATAAGTCTTAAACTGGCTATATGATCTTTCAATAATCCAAAGATAGTCCAATCATCAAAGTAAACTTCCAAGAACTTATGAATAAATTCCTTAAATGCAGATATGACTACTCTGGAAAATATAGCAGGTGCATTCTTCAATCCAAAGGGCATAACAGTATACTGAAAAGATCCCATTTCTTTAGCGAAGGTTGTTTTATGTCGATCCTCTGGAGCAATTCTGATCTGATGGTAACCTAAAAATCCATCAGTGAAAGAATACACTTCTTGACCTCCGACATTGTCTAAAACTTCATCTGTAAAGGGAGTAGAAAAAGGATCATGTAAACAGGCATCATTCAGCTTCCTCAGATCAACACAGATTCTGATTTCTCCCTTGGTCTTCTTTTCTTGTACCACCATAGGGCTGACCCATTCAGACACTTCGACAGGCTCAATGATTCCTGCAGCGAGCATCTTATCTAGCTCCATTTTGACTTTTTCTTTATACTTAGGGTTCAGCCTATAAAGGCACTGCTTCATAGGCTTCGCATCAGCTTTCAAAGGTATTTTTATCACTCCTATATCACCAAGGATACCTTTCATTTCTGAGAACTTCGTCAGAAATAAGTGCTAATACACATGGAGGAGTTCAGTCACTTTTCTCACCATTTCTTCATCCCAATAATCTCCAATGGTAGCGTACTTAGGCATTTCTTCTGATCCAATGTTTACTTTCCTTGTCTTCAAGGGCTGAGTTACTTCAAGTGATTTGACTGCTGGTCCATGTACTTCGCAATGTCCTTCTGACTCAGGAATATTAATGTTGCGAGGGTCGTCGTCTTCATCAATGGCGAGGTTATAGCATTCTACTGCATTAGCTTCTTGTTCCTTCCAATCAGGTTGGTACTCGGCTATTTCTTTATCATCAAACACCTTAGTATGGATCAACCTAATAGCTACGTCCAAAGCAGGGAAAACCTCATTAAGAGAAAATGTGATCACAAAACTATCAGCAAGGCTAACCCAACTTACAGTACCATGGCGAAGCTCCACCTCTGCATACCAATTCTTTGCTATAGGTTCCAGAGTGTGTACAAACCTATGTACCCATTCTTT
>LPNX010206477.1:448442-667902 GCA_001517045.1 Pseudotsuga menziesii | reverse complement strand
ACATGCTTCCATGCTTCATAACACTGCTCCAAATGTTCCTGAGGGCTAGTCTTACCATTAAATATGCTTCGTACCTCCTGAGGTTGATCCATGAATCTCAAGCGAAGAAACTTTTGACAAGCTCTCCAACTATGAATATACTTTTTATGACCATTCCACCATCTGGAAGCTGTGGCTCTGAATACTGAATCTAGAGTCTCCATTTTCTGTGAATCTGGTACTTGCTCTGAGAATTGTACAATAAAATATTTTGGGTCTGTCAAGGCATCAAAAGTAGGTAAGATTCTTGTCTGTGATCCAACCCATCTAATAGACTTAGTAATTCTTGCACATCGATGTCCATGTAGCTCATAAAGTCGATTCTGCCAATTTTCTAGGCCTTCGTCTGAATCAGTCATGCAAGAACTGTCACACTTCATATCCATTATACCTTCAGCAGTAGGGTTAACATAGTCTTCTTCTTTAGCTGTGATGTTGTAAATATGATCCAAAACATCCTTATCTTCATCTCTGACTGGCTCTGTATACCTTTCTCCTTGAGAAGGGTCCAACGGTACTATGACTCTCAAGCCTTTTCCTTCAAAATTCATATGTCTATTCTTAAGGTTGATTACTGCATAATTGTCTAGTGCCCATTCAATTCCTAGCAATGCTGGATAGGGGTTACTATCATCAATTATTTCAATGACTTCAAAATCTGCTAAGGTACTGACTCCATCAATATCCACTAGTACACTAGGGAATCTTCCCAAGGGCACAATCTTTTGTTGATTGGCTAATCTCAACTGTATAGGGGACCATTCAAGCGTAGGTTTTCCCATTTGTTCCCATGTCTACTTAGTTAGGACATTCACTTCTAATCCCAGGTCTAAAATGATATCATTCATGTCATAATCTCCTATCTGAGCATGCAATCTCATTTCTCGTTCAGTCCTTCTAACTCTATTAACAGTTTTTCCTCTATCAGGGTTTCGCTAAGGTTTGCAAGACTCAATAACTTTCTGTAACTCGTTCAAAGCATTTTGATTTCCTAATAGCTTCATACAACTCTGTAAAAATGATGTCAGTGTACTTACTTGAGCTGGCGAAGCTTCTTGAAACTGTAACTGCTGTTGATGCTGTTGCGTAGTTGCTACTGATGTTCTCGGATCAGCAAAGTCTTTTTTAGCTTCCATAAATGTTCTTTTTTCTCTTCCAACATCGAAGGCTGGAATTTTCTCTGGGGTCTTACGGACCCAAGCCTCGTCAAGTTGTTTTCCCCTTATTCTGCACCTACGTCATAGTTCCACTCCTTGTAACAACGTTAATGGCTAGGACAGATCTTTTCTCTACAGCAATCATTTGAACATTCTGAGTAGGAGCACCATTTCTTTCTTGTATCTTGGGTATCAACTGTGGGCACTGCTCAATCACATGATCTACTGCTCTATAATATCGACATGTCGTAGTTGGGTTCTGACATTCTCTAGCTACATGTCCTGCCTGATTACAGTTATAGCAAATAATCTAGCCCCGTCCTCTTCCAGGCATACCACCATGACCACGACCTCTAAAATTACCTCGACCTGGTGTACCACCACGGTAACCATATCCATCATTTCCTTGTGCATCGGTTTGTACCCTATAAGCATCATAGGTTCACTCTCTCATGAGGTCAAAGCTATGACATTCGTCTTCATTGTGTCCAACTAACTTACAAAACTTGCAGTAGGGATTTTTAGGTACTTGAACATATCTTTGCAGCAGATAGCAATCTTCAGGTCGATGCTGGCCAGTTGTTCTATAGATCTCACAATATAGGACATTAGGGTTAAACGGGTTCGGTGCACTAGTATTCAAATAGTTTCTCAAGGTAGGACATTGTTCTTTGTCATGACCTTCTGTCTTACATCATGTACACCAAACCTCTTCTCGAATATATTTCCCTTTTTTCATGTCGCGAAACTCCAAAGCCATTTCTGCTAACTGTGCCTATATCTGGGCTATTCCAGAATTATCTCCAACAGGAGTTGTTTCAAGTTTCATAGAAATTTCCAACGCCTCTTGCTGATCAGCAACCTTCGGTTGCATAAGTGGAGTCTTGATATGAGGCAATAGTGCTGCAATGAACCATTCTTTATGTTTTTCTGGTCCAATAGTGAAACTAACTTGATCCAACAGAACCTTGAACCTCTGATCAAAGTCCCACACTGATTCACCTCGCTTCTGCTGAATTTCTTTCAATTCAGTTATACATTGTGACTCCAATTTAGGCTTCTTGAATTCTTTGATCATTGCTTTTTTAATATCATCCAAGGTATAGTTCTGAGTACTGGAAAACTTCATAAACCAGGTCAAAGATCGGTCTCTAAAATAGGTGACCAGCTGTGCTCTTCTCGTATTTTGATCCATAATATTCTTAGCAGTCCAAACAGCTTCGCATAAGAACCAAAACTGTTATGGATCCTCTAATCTAGTTCCTTTAAATATTGGGAGCTTAATATCATCATTCACATGGGCCATATTGAATCGAGGGGGAGGGGAAAGGGGAGGAGGAGGAGGAATACTGGTAACAGGAGGAAGGGAACTTACTGAGGTAGACTGACCTACGACAGGACTAATCGTGCTAGGGTTACTTTCAGACTGCGAAGGATTCTCAGGGATAACAGATCTTCGCTGTGGAGTTATAGGAGGGTTTCTTCAGATTCAGAGTCTTCTGGACTTAATGAGGTATAATCGGTGGTCTGGCCTAGTATATAGGATCCAGGAGTTTCCTTGTATCTTTTACTATTGCGAAGCAAACCACTTTGCTCGTCGAAGTCACTTTTGGTTCCAAACATAGGTTAGTAGCAATAAATCTAGCAATCTGATTAGATAAGAAATATGCCTTTCTCAGCCAAGAGCATTTTAATTTTCAAACTTAATGAATTCAGGTACTTACCCCTTGGTCCTTTGAAAAACTGTCTTTCTGCTTCGCTGAAAGAAGTATGTGTGTCGATGGCAAACTCCATCACAAATGCTTCAAGGGTTTGCGTTGTCCAGAAGTCAACAGCTCTTGATACCGCGTTGTTCACACTTTTCAACAGCTTAATTCTTTCTGGGGTCTAGTCAAAAGACTGATTTTCTTTGAAGTTTGTCTTTCTTTTTGTCAACTTGGATAACCACTGGTGCAATTCTATGTGGATACTAGCAAAGAAAATTTCATAAATATCAGTAAAAATGTACCTTTGCAAGAATTCGTCTGAGCTACGATGAGGGTCCTTATTCTCTTGTTCAGCAAATTTCAAATAAGTATCTTCAACCCAGTCACTGATTTCTTTTACTGAGGGCCTCCAAAAAATATCCCTCCAGGTACGACGTAGATCCCTCTTGAAGCAGATACTGGTTCAACTGGAAACGGAACCAATTTGTTGGGTGGATGGGGCAGACCCGGGTTCTTATGCTTTTATCTTCACACCAACAAACAGACCTACAGTGTTGGCCCTTTCGGCAACAACCTGCGAACAGGTTGCAGTCTCACCCGAAACAGCTATGGGGTGCCGCAGAATCAGGTTTCTGCAAGCAAAAGAGGGATATTATTATACCTTTATCCTTAAAAAAAAAAAATCATGCCATATAGAGCTTCGACATTCACTTAAATAGCTTCGCAGTTTAGATAAAAAGACAGTTTCTTGCTTAACCCTTAACTGGGAATTCACAGCGAAGTTAATACTTAGCAATTTATCTTACTTTATCATTCATCCACTTATCAAATGCATAAAAACATAACAGAAACAAAATAAAAAGAACCACCACAACACAAGATATACGTGGTTCACCCCCAGGGTAGGGGCTACGTCCACAGAACTGCGTTTATATTCAACAATTTACAAACAACACAGTTTTGATCTGCGCACTCAGCTGCAGATCTTCTCAACAGCCTAAAACTGCGCACTTAGCTGTAGAACCTTTCTTCCAAAACCCTCTGCACACTCAGCTGCAGAGGTCTTCCACGCACTCAGCTGGGACTTAACCTTAAACCCAGAAATAGACCTTAGCTTCTTCGCATCACATCATCATCATAACACAAAAGCCTCCTTTTTACTCCTTTACATAAGTTCCTATTTATACAAGTGCACTATTACAATACCATGGGCTTAAACCATGGGACATTTACAAAAAGAGGGGCTTCGACCCAACCCCGAAGCCCCTAAGACTACTTTGGACCGCAACTCCGCTTACAAGCTTCGCACCAAAACCACGGAGTTGCCAAAATTAAGGACCTTCAAGGTCCGAGCCCCAACAAGGTGCATCAAAAGTTATTCCTATCCTGAAGTTGTATTTGGGGGAAAGTCCCTGGGTTTATGTGATAACATATTCCTTCACTCTAATAATAACATCACATAGAAGTGCAAGTGTGTTCTACAGTTCTATGCATCCCCTTCCTTGTTATTGTTGTACCTATGACACCTTCTTACTTGAAATATTACTAAAAAAGCAAGTGGTGTATCCCTTATTGAAGATTCCATTTCACATTATGGTGGAGAATGCCATTGTTTTATTACATAATGATATTATTGTAACAACCACTTCCATAATGATATTATTGTAACAACCACTACGTGTATGATTGTATGATATTCTTTTATTAAAAATACATAGTGTTACACTTGCAAGGCCTTTAAAGCCATCTATCTCTTCTTCATTTTGAAGTTTAAGAATTTACTTATTGATTGGAACTATTAGCTGATTAAAAGAGTATGGAGAATCCAATAACATTAGTTTAGTCTTCATAATCACCAGACAGGATCTAAACAATAGCTGATTTGGTTATTGGTTATTGCAAAAGTCTTAGTGTGGCTGGATAAGATGAAACATGACCTGTGTCCAATAAATTATTTATTTTTTTGTTAAACTATAAATCTCATGTGCCATATAGCTCTTCTTCAATGAAGAAGAATAAAAAAATAATAAATATCAATGTTTAACCAGCAAATGGACAATAAAACATCAGGGATTTACAAATTAAGACTAGGCCGGTTGATCTCAAAGACCAACTACCAACAAAATAGGGGATTGTAATAGAAGTACATTAGAATTGTTATGTACTAGATATAAATTCCAAGTTGAAAATGGAACTTTATCCATAACAATCTGCAAGTATGCTTTGGAAAGCTAAGGAAGAAATAGGTAAACCCAAACTAAACAAAACAAGTAGGAAGACGATGTTCTCCTCTAGGAATCCAACTAACCCTAGGAGAAGGGTGGGAGAAGACTGACAGAATGGCCTAGGAATCCAACTAACCCTAGGAGAGCGGTGGGAGATGGGTGAGGGATTAGTCTAGGAATCCAACTAACCCTAGGAGAGGGGTAGGAGAGGGGTAAAGGATGAGCCCTAGGGAAGCAAGCCAACTCCATACCAAAAGAATGCTAGCTTAACTAGGATGACTAGTCTAGGTAAATAGAGTTTCCACCTAGTTTTTTTTGGGCAAAACAGGGAAAACTAGAAGGGAAAGATGGGCAGAGTTCACCAACTTAGGGATTAACTTTATTAATGATTCTATGGTTGTTTGGGACTGATTTTATCTTTTTTATCAGGTGTGTAACAACACTAAATAGAGTGTATACAAAGGAAATGAATGTGTTGAACAGCCCAAGTGGTTAGCTCAATTGATTGTTGTAAATGTTGTTGGTCATTTGGCTAGTTCTGTGCCAATAAGTGCATGGTTAAAATCCTACTAGATGAGGCACACTAGTTTACATTGGTGGGATTCCTAGGGGCGACATCCACAAATGTCAAGAAGCATCCCTCAGGTTTCCCCATGAGTTTATCCTTGGAAAAAAATTAAAGTGTTGAAGATAAACCAATTTTATTATCCCTTTTTTGCTTTGTTGGTCTATCTAGCCTAATTACACTAAGAAAATATGAAATTATCATGAAAAATATAGTGAAAGAAACTTCTCCATCGCTTTAACCAAATGAATAAAACAATGACTAAGAATTATGGTTTATTAATTCTTTAACTTTGATGATCAAGTAAAAAGGAAGGAGGCAGGGTGAATTAACCTCCTTGGTAGTTAAGACCCCTTACTAGTTTTTGCCAATCTATCAATGAGACAAGAAAAATACAAAGAAAGAAAATTAGAAAGGGTTAGAACTCCTTGATGTACCTCAATTCAAAATATTCCCCTACATAACAAACCAAGGTTTCCTAGTCTCCACAAATATATTATAAACGCACAAACAATGCAAACAAGTAAATATACACTACATCAAACTATGATAGTAGATTATCCTTGTGTGCTTTTAGTAGAAGTAAGCCTCTTACCTCACAATTTGATTATTGAAGTTTCCCCTTTAGGTGAAAGGATGGGAAGAAGACTGATCAAAATGTGAGAGGGATGCTCTGAACCACCACAAGATGTATTGTTTAAGCCCTAAATCAAAAAATAAGACCTAAAGCAGCAAGTGAAGGTTGTGAACAACAACTATAAGACCTCCTTAAGTAAGATAAATGATAAAGATATAAAACCAATGGAGATATAGCATGTGAGATATATGGTACAAACCTAATATATAGGACCATATAGTGTAATCCCAGTTGAGTTCCAAGATAGAGAAGAGAGGAAAAAGAAACCTAGCTACACATCTAGCTATTATAGAATGATGCCAACATGATTCATAAATCTAGGGCATGGAATATTCTGTCCAATGGCCTAACTATGATTGTTGACGTCCTAGCCATATGGAAAAGGAATCAAAATGCATGTATTATGTAGAAAGCAAGTTCTCTATACTACAGGAAAAATGAGCAGCAGACATAAAAACTTCACACAGCTGTGATATACACCCAACCACCTTTGGTACGTAGAGCATATAAACAGCAATTAAAAAAGATCAAAGTTGATAAAACCTGACCAATATGTAAGAGTTTTCCCACCAAATATTGGGGTTCTCATGGTCCAAAAGTGGGTTCCCAACCATTTTGAGCATCATTGAAGTTGGTGATATTGTTGTGGGTATTGTTCTTACACCTGTCTCTCAATGTACTAGTGAGTGCAGAATGGCTTCTTTTTATGCTGGATTCCCAAAGGTGTATGCTATAAATTTATGTGTCAAATGACTTTTTTCATTGAAGGCGATTTTTCATGACAACTCCAAGCTGCTTACCATGCCTTCTCTCTAGAGACTGTACCTATCAAGACTGTCAATAGACAATGCTCTTTAGGTCTCTAAGTAGCTTCAGATGTTTCAACTGTAATTAAAGCTGGTTGTGATGACAAAGGTATGTAACTGTGTGATTGCTACCACTGGAATAACATAGAAATTATGGATTTAGATATGTTTTTTATTTCAGTCTATCTACTTTAGAAATTGGTGCGGGATTGGAGTCAATGACTGCAAATCCTATGGTGTGGGAACGCTCTATCAATCCAAGGGTAGGAATCAATAAAAGTTAATGATGTTGAGGCTTTTGAATTTCTCAGTGATTTCAATTTGACATCTCTACCCACCCTCCTATATTTGTATTTTACATAGCTTACAATTGTCATTATATTTATATACACCTAGATGGATATATATATACACACATGCATGCCACAAGAATACATCTGAGTTCTTGATTTTTATGAACGAAACTAATGGCTTTTGTGTTGTTCCATGTAATAGGTTGAAGTTTTAAAAAAAGAACAATATTTTCTTTTTCCCATGGGTGTCACCTCAGAAAATGTGGTCGATCTCTATGGGGTTTCACGTCAAGGACAGGATCAAGCAGCGGTACATGGATGTCTTTCAAGTTTTGATTTGAGTGCAGTCAATGCATAAATTAGTCATGAAACTTAAGCAATAAGAGTTGAATATTAATAGCCATAGTTGTATTTCAGGTTGAATATCATAGGCGTGCATCAATAGCAACAACTGCAGGGAAGTTCAAAGATGAGATCATCCCTGTTCAAACTAAGGTACGAAATACACATGTTTTCATAATCAACATACTGAATAGTTTGAGGATTTTTGTGATGGTGATTAATGTTTTTCTTGCTTTTGTGCTGAAGATTGTTGATCCTAAAACTAGAGTTGAGAAGCCTGTGACGATTTCTGTTGATGATGGCATTCATCCTACTACTTCTCTTTCTAATTTAGCGAAATTGAAACCTGCATTTAAGAAGGGTGGAAGCACCACTACATGCCAGGAATGGTTTTTAAGTTGTCAAAAATAGAAATACCATAAAAGAGTTATGACATAATATCTTAGCTAAATATCATGGGCTTTCTGCCATTTTAAACGACTCAAAGTTTAAATTTCAGTATGTCAATTTTGTAGAAGTGCTGATGCAATTTTACACAGGAAATTCAAGCCAAGTAAGTGACGGCGTTGGTGTTATATTGATGATGAAGAGAGCAGTGGCTATGCAGAAGGGTTTGCCTATTTTGGGTGTATTCAGGTCAGAACTTTGATTGCATTTTGAATTTTTTATTTCTCTTATGGAATGGAACCTTTTCATTCTATTTTGCACTAAATTCATTGCTTTGCATTGATCTTGTTATGGGAGTTGGCTTAGTTGTTGCAATCCCGGCAGCAGTGAAGGCAGTTGGGCTATAAATTGATAATATTGATCTATTTGAGATAAATGAGGTAAAATATGGAGTTTATTTATAAATAAATTTTATTTTTTGAGGATTGCTTCTAGTTGATCAAAATATTGTTGATTGATTTATAAAATTCTCTCAGGAATTTTCTTCACAATTCACATACTGTAGCCAGAAATTGGAACTAGACCCTGAAAAAGTAAATGTTAATGGAGTTATTTCCCTTGTTCATCCACTTGGAGCAACAAGTGAATATTTCCACTAGTCATAAATTTTCAAGAATTTCTATTGCAATTGTTGGGGATTTATTCATCTTAGGCTATGAAATTAATTTTGGTACAATTTCAAATGGCATTGTTTTCTTTTCTGATTTAGGAGGGGTGTTATTTGGTACATACTATATATTTAGTTGATGTTTGCACCATGCTATTAATTCCATGTCATAAGTTTTTGTTTTTTTTTTGTTCTTGATGGTAAAATGACATTGACAGTTGATCATTGTTGTAGAAAGGTCAATGTTCAAGAAATTTGACCCTTTTGGCTAATTACATTACTAGGTTGTGAGTGTGCATGTGGGGGTGTGTAAAAATTTTGAGGGTCTAGTAGTTCATGTTACCCCTTCTCACACTACAAACCTACCATATATAGAAATGCAATAGAAATGCATTTATTTCACCAGTTTGATTCGTCAGAAAGTGTTCTGAAACTTTTGCACTTCTAGTTTTGTTCATAGCATACATATTGTTTTGAGATGGGACAAATATTGGTGAAAGTTTACATATGAGAGATTCATGCTCGATATATGAAAAATATTTCAAATTGATCGTGGACTCTTAATTCCATTAAGTTCTTTCTGAGATAAAGTGACCTTTCACCTTCATATGGAAAGGTGTGTTTAATAGAACAAGGGAATCTCTAGGGGCTTGCTGTGTAGCAACCTTATTGCATGAAAAGAAATGTTGTGGAAAGGACTACAGGTTTGGAGTTATATCGATGTGTATGTGGCTCATTGTGTAGAAACATATTCTTCTCAATGCAAATGGTCTTTTATGATGTTAGTCTTGATCACTTTTAACTATTAATGGAGCAATTCCTTTGCATCATTGTTGTCTTGTTTTGGATTTCTGTTGATTATGCTAGGCACTGGGATGGGAGAAGCAGTAGTATTTTAATGTGGAAGTGTTGTAGATCAGCTATGCAATACTCAACCAATCAAGGATCATACCTCACTGTCAAGGGATGCACAATAAAAAATAGTGTTTTCATGGATCCTTGAAGGCTCTTAATTTATCTCCTTTTTAATGGACTCATTTCAGGGGTTCTGGTTAACCTTTTACTGAGATGGTGTTTCTGTCCTATGGCCTGTATTGAGATTTTATGGTTTGTGACATTTTCCATATCATGGTTTGGGGAATAAATATAATAATGGCCATTTTTTTAAATATTTAATCTAGATTCTAGAGTCTTGTTTGAATTATTATGAGGAAGGAAAAAAAGAAGGATATGATTTGAAATGGTACTACTGTATGGGGATTCATAGCACATTAAATGTAAACTAGCACAGATTCATCATAAACCCAGAACTATTAAGCATTGAGAGGGAAAAAAAGATTGAGGTGTGAACCTCCTGACACTTGGTACATCCCAGGTTAAGATGAATCTATGCTAGTGTGTGTACTTTGGTTCTCTTTTAGGAGCATTTCATGAAAATACATGAAGTAAACATATATATGCCCCCTTCTGGATCATAGAACATAGTGCTTCTCGCAGCGCAATTACTACTTGTGTAATGGGAATGGAAGGAATGAATATTTGTAGTAAGTCCCTATTCATTCCCTCTAAACCAAAGGACAATATGTACTCACCCTGAGCCCCCTGAAGATCATAGAAACCTATCTTCAAGGACTCCCTGAACATCATTTCACTTGGTTGTTCTGAAAAGTTGTTCAAGAACCTTACCTTAATGATTTTTTCTAGCCAAAATCTCCTCCATCCATGCAATCTCTTTCATTGATTGGAGAATCACAACATTAACAATGTTGCATACAAAATTAGCTTCATCCATTGCATCAACCACATTGGCTAAAGAAAGTTGCCATGTCATCTCCTACATTGGCTAAAGAAAACTGGGTTGCATCTAAAGAGAAGTCTCCTGATGCTCGATGTAAAGTTTTGAAATTTAGAATTTCACATTTTTTTTCTGAATTCAGCTTAAGGTGTCCAGCTCATCTAAATGAGTTGGTCCATTTTTCCTTGGGGAATATTACCGTGTGATTGTAAATGCCAAACAAGGAATCAAATTCTTCCCAGACACGTGAAAAATAAAGGTTACCAGTATTCAAACTCTTTCTTCATGTGTATCAAGAGGTCTAAGGGAATCTCTGAATGTGGGAAAGGATTTCCATCGAATATATAATCTCAATTCTCTCATGTCATCTTCTTTCAATTGATCAGAGTAGTATGATTAACATATATGTCACTCGTTTGCAGAAGGTCGACAATAGTGTAATTGCCATGTATATTGTGATGTCTCATAACGATTCAACCAGAATTTTTTTATCCTAGGAATTCTTGTTCCAAAACCAAATGATCTAGAACAGGCCCACTATTGAAGGAATCTTATTGTTCCATGCCTAGCCTCATCATCATAGTAAAGTTACATTTTGGCGAGACAATAGCCTTCCCTTTCCACTGAGGCTCACCATAAGTTATCGATTTGTCACGTCCCCATTGCTGTGACCAGCAAGAAGGACGCGACTACACGCTTATTCAGACCGGGCTAACTGCCCATGAATATGTACAGGCATGAAAATTACATAAACCGAATGCTGCCAGGAATGCATTATGGTAAACCATGCACAAAATCCATTGTTTAACACACATAGATGCATTCGTTTAACATACACAGCGGAAACCTCATATATTCAAGCAAGCATTCACTAAACATGTCCATTCCATTTTATTAACAGTAATTATAGAATTGCAGAGGTAAAATGCACAAGATCACTTATCTTATAAAGAACTTTGCTCCGCAACCAGCTACGTCGCTGCAACGTTCCACCCAACCATAGGCCAGCGTGCTCATCAATATCTCAGCAACGCTGCCACCCCCGAGCTGGGCATGATTCTCCAAGGAATAAGGGAACTAGCAGGCTGACACATAGCCAAAGATAACCGAAACACAGCCAAGCCAACTAAGTTGGGTTTATCAGGCCGTCCAGGAGTTGGAGAAGGCAAGTTGCTAAGCTGGTGAGCTCATTACAGAGCCAAGAATACCCACACCAGAACTAGCCTGACCTCTAAGACACCCATCCACACCCAACACAAGGAATCAGTCCCTTCTCTGCTACACAGTCCCTCAGACCCTGCATTCCCTTCCAGTGCTATTCAGGGGTGATGGAGAAGAAGGCCAGCCCTCTAGTTTTGTCTGTGTGGTTTCTAGCACCAGGTTTATCAAGTAACCAAACCAAAATCCTTACTCCTCACACAGTCCAAAGACCAACAATTGCACTCAGGCAATCAATTCAGCTCTCACAGCTTAGACAGGAAAAAAATGAATTACATAGCCCCAAACGTAACAGCAAAAACGGATCACAATGTGGAGAAAAACACACAGTCCTGAAGCTTATCAGTGAGCACAACTCTCAGCAGGGAAAAACGTCCCAAATAGCCTGTGCGTGAGGCCAAAAGTCGCTGAGACAATCAAAAATGTGAGTGGCTCTTCACAGCCATGGTAAAAACACATGAAACCGCCAAATCGTGAATGGAAAATGCACCAGCAGCTTCAAAAACGTGAGGAAGACAACCCAGGCCCTGGCATTACAAAAACGACCTCCAATCCATGGGAAAAATGAAGCTAACAGCCAAAATCGTGGAAAGAAAAACACAGGAAAACTCCAGCTGCTCCCAAAACGTGAGGAAACTGAAAAACGTGAATGCCCAGCAGAATGGCCTGCGTTTTTGGGTATTTTTCCTGCCAGGGAAGTCAGAACACGTTTTTCAAAAATGGGTCTCTGCCCAATTCTAATTTCTTTGCCCACACTCTTCCCATTCCATGCAATAACTAACTCAACCACATTCTGGCAGAAATAAATGATTGGAGAAAAAGACAAGAAAGGTAGTTGACAGCTTAATGGGTTTTCTCATAGACATTTGTCTTTTCCCCATTGGCCCATAGGTTAAATATTTCAACCCCCTTATCCTTAGAAAATCATGCCCCATTCGATTTGGTTGCCGCGACCGTAGCTGGTTGTGTTTATTTTTATTATAGATGCATATTTACATGATGCTGAAACTTAATATGTGCCGCATGCCCCGATATACCGTCGGTGACAAATTTAAATCCAAAACATAGCATTACCGATCAATGGCGGGGCCTTGGTTTTTAGCTCCACACCATGATCATTACAATACATACATCATATACATCTAATGTAACGGGGTCAAAACCGAGGCATTACACGATTAATGATCAGTTTGGCTACAACGCATACAGAAGAACATTCTCCTATTTTTGAAGTAACCAACACAACTTTGGAAGGGGCAGAGCTTCATTTCTCTATAGAAATTTTGAAATTAAGCACAGATAACAGGATTTTATTTCAATTTTATCCATGATTGGAAGTGTGAGTGGCCATGAACATACCGGTTACATATTTTATTCTAATATGATTTGTTTTATCTAAATGGGTTGCAAAATGATTATTTTGAAATTCATCTAAACAAGTGATTCTCTTGAGAGATGGAGTTTGTGTCAAGTGTCAATAGGTTTATATTTTATGGTCGTATGATCAAGATGTGTGAAGCCGTTTGTTTATTAAACATTTTTGTTGGATCATGCTTGAAATTCTCATAGTACTTGCAATTCTGGTTGTAGCCTTTGCATGGCATAGCGGTTGAAATGTTTCTCATCTCGTTAACATTTGAAATGGCTTCAGGTATGCGAATCAAATATTATAAAAATAAAAATTATATATATATATATTAGATGTCTCCAAAATTATAAGTTGATAAAATATTATATAAATGAAAATATGTGTTCGTGTGTGTGTGTGTGTGTGTGTGTGTGTGTGTGTGATATTATTTATAAGAAATTTGAGTGATATTATATGTTATTGTTGCTGCCACAACTGTTCTCCCCCAAATTAATGTTTTAATTTCTGGGCCCCTCCTCATTATCTCGCACAGTTTGATCGTTGAACTCTTGGACCTCTAGAGTGTGTCTTCTTTTGTTTTACTTTGAAGTTGGATGCCGGCGGATTTATGTCCCCCATGTTCAATTTCGGTTAAGTTGTGGATTTCTAGCCGTGGAGAAGTAAAATCTTGTGCTTCAGAGCAGCCTTCGTGAAGGAAAAACGACTTTGGCTACAGTTGACCCTTAACGTTGTTTTAATCGTTGATTTTTCCTTTGATCAGGCCTCTTTTCGTTGTTAGATCGGAACCTGCAAAGTTCCAGCCCCTCCGTCGTTGCGGCTCCAAGATTGTTTATTCCTCCGAAGTCCGGAGTCCTTCGACGCCCGATTCATTTTGGCCTTAAATCGCTAGACCATAGCTTATACCCTCCTGCCGTTGCGGCTAGGGAGAGCTAGTGAGATGGCGATGTGAGTATCTGCCGACGTCCGATTTGGTCCTTTCCCCATTCGTGGTTAGCTTATGTCTCCAGCCTTGGCTCATCCGCCGTTTCGACTGGGAGATTCTTTCAGATCCCAATGTATCATCCTTCCGACGCCCGATTAATGAAGTTTCCCGCCAACGTCCGATTAAACCTTTTCGCCGTGTTTTTCTCACCCGGTCCCTATAATCCTCCGCCGTTGCGGCTCCCAAAGTCTTGTCCTTGTCCGATTCCAAAGCTTGCCGACTACCGATTTATGACTTTCCCGCCCAAAGCTTAATCGAGACTCTGTCCGGATGCACCTAGCTAGTTTCTTGTGAATTTATCATTCATGGCAGAAGATGTTAATGTTTAAAACCCCATTTCGCAACAAATAATGGACCGTAATTGTTTGCAGGAGGAATTCGATATACTGCTGTGGCGACCCTGGGTGAAGACTGAGCTTGCTCGAACCGAAACCGGCACAATCACAAGGAAGACAAAATGGAGAAAAGGACAAAATAAGCAAACGACAGAGGCACGGAATAGGAAAACCTATCCGTTATTGACCAGAAGATAAACGCTCACAAAAAAATGATTGACAAAAACGTCCAGAAGGAAAAGACAGCGTGAATGGCAACGCAAAGCTAGAGCTTGAAGAGCTGTCAGTTACTAAATAGCTCGCAGAAGGATTTGAAGTGGGGAAAAGCGGAGAGGGGGAGAGAGGAGGCAGTCGAAGGGTCTCAAATTGTAGTTTAAATATCTGAAAGTAGGATTGAGACAGGGATTTTTCCCCTGGAAAATTTTGTAAATGTTTGCTTGTAAGAGGAACTACTTCCTTTTGCAAAGGAAACTGCAATTTTTTACCTGTTGGAGAGAGTAGAATGGAATGTATCAATGCGACTCAATGAATAATGTTGAAGAGGAACTATTTCCTTTTCAGCGGTGTTTCATTTGCTGTGAGAATGTTTAATTTCCTGAACTTATGTTCTCGTTGAATGTTCTTCGGTATCTTTTTTTGATATTTTCCACTGTGAGCAATTATTGTTGTTATAAAATGATCGGCTATCTGGTTATTTAAATATCTGTAAGTGTTCATATGTTTTAAAAGAAACATCAGCTATCTGTGATTCTTCATAATGCATGTGCAAGATGTATTGCTCACCTAGGATGATAACCTTGCTCCCTAGGGATAGATTAGATAGTTAGTTTATTTCTTATCGTATCTGATTCGGTTGCTTGCGAGCATAAGACGAGAGGTAAGAACCTACGCATCACATTGTGATCGCTCCCTGCATCTTGATTGCTCTACATTTAGTTAGGCACTTGCATTTCATTCCTTTAAGTCAAAAAATACAAAAAAAAACTCGGTGAGTCGGGCTGCAACCGGTAAACCCTTGTTGTTACTTTGACCTACGGTAGCCGGACCGTAAAACCGGACGGATTCCCTATACCAAACAGTCAACGGGCTAGTTGGCAAAGTTGATTGGGGAGAATCCCTCACTGTTGCCGCCTGTGAATTTCCAGGCCTCAACAGTTTTGGCACTAGAAGGAGGGCCGCCAGTGCATGGCTGGCCGAGGAAACCCGTTTTACCGAGATTATTCCGCTGGTTACAGTTCAGAAAGTAGTGGACCGCGTAATCCAATTCCGGAAGAAGAAAACAGAGAACATCTATATCCTGTTCGCAACGAAATTGTTAACGATATGAGAAGACATACTCGTGCTTATGTAAAGAATATTGGAGGGTTGCCGATTATCCACGAATTTCCTAGAAGAGAGTACAAGAAGAAAGACCGTCCTATAGTAGAAGATTCAGTGTTGGTTGGAGACTGGGAAGAACTTGTGGAAACCGCCTTACAGGAAGTTGAATTGCCTTTGAACCAAGTAGGCCCAGACACCCCTTACAGTTCTCCTGTTCACACCCCTGTTGGTTCACCTCCTCACACTCTTGTTGGTTCCCCTCCGCACTCTCCACCTCAACTCATGGCCGGTGTTAACACCAACCAACCTCCTCCCAATCCACCTAATCCACCACCTGCATGGAAAGCCAGGTCACCCCTAAACCTGACTCCCCCTTTGCATGACCTACCTCAAGCCTTCAAGAAGTTACTGCCTAAATTTGACCCCAATGAGAAGATCCTAGTGGACAATCACCTACAAAGTTTCTACTTGGCAATAGAAGGTCTGAGGGCTGGGGAACATGAGGATGTAGTGTGCAGACTTTTCCTGCATACCCTCAAAGGAGCTGCTGCATCTTGGTACTTTGGGTTGCCTGCTAATTCTATCCCGGATTGGGATACTTTCGAGAGAATTTTCAGAAGTAAGTATGCAATTCAAAAGACTCACGTAGCCCTCATGAAAGGACTGTGTGCTTTGAAGAAGGAGAAAAAAGAAAAGGTACACAGTTTCACGCAAAGGTTTGCAGCATATCTAAAAAAAAATTCCGAAACAGACAAGCCTTCAGATAAAGTACTAATTGAGTACTACACTTCAGCTTTGGGTCCAGATTTGGCCATGTTTGCTAAAGGTAGGGCCAAGCATACTTTGACAGAGACCTACAAAGAAGCAGAAGTGGTGGAAGCGGAAAGAGAAAGTATCGAAGACTATCCGGAACAATCGGGAGAAAAAGGCGCAGGAAGGAAGACCTTACTGTTCAATAAGCCTAAGGAAGAAAAGTCACCAGACCTGGAGAATATGGCCAAAATGATGCAAAAGATGTCTAATAAGATCATAGACTTAGAAAAAGAGAAGGAAACACAGAAGTTCTACAAGCCTTATTATAAGAAAAGGGAGGAGAACAATCAGTCCCAACCTCCTCCTCACAATACTGTGTCTATGAACCTGACAGAGATAGGGATGGAAAATTTCTGCACCTTTCACCAGCAGCCTCACTCCGAAAGGAATTGTCCGCAATGGATAAATTCAATGACGTTAGTTATGAATCAAATGTTAGATTCGAGACTAACGAAAGAAGATGATGATGAAAAGAAAGAAAGTGTTGCTTCTACCTCTACAAAAGGATAGGAAGAAGAGACCTTGGCATTATGGAATTCTGTCTCCTTGCTCGATGCAGAAGATGAAAATACTTAGGGACACAAGGATGTCAGGGAAGCTAACGTGACAACTAGAAGCCAAGGGACTATTAGTGATGACAGTCTTTTACTTCCAAAGATCAGAAGGCTGCAAAGAAACATCAAGAAAAAATTTCAAGATAAATCCTTGGCTGATAAGGTTCCGGAATTCACTATTACCAGCCAAGATCCCAAGCAGGACAGAATGTTTCCCAAGCCAAACGAAGAGAGGGTGAGTTTTGATAAATCTCAGTCCATTAAACAACAAATTGAATATGACATTGTTGAATATTTAAAGAAGATAAAGGCAAATGTCCCGCTATTTGAAATGTGCAAAGTACCCCAGCAGAAAGAAAAGTTGTTGAAGGCACTTGAAACGTCAGAAGAAAAGCTGCCTGCTAATAATCAGCCTTGGGACGAAGAAGAAATTGGAGAAGCTAGCACTGGAGGTAAGTCTAAAACTAAATAGCCACCCTTCCTCCTGACATTTGAAATTTTTAATCATAACGTTCACAATTGTCTAGTAGACTCAGGGGCGTCAATTAATGTCATGCCCGTATCAGTATGTAAGAAAATCAATGGGAAGTTTAAGCCAACCACATGGAGGGTGGTGCAATTGGATAGGACAGACGTTAAGGTAATTGGTGAAATGGAGGATGTTCTAATTCGTCTATCATCAAACGACAAAGTATGCCAAGTTATCAACATCATGGTGGCTGATATACCAGACGCTTATGGCCTGGTCCTGAGCAGAGATTGGTCAGCTAAATTGAATGGATACTTCGCCTCATATTGGTCACACCTGTGGTTGTCGTACAAAGGAATCCCCAATCAGATTAAGGTTTTGAGAGAGCCTCACATGAAGTACAATGTTACCCAACTGGATGAGAAGAATATACCAGTCGAACCTATGTTGGGAAACTACTTTCTTGAACTGGAACTAGGGAACTATCAAGCGGAGAAGGCCAGTGACACACCTGACACCCAGCCTGAACTCCTTCGATTCTCGCAGGCTGATGATTTTGATTGTAAAATAGTAGATTTAGCAGTAGAAGTAGATTCTTTTTCAGTAGATAATGTTTTTTGGACTTTATTTTTTGACGGATCTAAAAATTTAGAAGGGTCAGGGGCCGGCTGCATCCTCATTGATCCACAAAAAAATAAACACTTCCTGTCCTGTAGATTAGAGTTTGAGTGTACTAACAATACGGCTGAGTATGAAGCACTGCTACAAGGACTCAAGAAAGCGATTGAGCTAAAGGTTAGTAATTTAAAAGTTTTTGGGGACTCAGAAATAGTTGTAAAGCATATAAGAAATCAAATACATTGTGTTTCCCCCCACTTGAAAGCTTACCAAAGCGAGGTATGGGATTTGCTTAAATGTTTTCGTGCATTCAATATTGTTTCAATCCCAAGAATGAAAAACGCAGCCGCTGATATTTTGGCCACATCAGCTGCCAGGCTGGTACCCACTAGTAACAGATGTTCTATTGAATTACTTTTCAGGCCCTCCATACCAGATATGATCACCAATCTGAGGGTGTTCGATGATGACCAGCAAATCATAGAATGTTTGACCAATGAGGATGTATTCAAAGGAGCGATCATCGATGATGAAAAACACCAAGCCGAGATGAAATTTGACAATTTCGTCCCTAAAGGAGTCAGAACATTAGAGAAGATGTTTGACTTGAATGAAAAATTCCGAAGACCCGCTAATGTAAAGACGCACAGCTCAACCCTACAGTTCGAACTGATAAACTTGGGGACTGAGACGGATCCTAAGTTTGTGAACCTAGGCAAATGTTGTTCACCTGCCGAAAGGGATAGGTTTGTCAGTTTGTTCAAGCAGTACAAAGATGTCTTTGCCTGGACTTACGCAGATTTGAAGACCTACGACACCAGCATTATTAATCATATCATCCCTATTAAAGCAAGTGTCAAGCCATATCAGCAGTCGTTAAGGAAGATGCACCCCAAGTTGGAGCCACTGATTCAAAGCGAGGTGAAAAAATTGCTGGACGCTAGGATTATTTTTAAAGTCCAGCATTCAGAGTGGGTGTCAAATTTGGTGCCGGTCAGAAAAAAGTCGGGAGAAATCAGACTGTGCGTGGACTTCAGAAACTTAAACCGCGCCTCAGACAAAGACAACTATCTGGTGCCTCCCATGGAGCAATTGCTACAGATGGTTTCTGGTACTGAATTGTTCTCATTGTTAGACGGATTCTCTAGCTACAACCAAGTGTTAGTGGCCGAGGAAGATAGAATGAAGACAACATTCAGAACTAAATGGGGAACTTTCGCATATAGAAGAATGCCTTTTGGACTGATTAATGCTGGCGCGACATTTCAGAGAGCTATGGACATAGCTTTCCGTGGACTGATTGGATGAAGTGTGGTGGTCTACCTTGATGATATCACAATATTTTCAAATAAAAGAGGGGAGCACACGTTCCACCTAAAGCAAATTTTCGAGCACTGTCGGAAGTATGGCATTTCCCTCAATCCTAAGAAGTGCGTTTTCGTGGTCACAGAAGGCAAATTACTGGGGCATATAGTTTCAAAGAGAGGTATATCTATAGACCCAGAAAGAATCAAGGCCATTGAACAAATCCCCATGCCCCATAATAAAAAAGGAATGCAATCCTTCATGGGGACAATAAACTTTGTGCGTAGGTTTGTGCCTGATTTTGCTCAGACTGTCAAGCCATTGCAGCAGATGGTCAAGCAGAATGCACAATTTAAGTGGACTGAAACTAAAAAGACTGCTTTTAACAAAATCAAGACTGATGTCACCCATGCGCCCTCCCTGAAAAGTCCAGACTTTGATAAAGACTTCATTATGTACACATTTGCATCCGATGATTCATTGGCAGCCGTGCTTACACAAAAGGAGGATGGGGGTGATGAATTCCCAATCTCTTTCATGAGCACTGGGATTCAAGGGGCTGAATTAAACTACCCAGCCATTGATAAGCAGGCTTACGCAGTATTTAAGGCAGTGAAGCTTTTCAGGCCTTATATATTAAAAAATCGGACCAAGGTAATAGTCCCTTACCCAGCAGTAAGATCTCTTCTCATTCAGAAAGAGTTGGGAGAAAGAAGGGGCAACTGGGTAACAGCCCTTCAATAATATGACCTTGAATTCAAACCGGCTACTATAGTGAAAGGTCAAGGGCTATGCAAATTGATGACTGGAAGTAGAAACAACGAAGAACAAGCATTGGAAGAGGAAGCTGAATTGCATGTAATGGATGTATGCCCTCTGTTTACAGCTCCTGAGTCCTGGTATAGGGACCTTGGGCATTACTTATAGTCGGGGATATTACCAGAACATTGGAATTCCAAACAAAGAAGAGCTCTGCATCTCAAATCAGCCTCCTATCATCTTGTTGGAGTGTTATTCAGAAAGAATTATGACAGGGTTCTCCTTAGGTGTTTAGAAAAGGAATATGCAAATAAAGTAATGGCAGAATTACATGACGGTCCAGCTGGGGGACATTATTCCGATGACACTACAGCCCACAAAATCCTTAGAGCCGGTTACTATTGGCCTACACTCTTCAAAGATGCACATGCACATGTCAGGAAATGTGATATTTGTCAAAGGTGTGGTGGAAGACAGCCCAAGGCAGCTGCACCCCTAAAGCCTGTTATGATCACAGAACCATTTGAACAATGGGGGTTGGACATTATCAGGGAAATAAAACCAAATTCTTCCCTGCTGCACAAGTACATTCTCACTGCGACTGATTATTTCACCCGCTGGGTCGAAGCTATCCCATTGCGCAAGATCAACGAGGACGAAGTCATCAGCTTCCTACAAGATCATATCATGACCAGGTTTGGAGTTCCAATTTCAGTAGTTTTTGATAATGCCAAATACTTTTCATCAATTAAATTGACTGCCTTTGCTCATGATAAAGGGATAAAATTACATTATTCTGCTAACTACTATCCGCAAGGGAATGGCCTGGCTGAATCCTCCAATAAAAACCTCAATAGAATCCTGAAGAAGACTGTCATAGAAAACCAGCGAAGTTGGCACTCAGCCTTACCCAACGCCCTGTGGGCTGACAGAGTCACCCCCAAGTCTGCAATAGGAGTGTCACCCTATACCCTTGTGTATAGTAAGGAAGCTATCCTGCCTCCCAATATCATGCTGCCATCTTCCATACTAGCTCAAGAGTCTAGGGGGTCGGATGATGAGGTTCTCCAAATAAGAATATATAATCTCCTGAAGGCAAAAGAGGCCAGATCCAAGGCCAGAGAACGTTTTAAACAGCAGTAAGAGTCAGTTAAGAGATGGTTTAACAAACATAAATCTGGGAAAAAGGACTTTGAGGTAGGAGACTTAGTCCTCAAATGGGATCACCCCCATGATGAGAAAGGAAAGCATACCAAGTTCCAGCAGTTATGGGTAGGCCCTTTTCAGATTGTAGCCAAACTTGGCCCTGCTACATATAAGCTGCAAGATTTACAGGGATGGGAGGAGAACTTGCCAGTTAATGGTTTGGTTCTCAAACCTTACTTTTCTTGAGTTTCTTTGATTTTTTCTGCCTTGTATATAAATAAGCTGTGGGTTTGTTTTCGAGTCATGCTTTCATTCGATTTAATTTCAAGTTTTTTATTTTCAATAAGGGGAACGAACTTGCAGTTGTCTGGAGGATATTAAGGTCTTTTGGGAATAGCAAATACATTGAGTGTCAGCCTGTGTGTTGCTAAAGATTTCTTCCAGCCTAACAGTTTTCTCGAATAAAATGTTGTGTGCATTGAAGTCTTGCTTAACCCTTGTGAACTAGACCGGATTCGAAGAGTCTAGAGTACTATGTCGGGGCTCCATCCACGTCACATTTAAAATGTTCGAAGGAGCGACAGTAAAGGACCCATGGGCAGAAGCAAGGTGAACAGTGTATTAAATATAAATGATCCCATGCCAAGAAACGAATGCCAAAAGGCAAGTAAAGAGTCAAAACTTCTATAAAAGCATCATAAATCGAAGCAAGTGCTGAATCATAAATACTAAATTGCCAAAAGATCCTCTCCATCCGTGAGCTGAAACTTAAAGTACACCACTCACACAAAAGGGCACTATGGGATAGAGGATCCTGAATTAAAATTCAGTAAGAAAGGCGTATGGAAGGACTCAGATGAAAGGGACAAAAGTCCAAAAGCACAAAAGTGTTAAAATGGCATGGGAATGAGGAACAAATGAATATTATTGTTTACTATCTGCTATAACCCTGTGGTGTCCACACTGTTAGCTACCTGAAAACAGAGGTAATAATGAAACTCATACTCTAGCCTCAGCATAGTTATCTGGACTTGAGGGTCTCGGTTTTCCTTTTCCCCAATGGACCATCATCAATGATTAAGATCCACACTTCTGTCGATTGGGAAATCCATCTGGATAGCTGGAAGAATTCATTTGACGCATTTTTGTTGTGAAACAGTCTGCCACTCAAAGAAAAATCACCCAGAGATCTAGGTTCACCAGGTAATCGCCAGTTGTTGCTGCCACAACTGTTCTCCCCCAAATTAATGTTTTAATTTCTGGGCCCCTCCTCATTATCTCGCACAGTTTGATCGTTGAACTCTTGGACCTCTAGAGCGTGTCTTCTTTTGTTTTACTTTGAAGTTGGATGCCCGTGGATTTATGTCCCCCATGTTCAATTTCGGTTAAGTCGTGGATTTTTGGCCGTGGAGAAGTAAAATCTTGTGCTTCAGAGTAGCCTTCGCGAAGGAAAAACAACTTTGGCTGCAGTTGACCCTTAACGCTATTTTAATCGTTGATTTTTCCTTTGATCGGGCCTCTTTTTGTTGTTATATCGGAACCTGCAAAGTTCCAGCCCCTCCGCTGTTGCGGCTCCAAGATTGTTTATTCGTCCGAAGTCCAGACTCCTCCAACGCCTGATTCGTTTTGGCCTTAAATCACTAGACCATAGCTTATACCCTCCCGCCGTTGCAGCTGGGGAGAGCTAGTGAGCTGCCGATGTGAGTATCTGTCGACGTCCGATTTGGTCCTTTCCCCACCCGCGGTTAGCTTATGTCTCCAGCCTTGGCTCGTCCGCCGTTTCGGCTGGGAGATTCTTTCAGATCCCAATGTATCATCCTTCCGACGCCCGATTAATGAAGTTTCCCGCCAACGTCCGATTAAACCTTTTCGCCGTGTTTTGCTCACCTGGTCCCTATAATCCTCCGCCGTTGCGGCTCCCGAAGTCTTGTCCTTGTCCGATTCCAAAGCTTGCCGACTACCGATTTATGACTTTCCCGCCCAAAGCTTAATCGATACTCTGTCCGGATGCACCTGGCTAGTTTCTTGTGAATTTATCATTCATGGCAGAAGATGTTAATGTTTAAAACCCCATTTCACAACAAATAATGCACCGTAATTGTTTGCAGGAGGAATTCGATATACTGCTGTGGCGACCCTGGGTGAAGACTGAGCTTGCTCGAACCGAAACCGGCACAATCACAAGGAAGACAAAATGGAGAAAAGGACAAAATAAGCAAACGACAGAGGCACGGAATAGGAAAACCTATCCGTTATTGACCAAAAGATAAACGCTCACAAAAAAATGATTGACAAAACGTCCAGAAGGAAAAGACAGCGTGAATGGCAACGCAGAGCTAGAGCTTGAAGAGCTGTCAGTTACTAAATAGCTCGCAGAAGGATTTGAAGTGGGGGGAAGCGGAGAGGGGGAGAGAGGAGGCAGCTGAAGGGTCTCAAATTGTAGTTTAAATATCTGAAAGTAGGATTGAGACAGGGCTTTTTCCCCTGGAAAATTTTGTAAATGTTTGCTTGTAAGAGGAACTACTTCGTTTTGCAAAGGAAACTGCAATTTTTTACCTGTTGGAGAGAGTAGAATGGAATGTATCAATGCGACTCAATGAATAATGTTGAAGAGGAACTATTTTATTTTCAGCCATGTTTCATTTGCTGTGAGAATGTTTAATTTCCTGAACTTATGTTCTCGTTGAATGTTCTTCGGTGTCTTTTTTTGATATTTTCCACTGTGAGCAATTATTGTTGTTATAAAATGATCGGCTATCTGGTTATTTAAATATCTGTAAGTGTTCATGTGTTTTAAAAGAAACATCAGCTATCTGTGATTCTTCATAATGCATGTGCAAGATGTATTGCTCACCCAAGATGATAACCTTGCTCCCTAGGGATAGATTAGATAGTTAGTTTATTTCTTATCGTATCTAATTCGGTTGCTTGCAAGCATAAGACGAGAGGTAAGAACCTGCGCATCACATTGTGATCGCTCCTTGCATCTTGATTGCTCTGCATTTAGTTAGGCACTTGCATTTCATTCCTTTAAGTCAAAAAATACAAAAAAAAACTCGGTGAGCCGGGCCGCAACGAGTAAACCCTTGTTGTTACTTTGACGGTAGCCGGACCGTAAAACTGGACGGATTCCCTATACCAAATAGTCAACGGGCTAGTTGGGAACGCTGATTGGGGAGAATCCCTCACTGTTGCCGCTTGCGAATTTCCAGGCCTCAACAGTTATATATGACATTTATTTATAGTAAATTGGAGTGATATTATATGTTGTCATATATACATGTATAGAAATGAAAATATCTCTATGTATGTGAAGATACATAGAGATAAATTGGTTAGGAGCTTCCTTTATCGTGTGTGTGAATGAAAATATATGTCTTCTGCCCCTACTATAACTAATATTGCCAGTAAAGGCCAAGGAAAGGGAGAATATATCAATGCCTCTCAGGAGAATGAGAATTCAGTGTCATTGTTGAGTCTACAGCTAGAACTTGTTACACTCCCCTTACAGTGTAGGGTCCAACATCCACTACAAAGAGAGAGTCCCTTGATGTGTGTACTAAAGGAAAAGACCTGCCATATTTAAATAAAGTTACGTTTTGCATGGGAGACAATACTTCCCAAAATGTTGTATATGCCACAAACAATTATTTTGCAATTGAACACAAAGAAATTGGAGGTAAAGATGAAACCCTTTTGAAAAATGATTGCATTGATTTGGGAATTGGATAGCTAGAGAAGGGAATTTCCCAAGTAATTGATATTCAACACAAATCTAGTGAAAAAAACACACAAATGAGAATTGCAAATAATATAGAGACAAGGATTGGTCCTCGATAAGGGAGTGCTGAGAAGAGAAAAAAAGGAAGGGTTGTCTTTGCTAAATTTCTTCAATATAGTTTAAAATCCCAACCAATATTTAAGAAAAAGAATGAAAAAATGACGACAAATAGCATTGCCAGTGGGACAAGCCCTCATATTCAGAAGAAATCTGGGTCATTTGGGCCTCAGTTAAGAAGCACTCTTAGCAAGGCAGGTTGTCTCAAAGAAGACAAGTTTGAAGGGTAGAAAGATAACATCGACAGACAATTGAACCAAAAGAAAATAGTTGTCTCTAAGGATTGAAAAGGAGATGGATATTCTTCTGGAATATTTGATGGAAAGGAGAACATATCTCCATGCTTAACACTTTTATATAAGAATCACAGTTTTCGCCCAAGTTCAAATTCTAAACAAGTTCCAAAGGATGAAAGAAAGATAGGAAAAGGCTTGCTTGAGAGTTTCAAGAAGCTTTGTGACATACAAGGAGTGATCTCCCATCCCTTCATTATACCATTATATGTTGCAAATCATAATGATATGTGGTTGAGTAATTGCATTGTGGGTGAAGTAATGTGAATCCACAATATACATCGAAAGAAGCAAGGTGCATTGTAGAATGAATGTGGGATCATAAGAGGGGTATCATTTCAATACACTAGGTAGAAATATAAAGGGGTATAAAAAAATGTAAATGAAAAAATGGATACATGCAATATATAGTGAAAATAGGGGTTTTTTTAATTTGGGAAGGCATATTGGGAGGAGGTTAAAAAAAACGATTTTGGGAGGTATTTTCCAATATTTATTGAAATTAGGGGTATTGTTTCATATGCCATGAACGAATGTGCTATGGAATGGTTTCACTAAGTGAAGACCCTGTGTGAGATATATCATGTCTCATATTCTCATGCAGTTGATCCAGAAGAAGACATTCGAACCTCCATTGTTGAAGAAAAAATATCCTTCCATCCTACTCAGTCATTCTCCAATGATTCTTCTATTCTAAATTTTGTGCAAGGTTTTCCAGTGAAAGCTAAAGGAGCTGAAGATAAATTCGATTCCTCTCTTTCTAATCATGTTTCTGGTTTGCAGAAAGAGATACTTTGGATGTTTTGGAAGAAATATAAAATTTAAGGAGTGATCCATTCACCCTCATTGATCTATTGCTTATAACAAATTCCTACATGATTGCGTGCACCAATACTTAGAGTTTAGTTGAAGAAGGAGAACCAAGTGCATCTTCCATGTCAATGGTGCATTTGGAACCTTTGCTCCTCATTCTTAGATCTGATATGACCTTAATTGATTCGAATTTCAAGTTTCAAGAGCCTCCAGTCATGCTTGTATTCGTTCTCATCAATTTTGGTGTGAAAAATCAAGCACCTCAAGTCTCCTTCAAAAATTCTGTTGTCGGGGATTCTATATCAATTTCTTCTCATGCGTTTACTGATGTACTGGATAGTGATTCATTGGATATTTTTGAAGCTATATCAGATTATGTAGCTCAAGGATTCTCTCTCCATGGTCCCAAGCCTTCTCCTCCTTCCTACATGATCACATGCAGACTTCCTTACAGTGATAGTGAATTTGGAGACATCATGCATCTGCTTGGACACTTTCTTCTCACATCTGGAATTGATTTTACCTCACATGGTTCGAATTCTCAAGCACCTTTGCTCTCTCATTAGTGTACCTCAGTTTAGGAGATTCATGTTCTTCCAAAGAGGAAAGTTCCTCTAGACATAATTCATCTTGCAACTGTCTATGTTCCTGATCAAGTTGAGCATATTCCTCTTCTTCCAAAGAGGAAATTTCCTCTAGCAATAATCATTTAGTCTGGAGTGGTTCACATGCACAATCCCATGTTACTAGTGCACACAAGGATCATCACTCTGCAAACTACATCTCTGTGGAGCAGTATTGTAGAAACATTTTTCACAAGTTTTTGATATGAAAGCTTGAACCTCATTTACCTGCTTATTTTGAAGGGGAGTTTCCCCATGAGGTTTTCCCCATTTCCTTAGTTTTATTAAGAAGTTATTATTATTTTCATTTAGATTGTATGAACTTAGGTTTTAGTTTCTAGCATCGAGGTTGTCCAAAGTCAATATTAAGGGGGGTGTTGGGATTATTATTAATCCTCCCTTTGACCACATAGTCTAATTGTATATTTTCCTATCTTATGAGGTCTTAATCACTCCACTAGTGCATGGGGGACACACCTAGGGGACATATTCCACTTACTACACCTAATTGCATGAGTTTATGTGCCCTATGGACCAATCCCTATAATTTAAAAACCCACTCTAAGTGCCACCATCAGTCTCCTTCAGTTGACCTTGGTAGATAATCAGTCATGTTCAGTTATGATCCATATACTATCAGTTAACCTAGTGCCAGTTTGCATGATTGAAGGGAGTGTGGGTGCCTTTGTCCACCTACCCTCATCATTTAACTGATTGCAGAGTAAGTTAGTTATCTGGAGTTGCATCTCTAGTGATGATTTTCCCACACTGAGTTAGCTTCGGATTCAGTCCGAGTTGATAGATTTGAATCCTATCTTAGGCATTCGAACTTTCCTATACATATAACTATTGTATAACATATTAATTACTTATTCATGAATATAACCATATTATTCCAATGCTGTATCCATGTGTGTGCAATTTTGTCATGATTAATTGAATAGTCTATGCTAAATTCTTATCTCCCTTCTACAACATTCACTTCTCATTTGAATTCATGCAGGCTGATGATACAATGATTCATAGAATTTAACAGATACATTGTGGGTGATTTTCATATGATGCCAAAATACGTGGTGGAGAGTCTGTAATAGTGCTAAGTGACGGGGTCCCCCAGTCTATTAGATAAGGAACAATGGTCTAGGTGTTGTAATAATTGGTAGGAAGAAATCCTGCTAAATGTGATCCGGCGGATTATTCCTCTTTAAAGATACAATATGGTACAATGGTTAAATGGTAACACCTACGACGTTTTGTGCACAGTCCAGTCAAAACATCCAGCAGTTATAATGTCCATTGCACAGTTAGTCTGGCGGTGAGGCATAACCATACCGCGTAGCTCTGCGACATTTCCCTTAACAGTTGTGAAAAGTCCACACAGTGAATGGTTCGAAGAAGCAGCAAACGGACGAAAAAATTATAAGGATCGGAGGTCAGAAGAGCTTCTTCCTTCCGCAACGTCGGAGCTCACAAAGCTTCTTCCTTCCGCAAAGGCGGAAACTTAAAGGACGGATCGGAAGTCGAAGTGGAACGGGAGTCGCAATGGAGGAGAGATAAAGGATATCGCAGTCCACGACGAGCAAAATCTTGATCGGAAGAATAACGCTTTCGACAGCCGCAACGGTGGAAGCCCAAGACTTACGGAGCGGCGCACACAGCGACGCAAGGTTTGAAAAGTCAAATCAAGAGACTTTACCATCTGTCGTCCGCAACTGTGGAAACCAAAGTAACAATACGTTTCGACTCGAAAACCAGCCGACAGCCGATTGGGACAGAGTTCATCGATGGAAAAAAATCGAAGCCATTGCTTATCACTGTTTTGCAATGGTGGAAGCCCGGATAACAAAAACTTCCGACTCAAACTTCCGCAATGCGTTCGGCCCCAACAGCAAATGCTTTATTGCACGCTCATACGGTCCATTCCTTAACAGTTGTGAATGGGTGCGCGGTTTGTGCATAGCATGGAGCGGCCAAATGGTAACATTGCGACGTTTTGTGCATGGTCAAGTCTAGAATCTAGCGGTTATGTTGATGAGTGCGCAGTTAAGACTTGGCACCTGGTGGTCTTGTGCACCGTCAAGTAGCAATGAGGGTGCACGGTTAACCTTTGGCGGAGTTTCCAGTTGGCAGGTATCCATTATATAGTGGGTTTTGAAATACCATATATGAGATATGTAACCTATGGAACAGTTGGCATTTGACATTTGGTTCCATCTTGGCATATGAGTAACGCTCTGGCAGGTATCATATCTGGCACAGTTTGTTGCCACATTTGGATAGTATGAACAGCCTGTTGGTAACGTTACGGGAATATGGAACGGTCGGTGATGATGAACAAGTTGTAATTTGGTAGGAGGATGCAGAACAGACTCTTTGGTAAAGTTTTGGCGAGTCGAACCGGTGACGATTCCTCCCACTGAACGCTTCAACAGCTCGATTCTAGCCACGATACAAGGGCAGCTTTATATTCCATTTTTTTTCAGACCGAGTAAGGGGAGGAAGAAAAAAGTTGGCTGTAAAATTATTCCAGATGTTGTTAGTGTAAAGTCAACCATTCTCTGTTACATGTTGGCTTCTTTGTCTTTTGAAGACCAGATTGTAATTTCCAGAGAGGAGTCTTGAAGACTTTCTGTTCAGCCTTCTGTTTAACAGTTTTCTGTAGTTAATTTTGACAGAGACAGAGGATAGCAGGAGTGTTTTGGCTGCAATTTATCCAGAGTGTTGTTTGTATTTAGAAGTCGACCATTTCCCTGTTATAGTTTGGCTTCTTTATCTTTTGAAGTCCAAGTTGTAAGTTCCAGAGAGGAGGTCTTGAAGACTTCCTGTCCAGGATTTTGTTTCTGCAAATGCTGAAGTTGATGCCAGAACCATTTTGTACCATTTAAAGTCATTAATTGGATCGATGCCCATTGGAGAAGGACCCGGAGACGTAGCCCAATGGAGGGGGTGAACTCCGTTATCAACTTCTATTTGTGACTCTGTTTCTGTGTTTTCTTCCTTGTATCTATCTATCATTGTTGTGGTTTTTCATTCCTATTCTGAGCATTTAATTTCTATTGATGCTGTCCCATTAATTAACCTGTTGAACGCATTCTTTTACAACAAACTTTTAATGCACTAAAGTTGAGGTCCTACGGATCATACTATGGTATCAGAGCTGGTTGAATATTGTGCAAGTTTGTGAATGCTTACTAGGCTCATGTTAAAGCTTGGTGAAGGAGAATTAGTTGAAGGAGATCCTGAGATTGGCTCCAGGAGAACATTCTCAAGAACCATGTCTTCTCCACGAGGGGAAGAAGAAGGACATACAGAACGAGAAAAACCTGTCATTTCTAAAACTGAGTTTCTGGAGGATTTTATGAGCATGAAATCCATGATGGAAATTCTACTCGATGAGCGAGAAGAAAGGAAGAAGAAAGAAGAAGGATCTTCATCCAGAGATGTAGAAGCGAAGAAGGAAGAAAAGGGTAAAGGAGTAGGAGGTGATGGTGATCCTCCTGACACTAATCAGAATTTTTCTTCTTCTCATTCAAATAATGCAAGTCCTAATATGCCTTATTTCAAATTGGATGTAAAATTTGAATTACCTATTTATAATGGAGATGTAGATGCTGAAAAATTAGACAATTGGATCAAGCAGCTTGAAGTATATTGCAGGGTGCAGGGCATTAATGATGACCCTTCCAGGATTCAATTGGCCACTTTGAGAATGAGTGGAATGGGTCTTACTTGGTGGGAGACCAAGATTTAGCAAGATCTTCAAAAGAATGGTAAAATCATTTCAGTTTGGAATGAATTCATTGAAGTATTAAGGAAGCAATTTTATCCTTTAGGTTATATGCAGCAATTAATAATGAGCTGGAAAACTTTTAGACAAGCTAAAGGACAAAGCATTCAGGAATATACCCATGAATTTAGAAAGAGGGCTATTGCATTGAATGTTGCATTGGATACGCAAGAAACTCTTCTTAAATATATTGGTGGCATGCATTCTTATTTGCGACATACTTTGTTGATGTTTAACCCCAGTAATTTGGATGATGTATGTGTTCAAGCTACACATTTAGAAGCTAGGGGTAAGCATGATGATGATTCGCTTATGAAGAAGTCATCTAAATTTGACAACAAAGATAAAAGCAAGGGAACAGCTACCATCACGAAAGAGGGTGAGAGACCCACATGCTCACATTGTCAGAAAGGGCATGATGTTTCAAAGTGCTGGAAACTTCATCCAGAATTAAAGCCAAAATGGATGGGAAGAAATAAAAACAAAGATAAGGATAATCAAGCAGCTACTGCAGCAATAATTCAAGACTTGGGATCTGATTCAAGTGATGAGACTAATATCACAGCAATAGGGATCCGAGGTAAAGATAAAGGTATATCTCTTTCCATTGATGCAAGTTCAAGTTCATGTGCATGTACAAGTATAAATCTGCTATCTACTTCTATGCATGGTGATAAAAGAAGAAGTGAATTGTTTCATGTTCATGTCATTACAAATCATACAAAGGTTGATACATTGTTTGATAGTGGTTCTCAAGTAAATCTGATATCAGAAGAAGTGGTTAAGAAATTGCATTTAGTTACTGTGCCTCATGAAAAGCCCTATCCTCTAGGTTGGGCTACTAATAATACACAATTGCAAGTTACAAAGAAATGTGTTTTGAAATTTGCAATCACTGAAAAGTTTATGGATGAGGTAGAACTAGATATAGTACCACTTGACATTTGTGGAATTGTACTTGGGAGTCCATATTTGTATGACCAGAAAGCAGTCTTTTATAGAGAGCAGAACAAATATCATCTCTTTAAAGGTGGTGTGGAATATATTGTTCGTGCACATCGTATGAAAACAAATATGGCATTAGTCACTACAAGTTAAATGAAAATGATAGTGAATGCCAGTAGGAAGTTTGCATTAATGGCAGTTAAATGTGAATCATTGGAAAGTGGTAAATCACTTAATAGAGATGTACAACATGAAGTGCAGTTGCAGCAACACATGCCTTTTCCAAATCTTGGCATGAATCAGATGATTATTCAATTTCTTCAAAATTATTGTGATGAACATCCTAAGGTTCAGGGTGAACAGTTGCAGCACATGCAGTGCATTAAATCTCCTTTAGAGGCTTGTTTTTGTTATCTGTTGAGGTCACATGTGGAATTTTATTTCGGCACAAAATATGTTAGAGTTGGAAATCATGATGCAAATAAAGCAGTGCAGCAGATAGTGCAAGAATAGCAGGAGACGAGTCAGGCAATTTGCAAAGCCAGACATGAAAACCATCATCCTTTTGAAGTTGAAAAGCAAATTTGGTTGCAGATCACCAAGGGAAGATTGAAAGGATGTATGGAGATCGGAATGGTGAGGAAGTGGTACCCTCACCTTCCTACAGGATGATCTAGGATTTTGGAGGTCCAAAAGATCTTCAATGGGGAGGATTGATCCGGCGGATTATTCCTATTTAAAGATCCAATATGGTACAATGGTTAAATGGTAACACCTACGACGTTTTGTGCACAGTCCAGTCAAAACATCCGGTGGTTATAACGTCCATTGCGTAGTTAGTCTGGTGGTGAGGCATAACCATACCGTGTAGCTCGACGACATTTCCCTTAACAGTTGTGAAAAGGCCACACAGTGAATGGTTCAAAGAAGCGGCAAACAGATGGAAAAAATATAAGGTTCGGAGGTCGGAAGAGATTCTTCCTTCCGCAACGTCGGAGCTTACAAAGCTTCTTCCTTCCACAACGGCGGAAACTTAAAGGCCGGATCGAAAGTCGAAGCGGGACGGGAGCCGCAACAGTGGAGAGATAAAGGATATCGTAGTCCGCGACGGGCACAATATTGATCGAAAGAATAACGCTTTCGGCAGCCGCAACAGCGGAAGCCCAAGACTTACGGAGCGGCACACACAGCGACGCGAGGTTTGAAAAGTCAAATTGGGAGACTTTACCATCTACCGTCCGCAACTGCGGAAACCAAAGTAACAATACGTTCTGACTCAAAAACCAACCGACAACCGATTGGGACAAAGTTCATCGGTGGAAAAAAATTGGAGCCATTGCTTATCACTGTTCTGCAACAGCGGAAGCCCGGATAACAAAAAATTTCGACTCAAACTTCCGCAATGCATTCGGCCCCAACAGCAAATGCTTTATTGCACGCTCATACGGTCCATTCCTTAACAGTTGTGAATGGGTGCACGGTTTGTGCATAGCATCGAGCGGCCAGATGGTAACATTGCGACGTTTTGTGCATGGTCAAGTCTAGCATCTAGCGGTTATGTCGATGAGTGCACGGTTAAGACTCGGCACCTGACGGTCTTGTGCACCGTCAAGTAGCAATGAGGGTGCACAGTTAACCTTTGGCAAAGTTTACAGTTGGTGGGTATCCATTATATAGTGGGTTTTGAAATACCATATATGAGATATGTAACCTATGGAACAGTTGGCATTTGACATTTGCTTCCATCTTTGCATATGAGTAACGCTCTAGCAGGTATCATATATGGCACAGTTTGTTGCCACATTTGGATAGTATGAATAGCCTGTTGGTAACGTTACGGGAATATGGAACGGTCGGTGATGATGAACAAGTTGGCATTTGGTAGGAGGATGCAGAACAGACTCTTTGGTATCGTTTTGGCGAGTCGAACCGGTGAAGATTCCTCCCACTGAACGCTTCAACAGCTCGATTCTAGCCACGATACAGGGGCAGCTTTATATTCTAGTTGTTTTTAGACCGAGTAAGGGAAGGAAGAAAAAAGTTGGTTGTAAAATTATTCCAGATGTTGTTAGTGTAAAGTCGACCATTCTCTGTTACATGTTGGCTTCTTTGTCTTTTGAAGACCAGATTGTAATTTCCAGAGAGGAGCCTTGAAGACTTTCTGTTCAGCCTTATGTTTTACAGTTTTCTGTAGTTAATTTTGACAGAGACAAAGGATAGCAGGAGTGTTTTTGCTGCAATTTATCCAGAGTGCTGTTTGTATTTAGAAGTCGACCATTTCTCTGTTATAGTTTGGCTTCTTTATCTTTTGAAGTCCAAGTTGTAAGTTCTAGAGAGGAGGTCTTGAATACTTCCTGTCCAGCATTCTGTTTCTGCAAATGCTGAAGTTGATTCCAGAACCATTTTGTACCATTTAAAGCCATTAATTGGATCGGTACCCATTGGAGAGGGACCCAGAGACGTAGCCTAGTGGAGGGGGTGAACTCCATTATCAACTTATGTTTGTGACCCTGTTTCTGTGTTTTCTTCCTTTTATCTATCTATCATTGTTGTGGTTTTTCATTCCTGTTTTGAGCATTTAATTTCTATTGATGCTGTCCCATTAATTAACATGTTGAATGCATTCTTTTACAACAAACTTTTAATGCACTAAAGTTGAGGTCCTACGGATCAAAATGAGTAGGTTCTGGGTAGGTGGTCGGACTAAATGCAGGGTTATCGAAAAGACTAAGGGGACTATTGGTAGGTATCGTGGATGATGTGGGGGAATCCATCCCTGATTGGTTAAGAGTACAAAGAAAATCATAAATTTAGTATATAGGTAGTAGGATGAAGATATAAGCATACATGAAATTCCATAACCACTGGTGTTATCACTCAGAATTTCCCCCCAATTGTGAAAGGATAATCCCAAGGTAATCACAAAACCAATCTGTTGCAGCTGCAACTATTTTCCCAAATTTTCAAAATTTTGGACCCTCCTCTTAATTTTTTATCTTGCTTAGAATCGTTTGGATCCATGAACTCTATTTTTGCTTTCCCTCCGCTACGAGTTTGGACTGTCTTGAGGGTAACTGTCTTCATGCTTTTCGGAAAACTGCTTATGTCTGAAACTGCTTTGGGTTGTGGAATTCGGAGTTTGGCTTGAAATATTTCCCTTTTGATCCGTGATTTATTTTTTCTGTTTTCGGAAGTCTATTTCTCATTTTCGCCACTGTTCCAGAGGTGAAGAAAACTTTCATCGCTACCCAACCGAAAGTAACATTTTAGTTTGGTTGTTCAAAGGCCTTTTAATCAACGCATCGAACCCATATTTCCTTATGGAGCCTCCGTTGCAAAACCTGAATGATGAGTGTTCTACCAGATAGTCTTGACTTCTCCAATGACGTGTTGTTATGGTTTTGACCTGTTTTGCATTGTCGAAGGTTGGTCGAAGTGTAATTCGGGGTTGTTTGATATTTATGAAGCCGTTGTTTTGGAAGTGAGACAAGATTTTTGACCGCTACACGACCTAAAGTTTTTCGAACACTTAATGTTTCCACAATATTTCTGCGCCATAGCAGAAGGTTTATGACTTTCACCGAAGGCTGTAGTCTGATTGTTTTCTGCCATTGCGGCTCCCGAGCGAACTAAGTGTCTGCCATATAACTGCTCCGCCCGCCGATGCTTTGTCTGGGTTTTGCCGATATGTCTTTAGGCCACGGGGCCCGTAGTCTTTTCATCTTCTGCCATTGCGGCTATGTAATGCACTAACCTCCCGACGTTGATGTCGTTTCGTTCGCCGACAGGGAACCTTTCCATCCAATACTTTGGCATTTAGTTCTTCCGACTCCGATAGACTTAACGGTCCCGCATAACTCGTTGTCCATCTAAAACCCATCGTTGTGGCTATAAGTAAGACTACCCGACCGATGTTTTAATGGTTCAAGCCGCCGATAAGATTTTTTCCCGCCGTCTTGTGATTTTTTTAACCCCTGTGTCGGCGGAAGTGGTTTTGATTCTTGTTAAGGCTTTCATGACGAGAGCGCAGTACAGGGCCTCATTTGATGATCAGTTTGGTTGTTAGTGTAGTTTAATTTTATTGAAAATATGCAGTCCTAATTAATGATGAATGTTGTTTAACTGCAGACGGACTTAGAAGATTCTTCAGATTACTACTGCAAGAGGACATAGCTAAAGGATAAAGCTGAGGAAGTTGGCTAAGAAGTGACAAGCAGAGTTTGCTCTGAAATCAATGGGATCTAAAGAAGGACAAATAAAAGACAAGGCAGAATCGATGGAAACAAAAGCCTAGGCTTGGAAAGGGTCCATCAGTTACTGAGCGGATCCCATTTTATTAAGTACTCATAAGTTGAAATACGAAAATGTAACGCATTATATGAATCATGAGTACTCACCGAAAAGACAAAATGGTGAGATTAAATGGTTTTTTGGGAGCCCAAAGGTCACACGGTTGGGGCATCCCACGGGGTTTTGGTGTTTTGTTTTAAATATAGGAAAGTTAGAGTTACAGGGGATTTTTCCCTAGAAAAACTTGTAATCCATTGTTTGTAAGAGGAACTACTTCATTTTACAATAAGAAATTGCAAATTTTGCCTGTTGGAGAAGGTGTTGTGTGGAATGTTCGAATGTGATAAAATGAACAATGTTGAAGGGGAACTATTTCGTTTTCAACTGTGTTTCATTAACTATGCGAGCATTCTATCTTTCTGAACCTATGTTCTTATCTGAATGTTCTCTGGTATATTATGTGATAATTTCCACTATGAGTAATGAAGGTTTTAACTATTGATGAGCTATCTTGTCGTGTATATCTTTATTCATGTTTACGTGTTTTGATCCTAATAACATCTATCTGTGATTTGTCTTAATATGTGAACAGTATTACATTACTCATGAGTTAATATCTTGCTCCCTAGGGACAGCTTAGTTAGTGATGGTTTTTTTTTTTTTAGTTAATATCTTGCTCCCTAGGGACAGCTTAGTTAGTGACGAGAGGTAAGAACCTGCGCATCACATTGTGACCACTCCTTGCACTCTTAATCAATCTGCATCTTAGATAGACACTTGCATATCATACTTAAAGTCAAAATACAAAAATATATATACGGTGGACCGGGCCGCAACCTGGTAAAACCTTTATTTTTGTTACCTGACCTACAGTAGTCGGACCGCAAACCGGACAAATTCCCTACACCAAACAGTCACGGGCTAGTTGGGAACATTGACTAGGGAGAATCCCTTGCTATTGTTTCCTGCGAATTTCTAGGCCTCAATAGTTTTCTGGCGCTAGAAGGAGGGCCTCCAGTGCATGGCTAGCCGAGGAAACCCATTTTCTCGAGATTATTCCACCAGTGACAGTTTAGAAGGCAGTTTGTTTCCCAATCCAATCCTTGAAGAGAAGGGTAGAGAGCATTTGTATTCTGTTGACAACGAATTTGTTAATGATCTAAGAAGACATACTAGGGAATACGTGAAGAAGATTGGAGGATTACCGATTATCCCCGAATTGCCCAGAAGAGAATATAAAAGGAAAGACCGTCCTGTATTGGAAGACTCAGTGTTGGTTGGAGATTTGGAAGAACTTGTAGAAATAGCTTTACAGGAAGTTGTACATCCTTTGAATCAAGTAGGCCCATATACTCCTTGTGGTTCTCCTGTTCATACTACTATTCATTCACCACCTCACTCTCCACCCAGAATTATGGTAGGTGTAAACGCAAATCAGCCACCCAACCCACCAAATCCAACACCTACCTAAAAAGCCAGATCACCTTTAAACCTAACACCTCCTCTGCATGATTTACCTCAATCTTTTGAAAAGATGCTGCCCAATTTTGATCCAAATGAGAAGATGTTAGTATATGACCTCTTGCAAAGTTTTTATTTGGAAATAGAAGGATTAAGGGCTGGGGAATATGAGGATGCATTTTGTAGACTTTTTTCACACACCCTTAAAGGAGCAATAGCATCGTGGTACTTTGGTTTTCCTGCAAACTCTATCCTTGATTGGGATACCTTTGAAAGTATTTTTAGAAGTAAGTATGCAACCCAAAAAACCCATGCAGCTCTCATGAAAGGACTATGTGCCTTAAAGAAAGAAAGAAAAGAGGAGTTGCATAGTTTTACCCAAAGATTCGCTTCCTATCTTTAAAAAAATTCTGAGCTGACAAACCCTCGGATAAAGTCTTGATTGAATATTATACCTCAGCTCTAGGACCCAAGTTGGCCATGTTTGCCAAAATGAAGGCCAAACCTATGCTAGCAGAGACTTATGAGGAAGTGGAGAGAGTAGAGGCTGAAAGGGAAAGTATCAAAGATTATCCTGAACGGTCAGGAGAAAAAAATGTTGGGAGGAAAGCTTTGTTGTTTACTAAGCCTAAAGAGGAGCAATCACCAGATTTTGAAGGAATGGCAAGGATGATGCAGAAGATTTCTAACAGAATCATAGACTTGGAAAAGGAAAAGGAAGCCCAAAAGTTCTACAAGCATTATTACAAGAAAAGGGAAGATAACAATCAATCCCAACCCCCTCCGCACAGCCCTGCATCTATGAACTTAACGGAGGTAGGAATGCATAACTTTTGCACTTTTCACCAACAACCCCATTCTGAAAAGAGTTGTCCTCGATGGATAAATTCAATGATGTTGGTTATGAATCAGCTTTTGGATTCCAAATTAACTGAAGACAACGATGAAGAAGAGAAAGAAAACAATAAATCAACAGAAAAACAGGAGGATGAAGCTATGGTTTTATGGGACTGTGTATCGTTGTTTAATGCTGAGGAAGAAAAGGATTTGAGACAGGAGGGCATCCTGGAAACAAATGTAACGACAAGAAGCCAGGGGTTGATTAAGGAGAACAATCTTATGCTCCCGAATATAAAAAGACTTCAAAATAATGTTAAGAAATTTCAAAATAGCTCCTCAGCTAATAAAATTCTGGAGTTTACCATCACCAGTCAAAATCCTAGACAGATCAACATGCCTACTAAGCCCAATGAAGAAAAAATAAATAATGTTAGATCGAACCTCTCAAAACATAAGATGGATTATGACATTGTGGAGGATATCAAGAACGTAAGGGCAAACATCTCATTATTTGAATTGTGCAATGTGCCGCAGCAGAAAGAAAAGTTATTGAAAGCACTTGAAGTATCAAAGGAGAGGCTTCCCACTGACAATCAGCCCCAATAAGAAGAAATTGGTGAAGCAAGTATGGGAGGTAAGCCTAAAAGCAAGAATCCACCTTTTCTCCTTACTTTTGAAATTTTCAACCATAACATGCATAACTACCTAGTAGACTCGGGTGCATCAGTCAACGTCATGTCGTTGTCGGTCTGCAAAAGGATAAATGGACAACCTAAACCATCTACCTGGAGGGTCGTTCAGTTGGATAGAATGAATGTGAAGGTAATTGGGGAAATGGAGGATGTTCTTGTCTGCTTATCTTCAAATGATAAGGTGTGTCAAGTCATTGATATTGTGGTGGCTAACATACCGAAAGCTTATGGACTTGTTTTGAGCAAAGATTGGTCGGAAAAGCTAAACAGATATTTTGCCTCGAATTGGTCGCATCTGTGGCCGCCATATAAAGGAAGCCCAAATCAAATAAAAGTTTTGAGGGAACCCCACATGAAACACAATGTTACTCAGTTCGAAGAAAAAAATGAACCAGTGGATTTTGTTCTAGGAAACTACTTTATTGAGATAGAAACAGGAAACTACTAAGCGGAAGAAGCCAGCGATACAGTAGACACTCAGCCTGATCTCCTTCGGTTTTCACAGGCTGATGAAATCAATTGTAAAATAGTAGACTTAGCTGTAGATGTAGATGTTAATTCTTGCACAGTTTTGGTTAGCGATTTTTGGACGTTGTTCTTTGACGGTTCTAAAACTTTAGAGGGGTCAGGAGCCGGATGTGTCCTGATTGACCCTAAGAAAAACAAACATTTTCTTTCATGTAGGTTAGAGTTTGAATGTACCAATAACACAGCTTAATATGAAGCATTGGTTCAGGGATTAAGGAAAGAAATTGAATTAAAGGAAAATAATCTGAAAGTGTTTGGAGATTCTGAAATAATTGTAAAACAAATTCGGAATCAAATACATTGCATTTCTCCTCATTTAAAGGCTTATCAAAATGAAGTATGGGATTTACTTAAATATTTTAATGCATTTAACATTGTATCAATTCCAAGACTTAAGAATGCAGCAGCTGACTAGTTGGCCACCTCAGCTGCGAAGCTTGTGCCCTCTAATAATCGGTGCTCTGTTGAATTGCTTTTCAGGCCTTCAGTTCCAGATATGATTACCAATCTACGAGTGTTCGATGATGATTAACAGATTATAGAATGCTTGACAAATGACGAGGCCTTCAAAGGGGCAATTATTGATGATGAAGAACATCAGGCCGAGATAAAATTCGATAATTTTATTCCTAAGGGAGTCAAGACTTTAGAACGGATGTTTGATTTAAATGAGAAATTTAGAAGAGCAGCGAATGTGAATACTCATAGCTCGTCTCTACAGTTCGAGTTGATTAATTTGGGAACTGAGATGGAGCCTAAATATGTGAATCTGGGAAAATGCTACTTCCCAGCTGAAAGGGATAAGTTCATCGTTCTTTTCAAGAAATACAAAGTTTTTTTTGCCTGGACGTATGAAGATCTGAAGACATATGACACCAATATTATCTAGCATGTTATCCCCATCAAATCTGGAATCAAACCTTATCAGCAGCCTTTAAGGAAAATGCATCCAAAATTAGAACCTTTAATCCAGAGTGAAGTTAAGAAACTATTGGATGCTAGAATTATCTTCAAGGTTAGACACTCGGAATGGGTTTCAAATATGGTACCGGTGAGGAAGAAATCTAGAGAAATCAGGCTATGTGTGGATTTTAGAAACTTAAATCACGCTTTAGATAAAGACAATTATCCTGTCCCACCCATGGAGCAGATATTGCAAATGGTTTTAGGGTATGAACTATTCTCTTTATTAGATGGATTCTTAGGATACAATCAAGTATTAGTAGCCGAAGAAGACAGACTAAAAACGACATTCAGAACCAGGTGGGGAACTTTTTCTTACAAAAGGATGCCCTTTGGACTCATAAACGCTGGAGCTACTTTCCATAGGGATATGGACATAGCTTTACACAGTCTAATTGGCTGCATTGCCATAGTATACCTTGATGACATCACGATATTCTCAAAGAAAAGAGTGGAACACGCATTTCATCTAAAGTAGATTTTTGAACGCTGCCAAAAATATGGTATCTCACTAAACCCCAAGAAGTGTGTGTTTGTCGTTACAGAAGGTAAGTTGTTGGGTCACATGGTTTCTAAGAAGGGGATCTCCATAGACCCAGAAAGGATCAAAGCCATTGAATAGATTCCCTTACCCCATAATAAAAAGGGCATGCAATCATTTATGGGGACAATAAACTTCGTGCGAAGGTTTGTGCCAGATTTTGCTCAAATTTTTAAACCTTTGCAGCAAATGGTAAAGCAAAGTGTACAATTCAAGTGGACTGATGTAGAGAAGAACGCATTTAGTAAAATTAAAACAGTTGTTGCGCACGCACCCTCCCTCAAAATTCTGAATTTTGATAAAGATTTTATTTTGTACACTTTCACATCTGATGATTCACTAGCCCCTGTGCTTACCCAGAAGGAAGATGGGGGAGATGAGTTCCCCATATCATTTATGAGCACTGGTCTGTAAGGGGCCGAATTGAATTACCCAGCTGTGGATAAACAAGATTACGCAGTTTTCAAAGTAGTGAAACAATTCAGACCATATATACTTAAGAATCGGACAAAGGTGATAGTTCCACGCCCAGCTGTGAGGTCTCTTTTCATACAAAAAGAGTTAGGAGAAAGAAGAGGCAACTGGGTAGTAGCTCTATAGGAGTATGACCTCGAGTTCAAGCTAGCTTCCATAGTCAAAGGGAAAGGATTGTGCAAACTGATGACTGAAAGTAAAGACAATGAAAAACATGACTGGGAAGACAAAGTTGAGTTACATTTGATGGATGTATGTCCTCTTTTCCCAGCTCCGGACTCTTGGTATCGAGAACTTGTGCATTACCTTCAGGCGGGATTGTTACCTAAACACTGGAATTCTAAGCAAAGAGCACTACGTCTTAAATCATCCTCATATCAAATTGTTGAAGGAATATTATTCAGAAAGAATTATGATGGAGTTCTTCTTAGATGCTTAGAGAAAGAAGATGTGAAGAAGGTAATGATAGATTTACATGATGGGCCTGCTGGAGGACATTTCTCCGGAGATACTACAGCTCATAAAATTCTCAGAGCCGGATACTATTGGCCCACACTGTTCAAAGATGCACACCCCCATGTCAGAAGGTGCGACATTTGTCAAAGGTGTGGCGGAAGACAAGTTAAAGCAGCAGGACCGTTAAAGCCTGTGACGGTAACATAACCTTTTGAGCAGTGGGGGATGGATATCATTGGGGAGATAAAGCTGAATTCTTCCCTACAACACAAGTATATTCTGACAGAAACCAACTACTTCACTCGTTGGGTCGAAGCCATTCAGTTGCGTAAAGTAAATGAAGATGCGGTCATGGACTTCTTGCAATACCATATTATGACCAGGTTTGGAGTTCCAATTTCTTTAGTTTTCAATAATGCTACTTACTTTTCCTCGATTATATTAACTTCATTTTCTCATGAGAAAGGAATTAAGTTGCATTACTCTGCTAATTACTATCCACAGGGAAATGGTTTAGCTGAATCTACAAACAAGAATCTGATTAGGATTTTAAAAAATACGGTGATAGAAAATCAGAGGAGTTGGCACTCAGCATTACCAAATGCTCTTTGGGCTGATAGGGTCACCCCCAAGAATTTGTTAGGTGTGTCCCCATATACCCTTGTTTATGGAAAAGAGGCCATTCTACCCCCCAATATCATGCTACCCTCTTCCATAATAGCTCAGGAATCTAGAGGATCAGATAATGAAGTCTTGCAGGTAAGGATACATAATCTTTTGAAGGAAGAGAAAACTAGATCCAAGGCCAGAGAACATTTTAAACAACAATAGGAGGTAGTTAAGAGATGGTTTGACAAACACAAGGCTGGAACAAAATATTTCGAGGTGGAATATTTGGTTCTCAAGTGGGACCACCCCCATGATGAAAAAGGAAAACACACGAAATTTCAACAGTTGTGGGTAGGCCCTTTCCAGATTGCGGCAAAGCTTGGCCCCTCAACCTATAAATTGCAAGATTTATAGGGGTGGGAGGAGAACTTACCAATAAATGGTTTATTTCTCAAACCTTCTTTTTCCTGAGTTTTGTTCTTGTTCTTTTATCTTGTACATAAATAAGTTGACTTGGCTTTTATGTTGATTTATTTTATTTCTGTTTTGTTTTAGTTTAGATTTTGATGGATTTCAATAAAAAGAGGAAAACTCTTGGTTGCATGGAGAGCATTAGAATTCTGGAGTGATTAAAGTTCTTGAGTGTAAGACTGTGTATTATTGTTTTATCTGAAAGAATGTCTTCTAGTTTAGCAGTTTTCCCGAATGGCTATGAACACATTGAAGTCCTACTTAATCCTTGTTAAATAAACCAGGATCGAAAGGTCTGGAATACTATTTTGAGGTTCCATCCATCTCACAGGTAAAAAAATGTCCTAGGGGGTGACAGCAAAATGCCCATGGAAAGGAAGCAGGGTAAACAGTATATTATATATAAATGATCCCATGCCAGGAATTGAATGCCAAAAGGCAGATAAGAGTCAAAAACTCCTATGAAAGCAATTTGTATCAAAACAAAGTACTGAGCCATATAAGTACTAAATTTCCAAAAGTTCTTCTCTGTCCGTGAGCTGAAAGTTGAATACATCTCTCACACAAAAGGACACTATGGATAGAGGAGCCTAAATGAAAATTCAGAAAGAAAGGCATGCAGGAGGACTCATATGCAAAGGACAAAATTCCAAAAAAGCACAAAAAGTGCAAAATGGCATGGGAATGAGGAACAAATGAATATTTCAGTTTACCTTGTGTTACTATCGTGTGGCGTCCAAGCTAGAAGCTCCCCGAAGACAGAGGCAATAAATGAAACTCATCTTCCTGGCCTCAAAAGAGTTATCTTGACCTGGAAATCTTGTTTTCCTTTCTCCTAAATTGGACTATCATCAATGATTAAAAGTACATATATTTGTCATTTGGGAAATCCAGACATCTGGAAGAATTCAACATGTTCATTTATTGTTAACAATCTGTTACTTAAGAAATAAATTGTCCAGAGATCTAGGTTCACCAGGTAGTCGCCAATTGTTGCATCTGCAACTGTTTTCCCAAATTTTCGAAATTTTGGACCCTCCTCTTAATTTTTTTATCTTGCCTAGAATCGGTTGGATCCATGAATTCTGTTTTTGCTTTCCCTCCGCTACGAGTTTGGACTGTTTTGAGGGTAACTATCTTCATGCTTTTCAAAAAATTGCTTATGTCTGAAACTGCTTTGGGTTGTGGAATTCGGAGTTTGGCTTGAAATATTTCCCTTTTGATCCGTGATTTATTTTTTCTATTTTTGGAAGTCTATTTCTCATTTTCGCCACTGTTCCAGAGGTAAAGCAAACTTTCATCATTGCCCAGCCGAAAGTAACATTTTAGTTTGGTTGTTTGGAGGCCTTTTAATCAACGCATTGGAACCATATTTCCTTATGGAGCCTCCGTTGCGGAACCTGAATGATGAGTGTTCTGCCGGATAGTCTTGAATTCTCCAATGACGTGTTGTTATGGTTTTGACCTATTTTTCATTGTCGGAGGTTGGTCGAAGTGTAAGTAGAGGTTGTTTGATCTTTATGAAGCCATTGTTTTGGAAGTGAGACAAGATTTTTGACCGCTACACGACCTAAAGTTTTCCAAACACTTAACGTTTCCACAATATTTCTGTGCCATAGCGGAAGGTTTATGACTTTGATCGAAGGCTGTAGTCTGATTGTTTTCGGCCATTGCAGCTCCCGAGCGAACTAAGTGTCCGCCATATAAATGCTCCACCCGCCGATGCTTTGTCTGGGTTTCGCAAATATGTCTTTAGGCCGCGGGGCCCGTAGTCTTTTCATCTTCTGCCATTGCAGCTGGGTAATGTGCTAACCTCCCAACGTTGATGTCGTTTTGTTCACCGACAAGGAACCTTTCCATCTGATACTTTGGCATTTAGTTCTTCCGACTCCGATAGTCTTAATGGTCCTGCGGAACTCGTTGTCCATCTGAAACCTGTCGTTGTGGCTTTAAGTAAGACTACCCGGTTGATGTTTTAATGGTTCAAGCCGCTGATAATATTTTTTCCCACTGTCTTGTGATTTTTTTAACCCCTGTGTGGGCAGCAGTGGTTTTGATTCTTGTTAAGGCTTTCATGACGAGAGCGCAGTACAGGGCCTCATTTGATGATTAGTTTGGTTGTTAGTGTAGTTTAATTTTATTGAAAAGATGCAGTCCTAATTAATTATGAATGTTGTTTAACTGCAGATGGACTCAGAAGATTCTTCAGATTACTGCTACGAGAGGACATAGCTAAAGGATAAAGCTGAGGAAGTTGGCTAAGAAGTGACAAGCATAGTTTGCTTTGAAATCAACGAGATCTAAAGAAGGACAAATAAAAGAGAAGGCAGAATCGATGGCAACAAAAGCCCAAGCTTGGAAAGGGTCTGTCATTTACCAAGCAGATCATGTTTTATTAAGTACTCATAAGTTGAAATCCAAAAATGTAACGCATTATATGAATCATGAGTACTCATTGAAAAGACAAAATGGTGAGATTAAACGGTTTTTGGGGAGACCAAAGGTCACACGGCTGGGGCAGCCCAAGGGGTTTTGCTATTTTGGTTTAAATATAGGAAATTTAGAGTTTACAAGGGATTTTTCCCTGGAAAAACTTGTGAGCGATTGTTTGTAATAGGAACTACTTCGTTTTACAATAAGAAATTGCAAATTTTGCCTGTTGGAGAAGGTGTTGTGTGGAATGTTCGAATGTGATAAAATGAACAATGTTGAAGGGGAACTATTTCGTTTTCAACTGTGTTTCATTAACTGTGAGAGCATTCTAAATTTCTGAACCTATGTTCTTATCTGAATGTTCTCTGGTATATTATGTGATAATTTCCACTATGAGTAATGAAGGTTTTAACTGTTGATGAGCTATCTTGTCGTGTATCTCTTTATTCATGTTTACGTGTTTTGATCCTAATAATAGCTATCTGTGATTTGTCTTAATATGTGAACAGTATTACATTACTCATGAGTTACTAGGGACAGATTAGTTAGTGATGTTTTTTTTTTTAGTTGTGTGTGATTTAGAAGCAAGAGAGTCTAAGACGAGAGGTAAGAACCTGCGCATCACATTGTGACCACTCCTTGCACTCTTAATCAATCTGCATCTCAAATAGGCACTTGCATATCATACTTAAATTCAAAATACAAAAATATATATACGGTGCACTGGGCCGCAACTGGTAAAACCTTTTATTTTTGTTACCTGACCTACGGTAGCCGGACCGCAAACCGGACGGATTCTCTACACTAAACAGTCACGGGCTAGTTGGGAACATTGACTGGGGAGAATCCCTTCCTGTTGTTGCCTGCGAATTTCCAGGCCTCAACACAATCTCTAGGAATAAAGTTGGATTATTTATTTCCAAAGAGGGATCTCTTAATAAATAAACTCAAAGGCCAGAAATATTTGAAAATAAATAAAATTTAATAGTAACTGTGGCTGAAATGGGTGCTCATTAGGCATGGAATCATATATGATAACAAATAATGGTATTGCTTTGCAATGGAATTTGAAATAGAGGAAGGGTAGCTACTCCTTTACAGTCAAAAGAATGATTGTATGGTGATAAGAGGAATTATAAACATTCCATTAACATGGGCATATAACAAGGATGAATCCAATGATAACTTTAGTGGAAATATTTTGTGAATACTTGAAAGTAAAGGATGAGAGCATATCATTATGAATTCCAACCCAATATAAACTCATTCAAGCATGAAAATAATACATAATGGAAAGGTAAACAAGAAACAGATACACATGAGGAGAGAGAATACAAACTGCAAAGTAAATAACACAAGAATCTCTGCAAAAACCTGCTCAGCTCTAAAAAATTTGTTGATCTTTAGAACTCTCTTACAATATTCAATTTTTCTCACAGGTTCCAACCCTCTATACATTGCAAAATGTTGCTTGAATACAAAAATGCTCCTTGAGCTAATAACTACTTCTATGCTAAAAATAGGCAAAATAACTGCCTTATTACATTTGTCATTTGCTTCATAACCAACTAACTGCTTAGAAATTGATTACAATTTTTTTAATAAACTAGTCTTCAACATTCCTCGATATTCCTTCATTGATGAAACTTGTACTTTGTCCTTCCAAACTTATCCATTGTCTTCCATAGATCCACAGTTGGAAGTTCTAGACGGGCCATTTCTTTAGCTAGTACTCGTAACTCTATGTGATCCACATATGAAGTATCTGGCAACTGGGAATAAACTGATCTAGAAGTATTTATTATTTCAAATTCCACTACCAATTTATCCACCACAGTATTTCCTGACAGTGACTGGTTCATATCCTCAATTTTTTTATGATCCAACCTGCATTTCACTAGCAGAGCTTGATATTCCACCTGAGATAAGAATTTACCACCTTCTTCCCTAAAGGAAGGAAAACCCTTTTGAAAAAGTGATGCAAATGAACTTTTAAAAACCTTCTCTTGATGTTCCATAATGTCAATGTTGGACTGCACAATGTCTATATGTTGATGCTTTTCTACTACCTTCCTATCCCAGGTGATCACTGTGATTCTATATTTTATCCCCATGGTTCTCAAATCATCCTCTCATAAATTATTGAGGAAATTGAGTGTGTTTTTAGTTGTATCCATGGGCTTCTTATTTAAGGCTTCTTTTACAGCAGTGCAACTATGCTTGGCAACATTTATGACTAGAGTCTTTGTCCAAAATGTAGCTCAAACATGGTCTGATCTTAATAGCCACAACAATAATCATATCCCAAATGATGTGTCTTACTCCCTGTATTGGCAGTTATCCAGTCAGTTGCTTTGTCAATTTGTCATGTTTATTTAAGAGCTCTTTACATTTGTTTTCCAATGCTTTTCTTTCTTCTTCTTTCTTCAAAGTCGCGTCTTCTAGATTTTTGTTTTGGTTTTTCTAACCAACAATTTCCAAATCCTTTAAACTTACCTGGTACATAGCCTGCACAATAGATTATCTACTTGTCTGTGCAATATGTTGAATTACCTGTACCTCGTCTTCTTTTCTTTTATCCTCGATCTCTTTTTCCAAACCAGATTGCTTTTCTTTTAAATGATTAACCTTTTCAACCAAAAGAGCTTTCTCTTTTTCCCATTCTTTCTTCTCATCAGCAATCTTCATCAATTTTTCTTTCCAGTCACTTAGCTCATTTGATAGTATCTCTTTTTCCCTCTCCAATTCAGTCAATTCTGAATGTTGAATCAACTATGTAGTACGTATCTTCAATTTCTTTTTCAACAACTGAAATGTATTTTCCTTCTCTGCAAGTATTTTTTGTGTAACTTCTCCTTTATTGGCTTCATTATCAATGGCCAGCAGATCTACTTGAAGTTTTTTTATTTGTTGTTGATATGCCTTATTTTCTACCTTTTCCTGCCTTAACTGATTCTCAATCTTGTTCTTTGTAGACTGTAATTTTGATACTTTTAAAGTATGATTTCAACAAATTACTATAAAATTTACATCCCCAGTATGCTTGTGTAAGTGGATCATATATGGTACTGGGATGTTTTCCAAGTTTAATCTCATTTCAACTACTTTATTCTTGGTGGCAACTGATAAGTTCAAAGTGTTCTTAGCATGGTATGTGACAGTCACTAAAGAAATATATTTACTAGATATTTTTCTTACATTTGCATACAACTTTAAAGATTCATCTAAGATGTCTCTCTATCATTCTTATATTTATCATACAATTCAGATCTGGATTTAAACTTGTCAGTGGATGTCTGAGGAACTTATGAAAATTCATATTGTTGCATTTCAAAAACTGGTCCTTTAATCTTCGCCTGCTTCTTCATACTTTCAGTCTTGAAAACTTCAACTAATTCTCCTTTAGATTCAACTTTATGCCTTTTATTTGTCACTGAACTTGTTTCTTGTTCTTATGTTTCCATAGCTTTTGAAAAAGTCCTTTTAGTTGTTTCTTATGTACTGTTGGCAAGAGGAGCAATCACCTCTCTGGATTTCACCACTACCAATGGATTTTCTTGAAGAGCTTCAACATTCTCCATTGGTGCTAGGTAATCTAACCAATTTTCTTTTTCAGCAAACCCTTCAACCTTCTAGTGTTCAAAGGGTTTATTCTTATTCACTTGTCTTCTTGTTGAGATTACATGGAGAGAATCATAATTCATTGCAAAAATTGTTTTGAAACCAATCTCTTTAAGCAAACTCTCCACTACAGGAAGTGCAGCTTTGTTCTTTATAATAAAAGGACCAACTATCCATGGGAATTTAATTTCTGAAGATTTCTTGAAGCTGATGAAATGGTCATTTTCCACTATCAATTTATGTCTTATCAGCTCCAAAGCAAATACCCTCGGCCTGAGAAAAACTAGAAGAATGTATGGCTCATGTGTAAATCCATACACTCTGATAATGGTATGTTCTTCTAACAGGAACCAGTCTTCTATTCTCCTATCTAGGGAAAACTGTAAAATTTCTTTCATTTGGGGCAGTACTCTGGGTGGTTTATTTTGAAATAACACTCTATAAACCTCTACCATCAACAAATTCATATACTTGAAAAATATGCTACTGATTTCCTCTGTGAGAACCATTTCTAGTACCTGTAAATTTTCCTCATTAAAGAATAAGAACATTCTGATCAAATCGGACTAGAATTTGAAGTGTCTGATGCTTGTGAATTTCACTAGTTGAGAGTGAATACTTTCAAAATGGATCATTCTTTCCCATGTTTTCTCCTTCTTTCGAAGTACAGTACTTATGACTAGTTTTATAATCCCATGATGAAACACAGATTGTTTAGTGTGATTCTGATGCTCCTTCACCCTGCTAGACATATTTTGTAAACTTTTAAAGAAAAAGAATGGAAGATTCATTTTTGCTTCATGGCCAAGATGCTGCACAAACCTAAAATGATACTTAAAAACGAACGCAAATCTCCCTTCACAAGTGATATAACTTTGCAGGATTTTAATTGGCTCTGTCCATTTTGGTTTAAATTTTTGAATATGTACTCCTTTACCCCAATCTGCTACTACATCTGGAAGTAAGTATTTATGTGCATCAAAGGTGAAAGGCACTTTTTTAAACTAGTATTCGCCTTCATTTGGGATCCTTGTAGCTTCTGCTAACAATTCTCTGGTCAACTCAAACTTCAAAGTATCAAAAGTAACAATATATTTATCCAAACATTGAGCAAATTTATAAGAGACTTCTATATGATACCCATCAATTCTCTCAAAAAAGCTTAACCATCCTGCCTCTAAAAACAATCTTGCACAGTCTGGAAAAGTCTGAACCCAAGCCATGTCTAAAGGTTCAGCTCTATTGGTTTTACCACTTCTTTTCATTTTAAATGACTGTCAAATTGCTTATTTTAATAAAACAAACTCTAACTCTTATTCAAATCCTGGCAACTTGACAGACAGTACTATGTTGGAAAACCAAACCCCCAAACTGGACTTTATCACTTAGATTGAGAAGTATTTTAATTTTCTTGACAGAGAAAATTCGACATTTAGTATCAATTAGGATTATATACTAGCATTCTTCATTTAATTCCCTAATTGATCTTCTGTCAATGAAAACCCAAATCCAGGGAATATGAGAGCAATTCGCATCCTACCTATTAGAATAGTGAATTCAGCTGCTAGAATCATGTGCTTCTGTCTGTTAGGTGTCCAATTTTATTCTTTAAAACTCCTTTGACCACCACGATAGCTTCAAATAGTCGCCCCTCAAAGCCCTAAATTTCTGACCTGCTTCAGAACTTGATTACAAACTGCTAACACTTTGCCACAAACTCATATGATCTTCATGCGCTTCAAAAGATGCGTAATCCAAGGATAATTTGCCTCATCATGGTTAATCATCATTACTCCACTACTCTCCACCAGACCACCACAACTTACCTTAATGATGACTTGCTTGAAGTATTAACACCTGTCACAATGATCATTATGGACGAGAACACGTATCAAATTCATTAACCAAGTATGAATGACCTCTCATTTGTGCGAATTTCCAAAAATCATGATTTTCGAACAGCGCGATTTTCTTGTAGCGCGCGTGTGTAACTTTTTCAGGCTTGCGCTACAAGAAAACCTATTTCAATGATTTTCAAAAATATAACTCATAACAATGATTTAACTTTGGTAGAATGACCTAGATCAAAACTTTATGATATTTTTAGGACCTTTTAATTCATATAAACATTCTATAAGCCCCTTAACTGTGAATTTTGATAAATAAAACCAAAATTGGAAAAATAAAACAATGAAATCATTTAAATACAAACATGAAAATTAAAGAAAAAGATTTAAACTAATCTAAAAACCAAATTTTTTAAAAGAAATGAACAAAACCAAGCTTCAAAAGATAAGCAAATGCATTAAAAATGAGAAGCAAAAATAGGCTATAACATCTGGCTCTTGCTATGGGATGAATAAATCCCTGTGAGGCTTCAAGAACCTTTAGATCAGTGCTTTCTATGATGTAACTGCAACTACCTGCTAATCTACAAAAATTCCATTGGGTCATGGAGTCTTTATTATGTTATTCATACCGGTATATACAATGAAAGTCTGATCTCTACCTCAAAAACTGTAAAAATGTTTGAGGAAACGTCCATTAACTGGATTAGACAATTCCTCACCATCCAAATTCTGTAACACAAAAGTATTATTCTCCAGAACTTTTGATACTATGAAAGGGCCAAACCATAGATTATCAAACTTGCCATGCTTTCCCCTTTGCTATTTTCTAGCATCCCATCTCAAAACCATATCTCCATCTGAAAAAAGTGTTTTCTTTGATCTTTCTATCAAACCTTTCTTTGATATTTGCCCTGTACAGCTGAGCTTTTTCCTCTACTATTTCCTGTTTCTGTTGTAACTCTATCAGTGCATAAATTATTCTTTGCATATCACTAGGTTATTCTTGACAATCTTGAAAAAATTTCATCACTGAAATACCAAGTTGGATAGGAAACACTACATCAATACCATATACCAATTGGAAAGGAGAATTTCCAATTTCCTTTTTAACTGTTATCCTGTCTGCCCATAATGCATATTTTAACATTGAATCCCATGATCGTTTATTATGCTTCAATATCTTTCTGATACTCTGAATAATGCTCTTATTAGTTGACTCAACTAACCCATTTCCCTGAGGATAATAAGGTGTTGAGTGTTTCAACATAATCCCATTCTTTTCGCAGAATGCCACCATAGCCTTAGACTTAAAATCTTGAGCACTATCAGTCAATAGTTTCTTGGGACATCCAAATTTGCTAAGAATATTTTCCTGAATAAAATCTATGATTACCTTGTTTGTTGCATTTCTTGTGGGAATAGCTTCTACCCATTTAGCAAAGAAATCTGTAGCAGTCAAAATCCATTTATGTTGCCCTGGAGAGGAAGGATTTATCTCTCCTATGAAGTCCAAACCCCACTGCTGAAATGGGATATTTACTGCAATCGACTTTAATGGTAATGACAACAACTTTTGATTACCAACAAACTTCTAACAAGGGATACATGCTCTTACCTACTGATATACATTGGAGAATAAAGAAGGACAATAGTATCCGGCTCTCAGAATTTTATAAGTTGTTTCCTTCCAATACTTATGTCCCCCACAAGCACCTTCATGTGATTCAGATATTACTTCTTCAATTTCTGGCTTATCCAAACATCTAAGTAAAATACCCCCTGGATCTTTCCAAAACATCTGTTGTTCTATCAAACAATATTTAGTAGTTTTCAACTTTAAAGACCTAGCAGCTTTCTTGTCTAGATGTTCTGGATATTGTAAATACAAAAGAAAGTGTACAATATCTGCATACCATGTAGATTCTGCATAGTGGTCCATAATTTTTTATTTCTCCTACTCTACTTGAAATTCTTCCTGTGTTGGTTGTACTACCATGAGATGTAGACCTAAATCTTGGCAATTTGAATCAGCTAACAATTTATCCAAACCTTGTCCCTTTACTAGCTTTGTAGGTCTAATGTCCACATCATATTCCATTATTTTTGCAATCCATTTCACTCTTCTTCCCTCACTGTCAAGTTGGGTCAAAACATCCTTAATGGCAGCATTAGGAACATAAGCAATGACTTTGGAATGTAAAACATAAATTCTGAAAAACTTCAATGCCTTTACCAATGAGTAAGCTTGCTTCTCTAAAATGATGTACTTTAACTCTGAGTCTCTAAGCGTCTTGCTGAAAAATGCAATTGGATGTTCAAGTCCATCCTTATTCTTCTGTAATAAAACAGCAGCTAAAGTGTCTTTTGATGCAAAAGAAAAAGTCAAAAATTCCTTTGTAAAATCAGGACTTACTAGTACTGGTGCTTCCATAAGAGATGTCTTAATCTTTTCAAATGAATTTTTAGCTTCTACAGCCCCCTTAACTTCCTGACCCTTCTTCAACATGGCTGTAATATGTTTAATGGTTTTAGCAAAATTTGGTATGAACCAACGCAGAAAATTTATTTTTCCAATAAAAGATTGCACATCCTTCTTGCTCCTTAGTAAACTAATTTTCAGAATTGCTTTCACCCTTTCTGGATCTATCCTTATGCCATCAACTGAAACTAAATGACCCAACAACTTACCTTCTTGTACAGCAAAATGTGACTTCTTGGGATTGAGAGACAAACCATATTTTCTACATTTCAGGAAACTTTGTTTTAAGTGCTTTAGGTGTTCATCATCATATTGTGAGAAGATTGTAATATCATCTAAATAGATTACTACAAACTTATCCCTTTCTCCCACAAAATCTATGTCCATGTCTCTTTGAAAGGTAGCTTCAGCATTCATTAATCCAAAAGGCATTTTGACGTACATGAAAGTACCCCATGGAGTAGTAAAAGTTGTCTTTTCTCTATCATCAGGGTGAATTGCAATTTGATTATACCCTGAAAAACCATATACCATTGAAATTCTTTGTGCACCAACCACCTTCTGCAATATTTGTTAAATATTTGGCAAAGGGTAATTATCATTCAATGAGTATCTATTCAGATTTCGAAAATCAACACACAATCTGATTTCACCATTCTTTTTCCTAACAGGTACTAGATTGGCTACCCATGAAGAATATCAGAGGGGAACAATAATCTTAGCATCTAGCAATTTTTTAACCTCCTTCTCTATAATGGGAAACAAAGTTGGATTGATTCTCCTTAATTTCTGTCTAAAAGGTTTAACATTTGGTTTCAAAGGTACTTTATGTTGTATAATACTAGTATCATATGTTTTCAAATCCTCATATGACCAAGCAAAAACATCAACATACTCTTTTTAATAACTTGATGTACCTGTTTCTTTGTTCTGTTGTGAGTGCCTTTGAGATCTTCACCATTCTAGGATGTTCCTTAGTTCCAATATTACAATCCATTACATTTTCTTCTGAAGACTGCATAACTAGTTTTAAAGGGGTATCATCCTTTGAAAAAATGCTCTCCAAAGGCACCAATCCCTTAGGAATGAAATTACCTTTCAACTCAATGATCTTGTGACCTGCAATCTCATTTTCTGCAACACCTTCAAAATACTCAATTTCATCATCCTGTTCTTGATCAATTAAAGAATTGAAAAACTCACCAGTCAGCTCTAAAAACCTTTTTATCTCAAAATCATCTTCAAAAACTCTCCATTGATTTATATTGTCTGGCACAGAAGACCTGTACCTAATCTCAATAGGATACTTCAGCTGTGTTATTTTAGGAATTCTGAAATATGTGGCTGCTAGGGCAAGAGAATCAGCAGTTTGGTTATGATCCCTAGGAATATAAGTGATATTAAAAGCCACAAATAAATTGTCTATCATATCCCATACCTCATTCCTGTATACTTTCAGCAGATCTTGTTTTACTTGATAGTTATTCCTTACTTGCTGAACAACTAACTCAGAGTCACCATACACAGAGATTTGCTAAATACCTAAATCTTTTGCAGCTTTCAAGCCTAACAACAGAGCCTCATACTTTGTTGTATTATTAGTGGTAATAAATTCCAACTTATACATTAATCTTACCACTTCACCACCAGGAGATATCAGAACAACTCCTGCTCCAGCACCTTCTTTAGATGATGATCCATCGAAATACATTTGCCAAAGTTCATCCTCCTGTTCCTTAGTACATGTGACTGATTTTTCTTTTTCAACCTCTAATAAACCAGCATCATCATTATCATCACTAAAATGTAACATACAAGTACCCAAATCCTTTTCAACAGCATACAATGGATGATTTGTAGGATTCTTGTCATCAGTCACAATATAAGCAAATTGTAACTCTCTATATAACCTTCTGTTTTCACCTCTAAAGATGAGGATGGTTGCATATGTTAAGTCCATCTGTAGAGTTCCACCTATCTTCTTGGACCAAGATCTAGAGAGGAGAATTCCAAACTTAGGTGTAATGTCTTCCACTACTACATCCATAATCACACTCTTCATAGGTAGCTGAGCTTAACTAACTACCATATCCTTTATCACTCCTAAACATTTTACAACTTGAGAATCAAAAGCATACAAGTCATGATAGGGCTTTGTTATGCTCAACCCTAAAGCCTCCGTGACTGCTTTTGGCATGAGATTATGAGATGCTCCTAAATCCAAAAGGCAATTATGTATCATTTGCTCATGAATAGTTAGAGTAATGTAAAAAGGAGGAGATGCACTTGCATCATTTTCAGTTTTTTCTGCCAAGCTGATCCAATGAAAATTTTAGGGTTTTTCTCTTGTAGATTTACTGTGTCAGAGGGTACTTGACTGTTTACTGAACCAATCATTTTCAACACTGAATTTTTATAAGAAGGATTCTTTATCAACTCAGTAAAAGGCATAGGGATCTTAATTTTGCACAATTCATTTTCCAGATTAAAATTCTGCATACCTTTGTTCACCTCTTCAACTTTAACAATTTTCTTTTGTTTATCCTGATTCTATTTTTTTCTAATACTGGATCAGACTACTGTTTAGGAGGCATAATTACCTTCTTCCTTGGATTTTGAATCACTTGTTTTGGTCCTAATCTTAAATTTAGGGTTTTCTTCGGATCAGTCTAATATATATCAGCAGTCACTTCAAGATTCAAATCATTTTCTGTTTCAAACACATCTGCATCATAATATTCTGAATTTAAAAAATCCTCCTCAGTCACAAAACCTTCAGTCAAATGTTCTCCAAAATAATTCATATCCTGATCTGGATCCTCAAAGAACTCTTCTTCTTCTATTTCTCCTTCATTAGTTACATTATTCTGAAGTGGTGGTGGCACCTTTTGATCCTCAGCTTCTCTCCTTTCTCGTTGTATATCATTGTTTTTTCTCTCTCTAGGAATGAAACAAGGTGCAAACTATCTTCTGAATTGATTTTGATTATTAGGATTTTTGTCTCCCTCTTGAATAGGTTTATTTGATTTTTTCTCTAATTCCAACTTGTTTAGTTTTGCTGTTAATATCTTCACTAGCTTGGCCATCTCATCAATCTTACCTTCTGCAGAGTGGGATGTTGAAAACACTGGAGCTGCCTCTTTCTTACCCTTTCTGTCATATACTTGTTGAGCTGAGTTTCCCTTCAGTCTATTAGAGGCAAGTATATTAGACTCCACTTCTAATGCTGACTCCTGCATGTTAAGTAAAGTAACAGGTCTTCTTTCTCTCAAGTGCAGGGAAAAATCATGATCAAAAGCATTGGCATAAGTAAGTTTTGCAAAAGTTTCAGAAGGTTTAATCTCTGCAGGAATTCTGCCATACATTTTATTGAACCTCTTTTAAAAATCAGCTATGGTTTCATCTTTATTTCTTCTAAGAGCTCCAAACTCTATAATGTAATATGTGTGATCCTTAGTATCACCCCATTGTCTCATGAAAAGATCTTGAAGCTCTTCTATTATAGTAATAGAGTTTGTTGGTAACTCTTTGAACCATTTTCTGACCTCTCCATCTAGACTTTGTATGAACATCCTCATCCACACATCCTTTGCCTCTATATTCTGATTATCAGCATAGCTGATAAATGCATCCCAATGCTCTTCAGTTGTAGTCTCACCTTGTCCATTAAACCTAGGTAAGTATTTTTGGTTATCTCCCCCAGGAAGAGCATTTAAAGGCTGAGGCAAAACTAGAGGTGCATACCTAGCTGCCACCATTTGGTCCATCATGTCTAATGGTTGATTTTGGACTGCTATCTTTAAATTGACTAATTTAGATGAAGGAAACACATTAATAGGACTTGGTTGAAAAGGAGTCTTGCCAACTTTGAGGTGAAATAAAGGGATTTTTCCAAGAGATAAGGTCTTTTCTTTCTTGAAAGATTGAGGATCAATAAAAACCTGAAAACATTAACAGGGATTGTAGGTTTCAACCAACATGAATCTTGTTCCTCTCCCTTAAGAACAGAAAAAGGTGATGATATGTCTAGTTGATCAGAGTTACATAGGGCTGGAGATGACTGAGACCTTTTGATTTTCCTAGTTGTTTTCAAAATTTGTTCTGGGTCTGAGACACCCAGTTATAAAGGTGAAGTAGGTCTACTTCTTGTTCCAACTCCTTTAGTAGCCACTGTGAAATATTTCGTGAAAAGTAGTCTTTAAAAATTTGTTGGTTTAATTTCACCTCTCAAAACCAATTAAATGATGAATAACCCAGGGAAAGTAGGCTTTCAGCTTCGTCCCCGACAATGGCACCAAAGATGTTTGTGCCAGAAATTGTTCTTAGACTACAAAAGAACAAGCCAACACAATCTCATAAAACATAATTTAATAAGATAGGTTTTTTAGGGTTTTGGTTGTTCAGTTTGTAAACAAGAGGGAAGAAACTTCACAATGCTAAAGCAAACACTAAATCATGCACAATTGAAGGACTCAGATGCATAACATATAAAACATAAACCCAATACAATAATCATAGCATTAAATTCCATCCACAGTTAACAAGCACTTCATGAATAATAACCTCAAACAAGAAATGAATATATCAACTGAGTGATTAGACAAATCAGAAATGGAACCAACAAATAGGCTAAATAGGGCTTATAGTTGCATATATTTCATATTCAGTCATTCAAAAATACATAAGAGTTTTTACACTTAGCTCATAAACCACAGCTTGATAGCCTCCCCTTGCAACAAATATCGAACCCTTGGTCCTTTCTTAGCCTTACTTTTATCTAGTTTTCTTAAAGACAGTTACATAACTGAACAAACTACCTTTAAGTCTTATTACCAAATTGTTCAATAAGACTTATCATTATACAAAAATAAAATAACTTTTTCACAAACTAACTAATAACCACTATTCTTAAAACACTTTACAAGTCCTTTGTCGCCTTTGCTAAAAGAGCAATTCCTTCTAAAGCTTGGGTCTTCCTTTTTGCTTTCTGGTGCTCTGCTTCCAAATCTTCAACTCTTTTTGTCAGCTCCTGATTCTGTTGTGTTAGCTCTTGAATAGTTTGTTTTAGTCCTGTAAACAGACTTTGAGTTTGTCTTTTTCTTTTCAAAGCCTCCTTAGAAACTGTAATCAATTCATGGTAGTGGCTATTTACCTCTTCTAGATCTTCTCTCAGTCTTATATTGGCAATCACTAATCCTTCATTTGTCTCTTGCAGGTACTCAATCTGATATTTGTACTATTTGATATTCCTCTGCAATTTTTCATTTTTAGAATCAATGCACTTCCCTTCTGATGTTGGATGCATTTCTTCTGGCATCCAAGGAATTTTAACTTCTTAAAAATCTCCTCATATTCTTCCATCTGCTCTGTCATGGCCATAAGGATTTCTGAATACTCTTTAGCTTCAACACTACATTGGGTTGGTTGCTTAGCAACCCTTCCTTTCTCTGCACAAGAGCTTAATATAACGAAATGATGTTTCTTTAAATCACTTTGATGCTGGTCTAAAATTACCTTCTTTCGAACTTCCTCAAATATCTCTGAAATTTTGGTCTCAGTAAAAGCTAATTTATTTTCTGAAACTATTTGCTTTTTACCCTTCATGTCCTTTTCTTTTTTATCTTCATTGTCTTCTAACTCTTCTTGAGATGAAGAGTCCTCAATTATTGTAATCTTCTTTTTAGCTAGTTTAGGGTTTAACAGTTTCTTCATATTCAATCTGAGTTTGTTCTTTGGTCTAGTCTTGGGCCTCCAAACTGCTCCAATTTCTCCTAACATGCTTAAAACTTTCCCTTGATGTTTGATAGAAGCTAGCTGGACAACTTTTCTTTTTATCCCTCGTGACATTGCTTCTTCTTCATAATGTGTCTATATCTTCTGCTCAGTATGAACCCTAACTTCATCAGACAATGACTTTTCCTCATCTTCAGACTGCACTGTAATAGGAACTTGTTCCTATCTTTTCACCCTTTCCTTTATTTCTTGGTTTAGTTCTTCATGAAAAGTAACTTCTATAGGCTCTATTTCTTTCACTTCTGCATTTGAAATTTTATTTTCCTCAATATTGATCTATTGTTCAACTGCAACATTTTCATGTTCTTGAGTCATAGATTTCTCTGGTACACTATCCTCTTCAATCTTAACTGTGACTCTCTTTTTCAGCTTCTTGACCAAATTATGACCCTTATTCAACTGTCTTTTCTGAGTTTGATCTTCCTTCTCTCTTTGAAATCCTGACCAAAAAAGAAAATATTCCCATGTTTTCTCCTTCTTTCGAAGTACAGTACTTATGACTAGTTTTACAAGCCCATGATGAAACACAGATTGTTTAGTGTGATTCTAATGCTCCTTCACCCTGCTAGACATCTTTTGTAAACTTTTAAAGAAAAAGAATGGAAGATTTGTTTTTGCTTCATGGCTAAGATGCTGCAAAAACCTAAAATGATAGTTAAAAACAAATGCAAATCTCCCTTCATAAGTGATATAACTTTGCAGGATTTTAATTGGCTCTATCCATTCCGGTTTAAATTTTTGAATATGTACTCCTTTACCCCAATCTGCTACCACATCTGGAAGTAAGTATTTCTGTGCATCAAAGGTGAAAGGCACTTTTTTAAACCAGTATTCGCCTTCATCTGGGATCCCTGTAGCTTCTGCTAACAATTCTCTAGTCAACTCAAACTTCAAAGTATCAAAAGTAACAATATCTTTATCCAAACACTGAGCAAATTTATAAGAGACTTTTGTATGATACCCATCAATTCTCTCAAAAAAGCTTAACCATCCTGCCTCTAAAAACAATCTTGCACAGTCTAGAAAATTCTGAACCTATGCCATGTCTGAAGGTTCAGCTCTATTGGTTTTACCACTTCTTTTCATTTTAAATGACTATCAAATTGCTTCTTTCAGTAAAACAAACTCTAACTCTTATTCAAATCCTGGCAACTTGACAGACAGTACTATGTTGGAAAACCAAACCCCCAAACTGGACTTTATCACTTAGATTGAGAAGTATTTTAATTTTCTTGACAGAGAAAATTTGACATTCAGTATCAATTAGGCTTATATACTAGCATTCTTCATTTAATTCCCTAATTGATCTTCTGTCAATGAAAACCCAAATACAGGGAATATGAGAGCAATTCACATCCTACCTGTTAGAATAGTGAATTCAGCTGCTAGAATCATGTGCTTCTGTCTGTTAGGTGTCCAATTTTATTCTTTAAACCTCCTCTGACCGCCACGATAGCTTCAAATAGTCACCCCTCAAAGCCCTAAATTTCTGAGCTGCTTCAAAACTTGATTACAAACTGCTAACACTTCACGACAAACTCATATGATCTTCATGCACTTCAAAAGATGTGTAATTCAAGGTGAATTTGTCTCATCATGGTTAATCATCATTACTCCACTACTCTGCACCAGACCACCGCAACTTACCCTAATGATGACTTGCTTGAAGTATTAACACCTGTCACAATGACCATTCTGGACGAGAACATGTATCAAATTCATTAACCAAGTATGAATGACCTTTCATTTGTGTGAATTTCCAAAAATCATGATTTTCAAACAGCGTGATTTTCTTGTAGCGCGCGTGTGTAACTTTTTCAGGCTTGCTCTACAAGAAAACCTGTTTCAATGATTTTCAAAAATATAACTCATAACAATGGTTTAACTTTGGTTAAAAGACCTAGATCAAAACTTTATGATATTCTTAGGACCTTTTAATTCATATAAACATTCTATAAGCCCCTTAACTGTGAATTTTGATAAATAAAACCAAAATTGGAAAAATAAAACTATGAAATCATTTAAATACAAACATGAAAATTAAAGAAAAAGATTTAAACTAATCTAGAAATCAAATTTTTAAAAGAAATGAACAAAACCAAGCTTCAAAAGATAAGCAAATGCATTAAAAATGAGAAGCAAAAACATGCTATAACAAGTGTCATGCAAACAATGAATTCGGCGAGGTTGTCACAAATAATACTACGGTGTTTGCGAGGCCCTGTGTACCACCACCAATCATGGATGCAGATGCCCAAATGAATAATTCTAGAATGAACTCAGTAACAACCCTGAGTGGAAAATAAGGATAGCCCTAGAGAGTAGTACACGATACTGGCAACACAAATAAATATCGAACCCCGGTGTCTTCGTACAAAGTGATAAAGGCCACATTGCATTCTGATGGATCTGGGTAGAACTTTTTAACTTTAGAAATGATAATATACATTGATGATTATGTAAATTGAAAAGAGGATATCATGTTTTATTGATATACAAATTATGGGGGCGGTTTTTCGGATGGGGTTTGATGCGAGGGTGGAGTTCTAAGGCAAACATTTTTTTAATATGGAGTCTTTTTTATGGAGCAAGAGGAGGAATATTTTTTGGATTATTTGACGGATTCATTTTTTCCAACAGAAAAATAGCAGTTCCTTGTTATTCATCAGAATCAAAGGTAACCTGTTTGCTGCACCAAGTGGACATATACATGATAAGAGGGCCTTAGCCACAAAGATAGTGCTCAGTCTCATCTCCAAGATACAAAAGTATGTAACAAATATGAGAATCCTCCCAACAGTGGCATAGATACAAACATAATACCATCTTCAAGTCACCATCTCCAATCACACAGCAACAAAGAGGAGTAAGTCAAGGCCAAGTAGTTGATCTAAGGAGGCACTTCTAGGTAAGTCATGCTCAAAATGTGAGTGGACAAATCCACCACAGACACCATAAGGTGTGCTACCATACTCAAGCCCCAATAGGGTGCTAAAGGGAGTAGGTCAAAGAGTCAATAGAGCTGAAATGTTCCAATCCCAATGCATTCACCCTTAGTGAATTCCATGAAATGAAAACTACCAGAATCCAAAGGAAGAGCCTCCTTAGATAAGCCACATGCTTTAACATTATATTCTTTGTAAACATGAGCGGAATGGAGATGGATAAAAGAATATTGGAGGTCTCTGATATTATTGCACCATCCATCAAGTTTAAGAGCAGAGAGGGTAGCATGCCCATTGAACCAGTCAATGATGACAGATGAATCTCCCCTAATATTCAGATATGGCAGCCCGATATATTTTGAAAAGACCAACAGTACCCAGAGTGGGAGCAGTTCAGACCTTGTATTGGTACTCAGGCCACATCCCATTTTAATACATAAATAGTGATCCTTGTTGATGAGTATGTGAACACCTATGCCCCCAATCTTATTAGTAGAGGAACCGTCGAAAAAAACAACAGGGAATTCATATGCAGGTGTTGATCATGTAAGTCTCCTATTGGACCTCTAGTGTATAGGCACAGGATGTAATTTCAGCTGCTCCAAAATATTAAAAATTATGTGTTTCGGGCCTACTCTGAGATCCTCAAAAATGGTTTTATTTCTAGAGATACATATATGCCAAGTCAAGAGTAGAGGAAGATGCAGTAATTCCTTTTCAGCCCCTATCCAATTTTTCAAATTCTACAAATAAGTGGGCTCATTGCCTAAAATAGGACGATTAAGAGCATAACTGAGACCAGAGATAACTTCCTTTGTAAACCTACAGTCAATGAAAAGGTGGTTAACAAATTCTGCATCAGATAAGCAAAGGCTGCAGCGGTTGGGACCAATCCAACCCTTCCTTAGTAAATTGTCCTAGGTATTGATGCAATTGGATATACAGAGCCAGATAAAACAAATAATCTTTAGTGGTAAATTATACTTCCAGATCTGTACAAGAGTCCCATCAGGACGCGATGAAAGGAAGCAAGCAGCTATAAGATCATAATCCAATCGAGCAGTGACCTTCCCAAATGTCTTGTTATACAGCCACTCCAGTGAGCCCGGACAATTTCCAAGTATGATGCCACCATGTGATAGCCCGTCGATATACAATGTCCACGCCTCCTTTCAATCACCATCTAAATCGAGATGCTCAGCAGTGAGCTAGTGCTGATGAGAAAAGGAGCCTGATCCCCAAAAGTGTGCATCTACGAGTGTAGTAATGCCATAATCTTCTAAGTAGATCTTGAGTTCCTCAGGAAGAACAAAGTCAAAGTTTAAACCAGTGATGGGGTCTACACCAATCCTAATGCTTTGATCGTTGCCAACCTTCCATCCCAAGCACTTGGTTATCCATGATAGTGCTATGATGAACCCATTCCATATAAAAGAGATGCCTTGCATATTGAACACCTGTAGGCGTAGCAACTCTTCAACAGTCCTATTCTTAAGGTATTTATGTTTGACAATAAGAGACCATAAGCACTCACCATTCAGTACCAACCAAAGAATTTTCAGTCTAAGTGTCGAACTAAACCAGTCCAAATTTTTAATGCTCCATCCTCCAAAAGCATATGGTCTGGAAATCGTATGCCAATTCACCAAATGATATCTTAATTTCCCATTTGTACTTCCCTAGAGGAAGTTGAAGATGGACCTCCTGAGATAGTTCATAATAGATATGGGCATCTGAGCCAAGGTGAGCCAATAGACATCTAGCCCCATCAAGACAGATTTCACCAAGATCAGCCTGCCTCCAAGTGATAGAAGCATGTAAGTCCAATTACAAATTCTTTTCTCAAATTTTTTTATAAGCCAGCGCCAATCATTAACACAATAACCCAGTGGCTTGAGATAGTATCCCAAGTATTTGAAGCCCACAAATAAAGGTTCCATTTTAAATCGTAGCAAGGCAGAGATATTTGCTCTGGTAGAGTCATCATTATCATTGAACAGAAATGAATATTTTTCATCGCTTATTTTCATGCCAGTCGTAGAACAAAAGAGGTCTAAAATTTCTTTATGGTGCTGCCATTCCCCAAGAGTCCCTAGACCAAATGAAATAACATCATCTAGAAATAAAAGGTGTGAGAGATTCAATGTTGGAGAGACCTTGATACCAGAAATGGCCCCTCGTTGAACTGCATTAGTAATCAGAAGACTCAGGCTCTCTATAATCAAAATAAAGAGAAGAGGGGAGAGGGGGAATCCCTGTCTAATGCCCCTAGTGACTGGGAAGAAGTTGGAAGGTGTGCCATTTACAAGGACAGCAAAATTTGATGATTCCACACAGCCCATAATCTAGTTGACTCCAACCACCGGGACACCAATCTGTAATAGAACAAGTCTAAGAAATGTCTAGTTCACCCTATCAAAATCCTTGACCATGTCTAACTTGAGAATCATTACTTTTTTCTTTTCCACTTTAATAGAGTGCATTACTTCCTGTAAAATGCCAATAGGTTCTATGATTTGCCTATTATGGAGGAACCCAAACTGATTCCTGGAGATGGCTCTGTCCAAGATAGGTTTTAATCTGATAACAGCCAGCTTGGAAATGATCTTATAGACCAGGTTGCATAGGGAGATAGGTCTGTAGTTAGAAAAGGAAGTAGGTTTATCACACTTAGGAATAAGTGTAATAAATGTGGAATTAAGTGCACCAGACACCCTACCCTCAGTCCTAGACTGATCTACCGCTCTCAGAATTTCAAGACCAACCAGTTCGAAGAAATGGAGGTAAAATTCAACCGGCCAGCCATCTGGGCCGGGATTTTTATCTTTTTTGAAACCTTTAAGTACACCTTCAATATAAGAGAGTGAAAAATATGACCAAAAAAAAACTATTTTTCTTCATCAAGTACTAAGGAGGGAAAAAGTATGATAAATTTAAGTTGGTCCTCAATATTGGTAGCACCATCATTAGTAAAAATTTCAGAGAAGTGTGAGGCAAACATGAGCTTAAGCTGGGATTCATCTTCTATCATTTGACCATGCTGGTTCAATAGGCCCCAAATAGCTTTGGAATTTCTTCTGGAAGAAGCATAGGTGTGGAAAAATTTAGTGTTAGCATCCCCCTCGTTTAACCAGTCCACTATGCTCTTGAGTTTCCAGGTAAGAATCTAGTGAGCCAACAGGGATTCCTTGTGAGCCTTTAGCTGTGAGAGTTGTGAGGCCTCACTCACAAACAGTATACCTAAGATATGAGTGGTAAGGAGAACCTATATGGTTGAGTCTATATCTTTTGTCTCTTTTGCTTTTTCCAAATTCATCTTTGTTTCCCAGTCCTTAACACTACCCTTGAGTCTCTTGAGTTTAAAGGTAAGTGTGGAAATAGGGTTAAGAGAAGGATGAACCTGAGCGTTCCAAGAAGAGTGGACAATATAACAAAAATATTTTTCTAGAAGCCAGGCCCTATTGAACTTAAAAGGATAGAGATGAGAGGTAAGTGCCAGATTCCACTCTAGGCATACCGGGTAATGATTAGAAACCTCAGAAGGATGTATCCAAGACTTGTAGTAATTTAAAACAGGAATAAGTTGTAGAGATGCCAAAAATATATCAAGGCGTTTGCTAACACCCTCAAGCCCAGTTCAACCATTCCTCCAAGTAGGTCTAGGATCTTGGGGGGATAGGTCCACCATATTTGCAAAATCAAGAAGGTGATTAAAGTAATGTACCATGTGATCCAATCGAGCATTGTTGCCCCAAATCTCAGCATTTGATAGGGTAAAGTTTAAAACCCCTACAAGTATAAGGTTGGGGAAGTCAAAAATTCCCCCAGCAAGTACATTTTCCCAGAAAGTAACTCTGTTAGAGTAAGGCCCATAGCAGTTCAAAATGGAAAAGACAGAGTCATGACCCTTAAATATCGCTTTGACTAAGATAACAGCGAAGGATTGAAAAGCCTTGCAGCGAGTGAGATGTGGGTTCCACCCAGTGAGAAGTCCCCCAGAGAGACCATGAGATTCAAGAGCACAAAATCCCACCCAGATTTCAACTTAGAAAAAAGGTGAAGTGCAGAGAAGTGATTACACATAGTTTCTTGAATCAAAATCATGTCAGGGTTTAGAGAAGAGAAGAGAGTCCTTAGGTATTTTTGTTTGGTAAGCCCCCCAAAACCATGGATATTCATAGATATGATCCTCATGGGTCAACCTAAGAATCAGGTGACAATTCTCAAGTGCCTGTGGAGAGTTTAGGGATCTTACTACTGCTTTGATCCTAGCTGAGAGAGGGGTATAGAGGCCTGAAGTGCCAGAAGCATCAGAAGGTTTAGCTTTCCTTGATTTTCGGATATTTACATTATCAAACCTTATATAATCCAAGGGAATCATATAAGGTGAGACGGGTGATTTGTAATGTCCCCTTTTTGGAATTTTTATTAAAATTCCCAATTTTCCAATTTTTTCACAATTTTCGCTCTTGACTAGTTTTGATGTCTAGACCTCCAAATTGACCCAAATGATTCCAAATTTTCTCTGAAGGTACATTACTGATAATATAAATTAAATATCATGCTCATGTATGTTTTTTGACCTCCAAATTACTTCTTCAAACTTGTTTAATGTTCTGTTCAAAGTAGGAGTCTTTACTAGCAAATTGGGGCTCCAATTCCCCCCGGGTAATTGCCGGAAATGGCTTCGCAAATGATCCCAAAGTCACTCAAATTTCTGAACAGAGGCTGGTTATGTGTAAGGGACCTTTTCAAAGTCTCATATGCATCATGGTTCAGTTTATACAGTCTGTTATGACTCTTTCCAAAACAACTCCCAAGTCACAATTTCGACCCTTGGGGAAAATCCACCAAATCTTCTCCCAATGCAATAAAAATGAGTAAAATGTATTCCAATACTTAAGTAATGAAAATGAGACTTGAAATACACATTTATTACAGTCCATCCATCATAAATTTATCATATATACATTCCTCCATTCGAAATAATAAGCATTACCATGGCATATATCAAAATGGAGTGGAAATGGTCATTGTTTGCTCATTAAAAGTCATTTTGACATACAACTCTTGGGAATTTCGACTTGAAAATTTATGAGAACGAATAACATATAATATTTAACTGATTCCAATCATAAATGGATAATTAAAGGCTCTCCCAATACGAAATCATCAACATTACAATGGTTCACAACAAGATAGTGGGGAAATGACACTATTTCTTCATTGATCAACATTTTTACATGAATTATTTTGGGTATTTCGACCTGAGAGTATTATAAACATGAAATACATAGAATTTAAATCATAACATAATATAATGAGCATTATAATCTTCCCCAAAGATATCAATAGCTCACCCAAAGCGCAATCCCTCCATTGGCATGAATATGGTGTGAAAACTGGAAATAGTTGAGAGAGAGTGATGCAATAGAAGAATCCACATTATTTCCTATAGATTACACATACAAATAAGACTCCATTAAATCTCCATGAAATACCTGAGTGGACTTTCCAAACACCAACTAGGATGGGAATCTTTCACCCTCGAAATTGGCTTAAGCAAGAAAACTAGTCATCCACTAGCTCTCACAATTCACAAATGACAATTTCACAAATGAGCAAAAGCCTATTCTCATGGATGATCCCTATATTTTATAAACATTATTGGTATTCTAAGGTTCCAAATCCATCCATAAAATAAATACAAGTCGAATTGGCGTGGCTTCTCATGCTATGCCATATGGCCTCTCTCTTCACCTTTCCTCTTCTCCTAAATTTGAGTAGGAGCCTCTTGGCCTTCTCCAACTCCCAATTTCGACCTCCAAGATGCCCTATTCAGGCCTGAAATGTCATCATGTTAGTATTTCAGCCTTCATATCTGACTTGGGTCATAACTGTCATAGAATCTCCATCATTGGTGTCATAGCTGTCATAAATGTAAGGGGAATCTAGCCAAGTGTCCATGAAACTCCCATTTGGCTCTTCCTCTTCCATGTAAGTTACAGTTCATCCCAAATTTGACCTATGAAGTATATTGAAAAGTATATTAACCTCATAATCCATCCCAAAACATTAGGCTTTCCATAGATTCAAAATTACAAGAGAAAGATACCATTTAACATAGGAATTCTAGCTAGTGTGGGCCCCATAGTCTCCACGTGTCTTCATGCTCTATTGCCACTTCCATTTTCTCTTGTATTTATTTAATAAAATAAATTATTAAATATTTATTCCCTTATAATGTCTAAACATCATTTATTACCCCCCTTATTCCAAATCTCAAAGCTTCCACCCCCAACCTAGGAAACTAGTGATTTTCCTCCTTGGCAATTATTTGACTTTTAGCATCCATTTGACAACTTTCATGAATATGGAAAATGTGATTTGGCCATTGTGACCCAATTCCAAATTTGGGACATTACATGATTTATTCGAGAATATATCCAGGGATTTGAGGAGTGATGGATCCAAAAAAGAAGGAGAAGTGATGGGGTTGCAAGGTGGATCAGAAGTTATAAGGGAAGTGTTTCTTTAGAGGGGTGGAAAATCCTCCAAAGTGAAAGAAGAAAGATTTTTCGATGAGGTGTTAGGAGGGGGAAAAGTCGGAGGATCAAGAAAGGTCATGTGAGAGGTACTAGGTAACTGTGAAGGAGTCACCGAAGCAGCAACATCAGCTAAAGTCTCAATGTCCTAAATATATTGAAGCTCTCCTTTAGTGAGATCACTGAAAGAGGTCGAGGAGGAGGAGTCATAAGGACCCACAGGTGTGGGACAACCAAAAGAATATAAGGGAGGAAAAGTCTCTATAGGTGGACTTGAAGAAGGTTTAGATTCAGAGAAGCCAAGGTTTAAGGGAAGACCTTGTCGCAGAGAGGAGCACTTGTACTTTAAATGGCCAGTTTCATGACAGTAGGTGCACCTGAAGGGTATGTTCAAATAGTCCAATATTTGGGTAAAGACCGAACTGTCACCAACAATATCAATGTCCAGGAGGAGCCCTTTGGATACATCCAAATCAACCAGTACCTTGGCTATTCTTTTATCAAATATAAGGTGTAAATATTTATCTTAAGCCACAAATATCCCAATGAGTTAGCTATACCTATCAAGAAGTCCTTATTCCACAAGGGGAATGGTAAGGCCGACATCCAAACCCAAAGGTGTTGCTTCACCACTCTTTCCTTGAGTGGGTCGAAATTTGAATGTAGGTGTCTAAGAACCAGCAAGTCGTTATCAATAGTCCAAAGAGAGTTTAAGATGTGTGAGGCACCCGCATCCTTAATGAAAACAAAAACCAACCATCTGTTGTCAAGGAGACTAATGGTCGGCACATAGTTAAGAATGGGTTTCTAGTGAGTGTTATCCCATGCCACCCACTCCTCCTTATTCATACTGTAGCATTCGAGGTGGCCTATTAGCGCCTTGCAGCACAACTCAGAGACCCTATCCAACATAATGCCCCTCCTAAGCATGTAACAGCACTTAGAGTCCAGTTCTTTCATGAGTTTGGATTTTCTCCGAGAGGGGCCACTAGGTGGATAGAGTTCAGGGGACTCCATATTGATCAAAGAACCTTAGAGTCTCCTAGGGTAAAGACAATAGCTAACCGTAAGTATAGGAAAACCAAACCTAAACCGCCAAGAATACCCCAACCGCTAACAAAAAACCCTAAAGAAGAGACTAGTCGGCAGCAAGTTACCAGCAATCTTGAAACCCTAAAGAGGAACCCAGGTACAAAAGAAACCCTGAAAAGGTAAGATCCAAAACCCAAGGGAGAGAAACAACTGGAGGTAAATGAGAAACACGGCTAAGCCAGATAGACAAACCGGAACAAAAACACGGAAGATTCAAGGAATTCCCACTTTTTTATCATGGTTGGTACTAGCCCTCAGGTGGAGGGTGGACTCCATGTGATGTGAAATGCCATCATGACAGAAAGGGTAAAAACCAAAACCCTTGAAACCCGTAATATAAAAAAAAATAGAAAAGAATACAGTTAGTAGTGAGGTACCTTAAAACCCAGGTCTGACAAGAATCTTGCAATCCATCGCAACCACCACAGCCTTGAAAATTGACACCAATCAATTATGTGCAAGCTAGTCGTCAACAATCACCATAGTCAATCGAAGATGGTGATTTAAATCATGGAACGATGAGGCCCAGAAATGTCATTCATGCAGGCGCCAAAGAAGAATGTAAAAGGTGACAGGATCCCGTGATAATAGCCACAAATAAAGGAGAGGGTCAGCTTGAGATCCCCAAAATAACCCATAATAAAACAGTGAAGGAGCAGGAGATGGGTCATTGAAAAAGGGAATCTATCCCTGTAGGGTGTGAACATCAAGGAGCAGCACAGAGGTCCAGTATACAGAGCTGTATATTGACATCTGGGATGTGCTTATAGGAAAAACGAATAAAGTTCATGAGAAAGGGGTTGTTTTAGGGTTTTCTCCAGCCAAATAGTAGAATATCTCCTGCTGAATGAATGGACCCCGAACCCAATTTTGGGGTTTTCCCGAGAGCACAAATGGACGACATCTAGAGGATCCGCAGCTCCAGATGGGGACAACCCGTGGCTCGGAAGGATTCCATCCCTCATAGGTTGGGATGATGCATGAGGTTTTGATGGGGCTTTCCAAAATATGGGTGAGTTTGAAGTTCTAGATTCAAATCTTCTGAAAAATAGGGGTTTTTTTGCTTTCCTTGCTCTAAAGGATGTCACATACTATGGTCCATTAAAATTTTCCCTGGGTGGAGAAGATTTTGACCTTGACACTTTCTTTGCTAGGAACTCAATCCATATTGAGAGACTCCCTGAAGTCATTCAAACAGATGGTGGTCCCTCAAGTGCCAGGGATTATCAAGGGAAGGAAGGTGAGGCATGGGGAGAGGTGAATAAGGAAAGGAACCAGTATGATACCAATGACTCAAAGGATGGGGAAGGTAGAAGTAAAAAAAAAGGATTCTGAAAAAATGACATCATAGCAAAAAAATTCGTCGTAGGAGTTGTCATCCCTCTTTTCAATGTGGCTAGAATGTTGGAACTAGCAATCACCAGTCATTTGCAAGGAAGGAATTTTATGATCAAAACCCTATCTCAATGGGCTAGGGTCCACTCGAGGGACCAGTTAGGGTACACTCCAGAAATTATTTCCCTAGCTAAGGGTTGGGTTGTCTTTATTTTGCAAAATCCAAAAGACTCTCAGTGGATCTTGACAAGAAACGGGTGTATAGGGTCTGCGCCGTCGACTCTCAAGCCATGGACGCCCTTATTTGATGCAAGACAAGATAAATTAGACATAGATCCTATTTGGGTTAGATTCTTGGAGTTACCACTAGACTTCTGGTCATTGGAAATCTTCAGAGGAATTGGTAGCTAGATGGGGGGATTCTTAGAGGCGGACATGTCCTTTGAGGAGTCTGGGGAGATGAGTGTGGCTATAATTTTATTTAGGTTGGATACAAGAGAAGGGCTCAAAGAGGACATTGAAATTGAATGGGGGCAGTTTACCATCATTCAAAACCTAGACTACGAAGGCGTTTCGTTCAGATGTAGGAGGTATCATCTCGATGGGCACTTGGTTGAATCTTGCAATCTCTCATTTAGACCAAGGAATAAGAGAAGGCATTCCAGTGACCCATCCAAGGGGGTATGGAATGAAAATGCAGAAGAGAAAATCCAAGGATTCCTCAAGGGGTTATCTTGTCGAAAGAGGGTGGAAACATGTCACCTCCAATGGAAGTAAAGAAATGGGATGTCTATCTAGGGAATGAACTGGAGTAAATATCAAGTCATGGAAAGGAAAATTTCCTTTACATAACAGATGGATTCTTCCTCAAGTATGCATGACCACTCACACCCTATCCCCAATTTCACTCCTTTACAAGATTCCCCCTGTGCTATGAAATTTTATGCACCTTCTATGTTGAGATATATAGATTCCCTATTCCTCGATGCCCCTATGTCCTCTGCCTTATGCCCAAACTCTCAATTCAAGGAATCTTATACCTCTCCAACGATGAATGTTAGACATGAGACATCTATGGAATTGAAGAATTCCAGATACAACTTCAAACCCAAATATTCAAGGGCTTGTGATAGGGAACGGGGATTGGGTATTATCCAAAAACAAATTGGGACCGGGAAAGGCCGAGGAATAAAACCAAACATCAATAAGGCACAACAAAAAGAAATTCTTGAGTTGGTAGCTGGTAAACAATCATTCATCATTACGGCCTTTAGAAAAGCGAGAGCCCTAGAAGGGGTTCAAGGATGAACATTCTCTCCTTCAATTGTAGGGGTTTAGCAAACCCGTCCAAAAATCGTCACTCTGGAGGTTGGTCTCTACCAACTCTCCAAATATCCTCCTCTTATAGGAAACTCTAGGGGAGGTGAAAAAGTTGAAAACACACAAAAAGGGATGTTTAAAGGATGGAACTTCTTAGCGTCAGATGTGAGAGGGAATCCTGGTGGTATAGCCATTGGCTAAAATCTCTCTTCTGTCCAAGCAAGAGACAATTGGGGATGTGAATCTATGATGGCCATTTATATACTGGTTGAAGGCATTGGTATGGAACGGACTGTAGTGAATTTTTATGGGCCATACAAATAAACGAAAAAACAATTTGGGATGGTCTGCAAGCTAAATATCTCATTCAAGTTTCAAATCTCATCATTAGAGATGATCTAAACTTCATAGTAGGGAATTGGAGATTTAGGTGTTGAAGGAAATACAAGACCCTCTTGTTTCTTACTTCCTTCACCAAATTAAGGACAAAGGGATATTGGATATCCATCCTATTAGATGATGCCTACTTGGAATAATAGGAGAGTGCGTGAGGATCATGTTGCTAAAAGGATGGATTGGTTTCTTATTAGCTCTATATTGGTTGACAGTCTACATAGTGTGAGATAATGGATTAGGTCGGGGGGGCACTCTAATCATGCTCCCATCTTCCTGGAACTTAGAAGAGAGAGGGAGAATCTCCCTAGCCTGTTTAATTTAATTATATCTAGTTAAAGGATCGTGAATTCAAAACTTTGTTGCAAGAAGTTTGACAGCCTCTAGATCCTAGATCTCGTAGATTGGCTTTAATTCAATTTGCAAATAATATGAAAACTTTGAAGAAGGCCACGGTGAAGTGGGAACATGAAAATTCCATCAAGGACGAGCAAGAGATTAGGAGGGTATATGAGAGCCTCCAAGCAATCTATGAATCAGATGGAGGAGGTCTCGTGACAAAAGAATCAAAAAGGAATTTATCCTAAAGAGAGAAAAACAAGAAAAATATTCTTGCAGAGATAGAAGAGGTTTGGAGACTGAAGAGCTATGCAATTTGGATAAATAGTGGGAACGAGAACACTGTCTGGGGAATGAAATATGAGGATGGCCAAGAGGTCAAAACTTTTGAAGGCTTGGCAAGAATGGGGAAAGCACATTTCGCTGCATTATGCAATGCTCAAGAAAAAGCTTTGATTCTAGAAATGATGAGGATTTCGCAATTGTTCCCCAACTTTATCAATAAGGAGGAAAATATAGAGCTCATGGAAGATGTCTCCCAAAATGAATTGTTATAAGTATTACATAGCATCCAAAAATACAAAATCCCGAGACTGGATAGATGGACGATCGAATTTTTCTTGGAATCTTTCGATAGCTTGGGGGATGATCTTCTGAAGGTAGTGGAAAATTATAGTCAATTGGGTTAAATCCTGGAATCCTTTAACTCAACCTTTATTTATGTAATCCCAATAAATAATTAAGGCTATACTTGTACAAAATCATAGAAAAAAATTATAGCCATAATAATTAAGGTTATACTCTCAAATCACATTAATGAAGAATAGTTTGGATTTTTAGAAGGGAGACAAATCCATGAGGTTGAGGTTGTTGGGGTTGCATAAGAGGTGTTCCACGGCATTAAGGGAATAAAATACAAAGGGTTTTTCATTAAGATTGATCTTTCAAAGGCTTATGATAGGGTTAATTGGCTCTACCTTCCATTCCTTCAAACCCATTTGGGGTTTGAGGTGCCATTTATATATTGGGTCATGAGTTGTATCACCTCAGTATAATTTGTTGTCTTAATAAAAAGTTTTACATCCTCATTTTTTTGAGTTAAAAGAGGTATTAGACAAGGGAGCCCATTTTATCTCCTTATTTTTTTGCTAGTTGCAAAAGGACTTAGCATATATTTGAAAGATGCAAAAAGTGTGGGCTCTTTTAAAGGTATTAAAATCACAAACTCTCTATTCATTTCTCATCTACTTTTCATAGATAACATCCTAATTTTTTTTGATGGATCGTGAAGGGATACGGAATCCTTGACGAGAATTTTAGTACCTTTTTTCACTACCATAAGTATGATGATCAATATACAAAAGTCTACTTTGTCGTGCATTAATATGGAGGAGGATGAGGTGAGGGGTTATAAGGAGCTATTCTCTTTCCCATTTATCAACTCGTATGATGGACTGAAATATCTTGGCTTCCATTTGAAACCAAATAACTACCATAAGAAGGATTGGATGTGGATGATCACAAAGTTGGAAAAAAAATATTCATATTTGATCTTCTAGATGGCTTTCAAGAACTAGCAGGCTAGTATTTATTAAATCAATATTGGAATCCATTCTAGTCTATTGGATGTTGTTGGAATCACTTTCAAAAGGTATTTTAGAAATGGAAAGAAGGTTGTGCAGCAAATTTGTATGGAATGGTCACAAATATCCCTATTTCATGCCTTGGGTGTGATGTGACATAATCATGAATCCAAAATCCTATGGAGGGTGGGGACTAAAAATTGCCTCCAGGTTCTCAAAAGCTCTTGCATCAAAATGTGGGTGGATACTTCTCACTACCAAAAGTCTTTGGACTCAAACTGTTGAATAGAAGTACATTTTTCTAATGTCCATTTTATAGTGGGTTAGATCTCCGATAAAAATAAATACCAATGTATCTACAATTTGGAAAGCATTCCTTCAGTCTTTTGATCTAATTGAAAGGCGTATAGCATGGAGATTAGGTAAGGAAGAAAAATTTAGAATTGGATTGGATCCTTGGTCAGGGTGCAGGGATAGACACCTTTTCCCACCTCCAATGCTGCAAATCCTTCATAACTTAAGGTTCTTCATATTTAACCAAATAGAAATCTTGTGGACCATGGATCTATGGAGGTAGGGGTGGCTATCGTTGAGGACGCTAGGAATAAACCATGAAGAAGAAACCATCTAGAATAATTGTTTAATGGCTATCAAGGATGAACATGTGTGCATTAGAGACAAGGAAGATGAACTCATTTGGGATTTATCTTCCTTAAGTAGATACACTCCAAAACATGGTTATATTTATTTTAGCGCGGAAGCACAAAATAGAGGAGTTCAATGGTGGTATAAATGTGTTTGGAAGTTTAAATTCCCATCAAAATCTCATATGTTAATGTAGTGTGCACTTGATGATAAATCCCAACTTGGGATAAGATCCAAAGTCGATGTTTCGAGGGCCTAGGCTGGTTTTTGATGTGTAAGGATGCTGAGGAATCTACACGGCAATTGTTTGTCAGTTTCCCATTCTCTCGATAGGTATGGATGGAATGCTCCAAGCTGTTAGGATTATATAATCCTCCCTTGTCCATTTATGGTCTATTAGATAATAATTCCTAACTTAGGATTCATTTATTCATGTTAGTGCCATTGGGTCCACCACATTGGATCCATTGGGTCCACCAATGACATTTGGGTCCACCAATGACATTTGGGTCCACCATTGTCATTGGGTCCACCAATGCATTTGGGTCCATCAGTACCAACCACTAGAGTGTGGGGAAAACATATAGAGGTTAACTTCCACTTACTTCATGTTCATCCATCAGTTTATGGGCCTCTGATACCAATCCCTACATTATAGGAGCCACTCTGAGTGCCACCAACATCCTCCATCATTTGGTTGTATTTGGTAAGCAGTTATGTTGAATTATCCTCTAGTTACTTTCAGTCAATCTAGCACAATTTTGCATGGATGCATGGGGAAGTGGATCCTTTTTCCACCTACCTCGTCAGTTTAACTAGTTTAACTAGTTTAACTGATTGTTAGTCTGATTTAGACATTAGGAGTTAGACTAGTGGCTCCCATGCAATGATTTAGATACTCCTAGTTAGCTATTCATTTGGTAGATTTGAATCCTATCCACATGATTTGAATTCTCTATATTGTAACACCATTGTATTACTGTTGAATTAATATAATATTGTAATTTTACTGAGCAATACTTATCACTTTTCTGTGAAATTTGTCTTGTTCGGTGTGTATTTTTCATTCCATTCAACTGCACAATAATACAATCCAATTGCACTCATTTTTTGTATATCGATGGCACAAAACTTTAAACATGGTATCTGAGCCTGTTCAGGAAAGTAGCAAGTTTGTCCAATCTCTATTGTAAACCAGAAGTTGTTGGGTTTCCACATAAGTCCTGCAAAGTGTGCATTTCTAACTCTAGATTCGTCCAAAGAAGTCTGTGCAAGCGTGACAAAACCTAAGAAAGTGTACATGTCGAGCTGGAAGAATTGATTCTAACATAATTTTGAAATGATTGTGTTTTTGTAGTGTTACTTACAGGTACTACGTAGCTTAATTGGATAATTGACTGTTCGGAAGGAAAATTAATGGATTCCTCGGCTCTTTTACCCCGGATCCTTACACCCTTCAACTATGTTGATTGGAGGGAAGATATGCAGTTCTCCTTGAGAAAGCTTGGCTCGTATAAGATTTATGGGCAAAGAGATAGAGCCTCATCATCCTACTGAGAAAAATAAGTTCTTGAATCGATTGGATGAATCATTTGGCTTCCTTTGCACTCACATATCCCTGGATCTCCTCTTTCATCTTAAGGGATTGGAGACTCCGAAAGAAGCTTCGGAGAAGCTCAAATCATTGTTTGGAAAACAAGATGAGCTTTGAGGGAACATATTGGAGAATGAGCTAATTGCATTGCAGCTCGGTAGTTTCAAAACTATCCAGCAGTTTTTCACAAAATTCAAGTCTCTAATGTAAGCAACGTGGAATAGAGAGGAAGGATGCAGCTTGTGCTCTCTATGCTCAGAAAAGTTGGTTCTGGGTACTCTATCTACTTTCCATTTTGGAAGAGCTTCCATCCCCACCAATTGGAATATGCCTTCACTAGATGGCTTTGTCAAGTCCTTAATACAGGAGCAGGATAAGTTGGTCCAAATGGGAGTCCTCCAAACTTCCAAGAACCAATCTCTTCTGATGTCGGACTCAACCAATGCGCAATCCAAAGGGAAGCACAAGTGGAAGGAGCCTAAATCCTTTGATTCGAAGCCAAAAGAGAATCAAAAATATTCTGATGGAGCCTTGGGTTCCATAAAAGAAAAGACTAGATGTCCATACTATTAGAGAGGCTTTCATCCAGAAATCCAATTCATGAATAAGACCCTCGACCAATTAACAACACTCCTTGAACAGAACAATATTTCCCTTCCACAAGGTGCAGCGATCTCTGAAGTTGGAGAGCAGACTGAAGAATATGAGAGGTGCCTTACTTTGAAAGTAGGCCTCACTCCGTTGAAGGCTTACTTGATAGATTCTGGAGCATCCAACCATGTGGTTGCCTCCAGGGAATCCTTCACCACTCTCACTCTATCAGGAGGACCTAGCACTGATATGGGATGTGACTTACAAATCCTAGCTGATGGAAGAGGTTCTATTAAAATCAAGCATGATGAGTTCAAGAATGTACTCAATGTTCCCTCTTCTGTAGCAAAGCAAGTTCTTCAAGATGAAGAAGAAGCAGAATCTTCCACACAGTTAATTTGAATTGAAGAAAGTCTCCTTGGAGTGACTCCTTCTCTGATGCTCCAGAAGTTTATGAGATCTCTGATATCTCATCTTCTCATATATCTGATCCAGAAGAAGACATTCGAATCTTTGTTATTGAGGAAAAACTCTCCTTCCATTCAATGCAAAAATTCTCTAGTGATTCTTCTATTTTAAATTATGTGCATAGTTTACCAGTGATTGCTTCAGAAAATGAAAAGCAATTTGATTTCTCTATCTCTAATGATGTTGTTGGTGTGCAGAAAAGTAAAACCTTGGATATTTTGGAAATAATATCATATTTTAGGAGTGATCCATTCACTCTCATTGATATTGAGCTTCCAGGAAATTTCTACATGACTGAATGCACCAATACTCAGAGTTTTGAAGAGCTTCCAGTAATGCTTCTAGTTTTAAGTTCCAAGAGCTTCCAATAATGCTTGTAGTTGTTCTCATCAATTTTGGTGTGAAAAATCAAGTACCACAAGTCTCTTTCAAAATTGTTGTTGGGGATTTTATGTTAGTTTTCTCTTATGATTTTGATGATATTATATTTTGTGGATTATTGGTTATTTTTTAAGCTATAACAAATTATGGAGCTGAAGCATTCACTCTCCACAGTCCTAGGGCTTCTCTACCTTTCTATTTGATACATGTTCATCTTGTCACAGAACTAGTAAATATGGAGACATTTTGCATTCGCCTGGACACTTGCTCCTAACACTTGGAGATGATTTTACCTCACATGGTTTGATGTTCAAGGCTGCAATATATCAATTTCTTGGGTTTTCCTCACATGGTTTGAATTCTCAAGCACCTTTTATCTCTCATCAGTTGATCCAGTTGCTCTACATGGATCCAATCATCATCTTGCATATGTCTATGTTCCTGATTCAGTTGAGCATATTCTTCTTCTTCCAAAGAGGAAAATTCCTCTAGACATGATCATTTACTCTGGAGAGGTTAACATGCATAGTCTAAGGATGCTGCTGCACAAAAGAACAAAGATATTGCATAGTGTTGCAAATTGCAGCAAAGTGTTTACAAATTTTTCGCTTGTTTTTCCTGATTCACTGCTTGTTTTGAGGGGGAGAGCAGGGGGGGGTTCCCATGAGATTTCCCTATTTTCCTTGGTTTATTAAGCATATTTTAATTGTTTTAGATTGTAATGGGTGAATTTTGGCCTAGTTTCCAGGGCCCAAATTTGTCTAAGTTAGGATTAAGGGGGGGTGTTAGGATTATATAATCCTCCCTTATCCATTTATGGTCTATTAGATAATCATTCCTTACATAGGATCCATTTATGTATGTTGGTTCCATTGGGTCCACTAGTGACATTTGGGTCCACCAGTGCATTTGGGTCCACCACATTGGAGCCATTTGGTCCATTAGTGACATTTGGAGCCACCGGTGTCATTGGGTCCACCTGTGCATTTAGGTCCAATGGTACCAACCACTAGAGTGTGGGGAACACATAAAGAGATTAACTTCCACTTACTACATGTTCATCCATCATTTTATGGGCCTCTGGGACCAATCCCTACTTTCTAGGAGCCACTCTGGGTGCCACCAACATCCTCCATCAGTTCGTTGTAGTTGGTAAGCAGTTATGCTAAGTTAGCCTCCAATTACTTTCAATCAATCTAGAGCCCATTTTGCAAGGTTGCATGGGGAAGTGGTGCATTTTTCCACCTACCCCATTAGCTTAACTGGTTTAACTAGTTTAACTAGTTGTTGGACCGATTTAGACATCAGGAGTTAGACTAGTGGCTCCCATGCAGTGATTTAGACACTCCTAGTTAGCTATTCAGTTGGTAGATTCAAATCCTATCCACATGATTCAAATTATCTATATTGTAACACCATTATATTACGGTTGAATTAATGAAGATAATATTGTAATTTTAATGAGCAATACTTATCAGTTTTCTATGAAATTTGTCTTGTTCAGTGTGTATTTTTCATTCCATTCCACTTCACAATAATACAAGTCAACTACACTCATTGTGTGTAGATCAATGGCACAATAATTTAAACACAAGCGAGTGAACTTGAACCTTACTTGGGATGACATCAATGTTGAGTAGGATTTACATCGATGGATCTCCAACTCTTTGTTTCTCTCCCTCAAATATCTCCCTTTAATCATAAATTGTAGTCTATGGATTGCTAGAAATAATCAAATTTTTTCAGAGAAACAAACTGTCCCATAATTGATTGTTATAAGTAGCTTGAATATCCTATCCTTCTTCCCACAATAAAAGGATGCTCCACTGATTCGCAAAATTAGAGAAGAGGAAATAAACAAGGCTATGGACTAGGAATATTTTGATGGAGCATCCCAGTAAGATGGCCCCTTGTGTGGGGGGTGGGTGTCCTTTTTCTGTCTTATAAACATTCCTTCAATCTATCAATGGGGTTTGGAGATGGAACTAATAACTATGCTTAACTATATTATCTAAAACTCTTGCTACTCTTTGCTTTAGATAAAGATTGTCAAAATGTCCAAGTCTTTGGGGACTCTATGCTTACAATCAACTGGTTCAAAAAAGCTCATAAATGAACCAAAATTTAACTCTCTTTCTTACACACATGTATATAGGGAGCACAACAAGGAAGCAGACTCCTTATCTAAGGAGGGTCTACAGATGGATAAAAGGAAGCTTAAAGTAATAGAGAAAAGGAAAGATTAATCTTTCCAATATTATCACCGGCCATTTATTGAAAGCGAAGATGAAGCAGAAACTATTCCACAAACAAAAATGAATTTATAAATTATTGCAGGTTAGCGTAAGATAAATGTTACAGCCTACTTTTTGGGGCAGGAACACTATTTTTCTTGATGGAGTATATCAATTGTACCTAAACAGTCCAACCAAGGGTATCCCAAGACAATATCCACATCCAAATCAATAACATAAAAAACAATATCCACATCATTCAAATCAATAACATAAAAAACTGAATTTAAGACATCTATTCATAGTAATCTTCAAATCTTTTAAAATTTGAACTTTTTCACTCTCAGCATGAATGCATTGAATATGTTTTGTAGGAACTTGCAACCTTTTAACCAAATTGACATTTATAAAATTATACTTGCTATTAGGGTTTATAAAAGTAATAACATTTTCTTGTTGAATACATCCATAAACTTGTAACAGAAAGTTGGTGCATAAAAATAAACCCTTAGCGCTTTCTTAATCTGTATTCACATTATGAGACCACCTATCTACAAGTAGTTTTTTTATATTTTGTATCTCAAAGTCTCAATATTATCTCGAGGTGAACTAACCTCCACCATATGGAAACATCTTCCGATAGATTATAGTATAATGTGTGTCTCCAACAAGAGGAATATATAGTCTCCCAACACTATATGTATTCTTCAATACTAAAACAATTAGATTTTCTTGTAAAAAGCATTTTTGGGAAGGAAATCCACAACCAAAAATAGATATTTAAATAAATTACTTTTGAGATGTTAAATTTAAAATGATCATAGCTCCATCAATATTGTTTAGAATCTCTACTATGACCACATTTATGAAATACCACAATCATTATGCATCTAGCAGCATTGGTTTGATAGAAATATGAGCACTCTATCAAAATATATCAATTTTACAATTTGCATGGCTAGCACTCAAAAAAACATAAAATAGCGGATTTAAAACTACAACAACTCTACTTCTCAAACTCTAAATTGGACAATCTTTTTTTAATCGAATATTTTTCGAGTAGAAATCAAATCTACAAGTAGTTTCTTCAAAATCTTGATATAAAAGTTTAGGAATCAATCTAAATATTGTCGTCTTCATTTTCCATTCAAAGATAAATAAATAAATAAAATAAATTTTAAAAAAAACCGTATCTTTTTTGCCCAAGAAAGAGCTCTAAGACCACTTTGTATGATGGTTAACCCAAAAATTGAATCACAACAATAATATAGAACCCTTAGACTTCAGAAATAACAATCCATTCGCACCATAAAGAACACAAGAATGTACATAAGACCCTTAAGGTAGGGTAACACTATCAATTACTCTATATGGAAGGAATCACTGCACAAACCATTCTTGTTATAAAATAATGCATTCAACATGTCTAATACAATAATACTCATGTATGTTTATATTTTTTCTTTCTAAAGGTTCATGCCAACTACCCTTTATTATTACATTATCTTATTTAACTACATAGTGAGCCTATTCCATAAATATAGCACAGTAAATACATTATCCCCTTGGGTACCTCCCTCGGTACGCCATATTATGTTCCTTAAGTACATTACATTGTATGTCATGTATTTTAACTAGATTTGTCCATCATCGGATCAAACAACCATTTAAGCTATATTCTTAACTCAAAAATCTCAAAAACACTCATTTGGTATAGGGCCTTAGACATTTGATTTCAAGGGTACCCCATATTATCCTCCCTATATACATTGCATTGCATGTCACGTATTTTAACTAGGTTTGTTCATCTGCAAATCAAAAACCATGTAAGCTCAATTCTTAACTCAAAAATCTCAATAACATTCATATGATATGGGCCTTAGACATCTCATTTGACTTAATTCACAAGCTTACTTGGGGCTATCCTTTATTTACGTGTCCTTACAATCAATTGCCATGCTCACAAATTAGTTCAACTTTATTTAAGCATCCTAGATTATATTATTCTCTATATGATTTTTTTAATCATGGTGTATTAATTATGCTCTTAATTTGCTCTCTTATTGCATTGTCAAGTTATTAAACATAACTTATTAAGTTTCGTTTCCTTAATCATGTTTTTATATTTCATGCCTCTTTTCAATTGACTGCTCTTTTCTATATATAATTAGCATGTATATTACCTTCACTTGTTTAGTTCACTTATTTTAAATGTTCAACCCTCATTGTCACAAATCTTGCTTCCTCATTCACTATATTCCCACTAGACTGTGTTCATTAATAAGATAACCCTACAATTTATGCATGCTTATTTAATTTCCACTCATCTACTGTGTGGCTTTCATGTTACAATGTGTCATTGATTGACAAATTTTGGAGGTTAAAGATAAGCCTGGATGACATGATGACATTGGCATCTACACTGACCACTCATAATCATAATGATAATAATTTAATATTTATAGATTAAAATTTAAATTAAGAGCTTTCACTTAATCATGTTATCACTAAAATTTTATAAAAATCAAGTTATGTCATTTTAAAATATGTTAAATATTTACAATACAGTTTATTCCATAACTCAAAGTCTACCAATTATTCATTAATATAATAATCCCACATTATTCATATTTCTCATTTTAATCTTTTATAAATTAATTAGTTATTAACTAAACACTATTTCACATAATCAATTTGTACACTACTATTAGTACAACTAATATAATCCAATTTATTTTAAGTGTTTCACTTAGTCATTTAGTTAATAATAATCGTGCATAACATTTTGTGCTACATAATTGTTATAAAGAAAAAATAATCAATACTAATTAAAGTTTTGCTTTTCCTAAAATATGATTTGCATACATTAAGTATTTGTTCTTAGTCTCACCATTTACCTCTACATTGTGTAATTTTAAATGTGAATCTTAAAACCCATATACACCTTTTATGTGAATCTAACAAAACATATAATAATTAATTCACATTCCATTTGAACCGAACAAAAATTATATAATTAATTCACTTTCCATGTTCAATATCGACACATGAGTAAACAAAGGCAAAGGAATAAGTAGTATTTTTTTTTCCTTTATAAAAATAAAACATTTTCAATCTTATTTTCATTATTTTCTCCTTTTATTTTTTTTTCTTCGCATTAGGGTTTCAACCATAAAAGATGAGGTTGTCAACTATGAAAGATGGTAGGCTTTCATGTTAAGGCTTTTATAAGGTTGTTAACAATGAAAGATCATGTTTCATATTTTTATCCACATTTAATTTATTTTCATTAAATAATCTGTTACTTGTTAGTTATTGCTTTTTATTCACAATGAACAAGGAGAAATGACTCATAAGCCGTTATGATTGACACATGTTTTGATATTAAATGTGAGGCCCTAATCCTAAAAGATCATAATATGATCTTTAAAACTAAGTATGGAAAACTTATTTTCAATCTCGGTTGTAACCTATGGCATGTAGAAAGTTTTTGGTTTAATGTGATGAGGTTAAAACTCAAAGCTCTTATTTTGGAAAAAATTTGAGAAATTTTGAGGATGTATATTTATTTTGAAGTGTAAAAATTTTGGTGAATTTTATTAACTTTTAAAATGTTAAAAAAAAATTAAACTATATTTTGTTAAAATATTTAAATTTTTAAGAATTTTATGTAGTTTCTAGAAAGTTTTGGCAATTTTTAGAGTAAAATATTTTTATCCTATAGAATTTAAGTGAAACATCTACTAAAAAAATTGGAAATTGACAATTTTTTTAACATTGAAAATTAACCTATGGAAAAACTTTTAAAATTTCCAGTGTTCTTAATTGGTTTTTCTTTCCAAATATGGGTAATTAATATGATGGTGGTGGTGGTGGCTATCAACATCTATAATACTAGCTATGGTCCATCAAACATTTAAAAAGGTATGGAGTCATTTGGTTTCATGTAGAGCTTTATTTATGCGCTGAAAAACTTTAAAAGAGTCATTCATAAATCACCATAGTTTTGATAAGTTAAAAAGTTAGGAAGATCGATATTGTAACATGTTTTTGAACTGGCAATATAATGTGGGTGTGCATAGGACATTCTAAGAGTTTTTTTTCATCTTCAACACTCTTAGTGCTACAAAGATGACAAATTCTTTCTACCCACGCCATTTTCTGAATTGTCAAAATGTTCTATTTCACTTTGGAGGTCATGAAAATTTGTTCTTATTTTAGCAATGACAATTTTCTTCTTTTCACTAGTTTAAATAGAGATATACTTTTCATCTTTTAGATTAGGTTTTATCACATCCTAATATTATCTTAATTTTCAATTATCCTCTAATTCTTTATCGCATTAGGAGTGGCAAGTGTGGGGGAAATCATCATTGATTCCAAAGTAACCAATGAAATTCGTTATGCATGGGGTATTAGAATAACCAAGTAGAGGCATGTGTGTTACTACAAGGGATTTAGAGCATTGATATGACCAAAAACAAAACTATTCTTATGATTGGGAACTCATTGATACTAATCAAGCACGTGAATAGAACTTCCAAACTCTTAACCTTCCTCTCACTGGACTTGTCTCTCTAATCAAGCAAGAAGCATCTCGATCTTAGGAGATGAGCTTCTTCCATGTCCTTCAAGGTCTAAATGGGGAAGCATACCTCCAAACCAAACCAACTTAACCTCTCAATTGGATGAAGGAACTTACAAAGAAAAATGGTATTACAATCCACCTACCAATCGCTTAATGGCTATTATCATTGAGTATTGCAGATCCACCACAAAAAATGGGGTTTTCCACCCCCGAATCCTCTAATAGTGATTATCATTAAGTATTGAAGATCCAACATTAATCACAACTCATGTGAAGGTACATGTAGCATTGGTAGATACAACGTGAATTATAGTGCATTAAAAGGTTGGGACGGGTGTGTGATAGCGCCACACTTGCCATCCCTACCAATGTCATTTTTTTTCTAATGCTCAAAGTTCAATTACATTGGAGGATGTGAGATAATGGATATTGTGATTCAAATATACATAAGCATAGCACAAAGCATTGGCTCCAGCTTCGAATTTATCAAGTTATGTGGGACTTGACTCTAGTTATTTCAATGGCTTCATTGGTTGTTTGAGTTATTGGGTTTATCCAAGATTTGGTTTATTCTCTAGTTCTTGTGTTGGGAACATTTTTTTATTGGAAGGCTTTCTCAAGGTTCCTATTGATGTCTAGGTTGTGGTATCTTGTTCAGTCACTTGGAAAGGCCTGGAGTTCATTGGATTATGTTTCATGTACTCACTTTATGTGAACCCTATGCATGCATTTAGTTTAGCTCTGTGTTTGTGTTATGTGCAACCTCTCAAATGGTGGAACTGGGATTTTGGTTATAACTACCAACACCAATCGGAACTTAGGAAATGGAAAATAGAATTTAGGAATTGTTGTTCATGTGTTGTGGGCGTTGTGATTTGCAATCAGGTTCAACTTTTTATAGCTCAACAATCAATGTTGAGCTCTAGGTCTATGCTCTGACCTAAATATAGGTGACTCTTAGTCAATTTCTCCCACATTCTTGGTGGGGATATTCCACACTCCACTCCCTTGTTGTTGTTGGGTTGCTCCTACAAACTTTTTCCAGGTTGCCATGGAAAATGTCATTAGACGATTCAATATATTCAAAGGATGATGATAAGAAATTAAGATTTTATCAACAAAAATAAGACTTCACCTATCTCCCTCTCCAACATAATGCTCAACAATGAAAATTCAACCTACCATGAGCAAAGGGACATCATTATACAACGAAAAGGTCAAATTCAACTCCGGTGGATGAATGCATATCCCTCAAATCCATTGTGAATAATATCCTCAAAGGAAATTACTCAACAGCCTCTAATCATTGGTATTCTTTAGGTTCTACTCCAACACTCACTAAAGATGAAGAAATAGTTTCACAAATGATGGAAGACATGGAAATTGAGAATCCAATGCCTTGAAGGGACAATGGAGATCCAAGAGAATCCTACAATCAACACTCCTTCCACTAAATTTATATCATGATGTGTAGAACCTTTTTTATTGTAGGCATATATTGCCGGATGTATGCTTGTAACAATAGCTTAGTTTTCTCTAAAAGAGACTTTAGGATAGAGAGTCCCTTTTTCATGTTTTTGAAGATCTAGTTACTGCACCCAAACCAACTCATACTTTCATATTAATCAATGATACAATTCAACTGCATCCTTTTTAATACAATCTTGTGATCGATTTTGTTATTAAAAATTTTATTGCACCACAATTTATCCTCTAGTTTAGATGTAATAATATTTTTCATATTATAATTATTCTACAAAGTGGCATATTCAACAATTCCTCAATGATGTAGTCAAGACTTGGCATTTTAAGCCAACCTCTCTTGAGCCACAGGTGGATTTGGTTGACGTCTGAAGATATCTTAGAATTATGTTGTCTCCCATGTTGTTTATCTTGTTCATGTACATTATGTACCTAGTCATAGCCATGTTCTCAATGGGGAAGAGACTTGTTTCTATAAGGAGAATAGGGTGTATTTCCTTTAATTTGAGATTAGAAGTTATAAAGTGGCTTTGTATTTTCTTTATCTTTCTCCACAATTCTCTAGAAATGATGCATGCCCATACTTCACAACCATATAAAATAACAAGAGTGACGAGTCTCAAAGATAAGCTTGTTCTTACCCCGAAGCCAAAGTTCCATTGATTTACAACTATTTTCAAGTCCAGCTTTTTTTCAGAGGAAAAAATACCAGTCTTTGATATTCATATGAATCAAAAAGACATATTAAACAACAAACATGAACATGACAGGTGGTAGATAACATTCCAGCCCCACCCATTCACCAAAAAGATAGGAATGTTCAGCATGACAGCCAGCCCATAAAGGATAAAAAACAAAGTCTGATCAATGCAGACTTTTCTCATCATCCCTGAATACTCAGGTCCGAAAATCTGAAATATCGAAAGTGACCTGCAAACATACATTCCAAAGGACGACACAGCTAGCTGAAATGTCTCCCAAATCAGACAAAGATGGTAAAATACAGAACATGACAACCGAATGTTGTAAAAAGTAGATAAACAGCCATCAAAAAAGTGAAAAATGGCCATCTCCAATGACCTTCCCATCCAATGTTTTAGAGAAATGTCCAGTTCCCACCTCCAATTTCAAAGCCTTCTTTGATAGACCATCAGCTAGCATATTGTGCTCCCGGAATATATGATTAAAGGTCACCGGTGGGACAAGTTGCAGCATTGAAAATATTTCATCGCACCAATGTTTCAACGTGGGTATTTCAAGGGCAGAAATTTTTTTTACCCATGAAATAATCACCATTGAATCACTGTAAATCAATTGTATGGGCAGACCCATCATATAGCTCACTCTGAGGACAGACCATAGAGCCAGAAGTTCTGCTCGAGTGTTGGTGCTAGTTCCACAGCCCACTGAAAAAAGGAAAAAATGGGTTTCACTGAGATAGATCACAAACCCAGCTCCTCCCTCATTCATTTGAGTTGCACCATCAAAGTATCCAACGGGAAAAGTATGCTTCGGCTTAGGACCAATCTGTCGACGTTTTTTTGTTAATTGAGGCACAGGGTAAAGGGCAAGATAACTCTCAATCCTGGTAATGAGCAGGGAGGCATATGGTTTTCCATTTTCAAAAAGACACTTGTTATGAAGGAGCCATAGGAACCAGAAGACAACAACAAGGGTGTATCGGAAAGACTCAGTATGGGCAGTGTTGTTGAACCAATGAGCTAAAAAAGTCTGAACAGAGCTATGTGGAGTGAAAGGGAAACCCATACTTGTCGAAAAGTGAGTGAAGATTTTCACAGAGAAAGGACACAATAAGAACAAATGGCCACAGCCTTCAATTTCACTTTCACAAAAAACGCATCTACTAGGACCATTATAACCACGAGATTGAAGATGATCCCAAGTGAGGATCCTGTCCTTTACCAACAACCAGCAAAAACAGATTAACTTCAACAGTATCTTCAAAGTCCACAGTGAGAACAAAACCCGGTTTTGTTCCTCTCAATTGTTGATATGAAAAAGACTGTCATAACCATGAGCAGCACTAATAGGACCCACGTAATTGCCGAAAGACCAAAGGAGCAAATCAGTCTCCTCGTGTAACCTAATTCTATTGAATTCCAACCCTCTGATATATAATTTCCATTGTTTACCCCATTCTTCACATAGATCAAGCTCCTCAGCAAAAAACCAATAACCTATAGTGTGATTTTTTGCCTGATCGAGAGTGCAAATCCCATAGTCTTCCAAGTAAAATCTCAGCTCGTCAGACAGAATATAGGAACAACCCAATCCAACAATAGGGTCCACACCAACACGAACCTCAGTACCATTCCCAACTTGCCAAAGTAGACCTTTCCCAATCCAAGGCAGAGTTTTTATAAAGCCTTTCCATATTAGCGAAGCATTCCAATGCCTGAATTTCTTAAGTCTGAACCAAGATTGCAATGACATATTCTTCATATATTTTTCCTTTATAAGATGATTCCAAATGCCAGAATTGTTCAAAGCAAACCAAAAATTCTTCATCCTCAATGATAAACTGAAGAGAGGGAGATGTTTAATTCCCCGGCCCCCCTGGGAAATGGGACGTGCCAACAGGTGCCAATCTGTCAGGTGGAACTTTTTTTGCTTGGCCGAAGACCCCCAAAGGAAAGAATAGATAATTTTTCTGAGCTTTTCCAGAATGGAAGAGGGGATCGGGAAAAGAGCAAACCAATAGACAGGAAAGCTAGAAAGTACAGAACGAACCAGGACCAGTTGACCACCCAAAGACAAGAGCCTATTTGACCAATGGTTAATACGTTTCTCAAATTTTGTTAAAAGCCATTGCCAATCTTTGACTAGATATCCCGAGGGCTTCAAGTAAAAACCAAGGTAAGTGAAACCATGATTGAGGTGTGCAAATCTGTAAGGCATGATGCCAGAAATTCTGCCCAACAATGCTTCATCCAAATCATAATGAAGGAAACAAGACTTATCCATATTTATCTTCATGCCAGAGGCTTCACAAAAAGTGTCAAGTAATACCTTAAAAGCGATCCAATCCTCAAATGTGCCCATCCCGAATAAGATCACATCATCTACAAATAGTAAGTGTGTGAGAGAAAGATTAGCCGAAATCTTCATTCCTCTGATAACACCATTTCGCTTGGCATCTGCGATCAGGAGGCTAAGTCCTTCAATAACCAATATAAAGAGCAGCGGGGATAAGGGACAGCCCTGCCTAATGCCACGAGAAGCAGGGAAGAAAGAGGAAGGAGAACCATTGACAAGGACAGCAAATTTGCCGAAGAGATACACCCCATAATCCAATTCACGCCCACAAGGGGGACCCCTATCTGGATAAGAATCAGCCTGATGAAGGTCCAATTAACCCTGTCGAAGGCCTTAGTCAAGTCCAACTTAAGTATGAGAGCCGATTTCTTCATCAATTTAACAGAATGGAGTACTTCCTGAGTAATGGCTACAGGCTCATGAATCAGGCGGTTCTTGAGGAAACCGAACTGCTGGGGAGAGATAGAGGAGTCCAAAAAGGGCTTGAGTCTCAGTGCCGCCAGCTTTGCATCCTATATTTATCATTTTTTCAAATCTATAGTTCCAATTAAGCTTGTGATAGAAGATCAATTCTAAGATATTTTGGTAGCCACGACGGACACGACGGACTGAGGGATCAAACCCAGATATGTGAGGATCAAACTCTACTCTCACTCAAACCCAATTATGCTGGTTGAAACGTTCTCCAGAGGTTTTGAAAACCTATTCGCAGCAATCAAACGTACCTTCAGTTTCTTTTATTTGGGACAATCTACATTTTACTAAACGGTGCTCTGTTTTGCAGGCAGCAAGCATACCAGTCCCCACGTTTATTTCCCACCGACAATTCTCAGGCAAAAAAAAGGAAAAAATAATGATTCTTTCAGATGCTATTAAGAAAGACAGGGAAAGAGACTACGTTTTAAAAATCAAGAACGTAGACAGAAACACCAGTTTAAACATAGACTACGTTTAAAGGATGCATTCAACACCAGTTTCAATCAACATAGACAGAACACACAATTTCCCAATACACCCAAATATGAGACAATTTTTCATTAATTTATCCAGGGATACATACATCGAGACCCTCTCCCACCAATCTCCCTCGCTCTGTTTTTCCCTTCTCTCTTTTTCAATCTACAGAAATCCCCCAAATCTATCTACCAGCATCCAAAATTTTAGGAATTTACTAATTTTAGATAACTGGGTCCTAACTGTCTTTAACAACCTAGCTAGGTGGCTTAATCTCCACGTGGGGAGCTCTTAAACAACCACTTATTCCTATTTTATCTCAGAGATCAACAGCTACACTATTCTATTAGATAATTAAACCAAACGAGACTCAAACTATTGCCAAATCCATACCACAACATGGTCACATTGTTGGCCTCAGTTGATGCTCCTGCATCAGACTCCCAGGGTGAAAAGGATTGAACCCCTGTTCAAAAGGTCATCAACAACAAAACCCTTAGCTTCTAGTTCAGCTGCACTCATCCAAGTAGCATCCTCGACAGAATGTGCTTTCCACTTTACCAGATACTCCAAGTAGTCCCTCTGCCTAGTACTCTTTATAATTTTGGTGTCCAAAATCTCCTCTGCTTCCAATTGTTGTGCTACCGGCATCTACTTCAGCCACTGCAAATCATCTTCAACATCTTTGTCACCTGTAATTTGTCCTATATCATCTGTTATAAAAGGGTATATATCAGCAACATTGAAAATAGGAGATATGCCAACTCTTGTTGGCATTTCCAGCTCATAAACATTTGTAGAAAATTTTATAAGAATCCTACATGGCCGGATCTTCTTTAGTTTCAGTGTGTTATACTCCCCTTTAGGGAACCTCTCTTTCCTTAGGTAAGCCAATACTAAGTCTCCCACCTCATATTTCTTTTCTCTTAGTTTAGAATCAGCCCTTGCTTTATAATTTGCATTATTCTTCTGTATCCTTTCCTTAACTTTTGCCTATAGCTCATTGATTCTAGCTGCAAAATCTTCTCCATCTACACTCCTCTTTTCCAGCTGTCCCAAATCTCATAGTTCATACACCCCTCTAGGATGCATACCGTACAAAATATAAAATGGGCTCATACATGTGCTTCTGTTTGGAGAGTTATTATAGGAAAACTCAACTTGTACCAACACTCTATCCCATTGTTTTGGATTTTCTCCAACCAAACTCCTCAACATGTTACCCAGACTCTTGTTAACTACCTCAGTCTGACCATCAGACTGTGGATGATAAGCTGAACTGAAGTTCAATTTAGTACCCATCTTCTTCCACAATGTCCTCCAAAAGTGACTTGTGAACCTCACATCTATGTCAGAGACAATACTTCTAGGAAAACCATGCAATTTTACAACTTCATTAAAGAACAAGTTAGCAATATGAGTGGCATCACTTGTTTTAAAACAGGGAATACAATGTGCCATTTTGGTAAACCTATCAACCACTACAAATATTGAATGATTTCCTTTCTGAGTTCTTGGAAAACCCAAAATGAAGTCCATACTTACAGAGTCCCAAGGCCTAGTAGGAATAGGAAATGGTGTATATAAGCCTGTGTTTTGGCTTCTGCCCTTGGCATGCTGACAAATCCTACATCTGCTCACATATTTCTCAACCTTAGATCTCATTCTTGGCCAGAAGTAGAAGTGACTCAGCTGCCCATAAGTCTTATCACTTCTGAAGTGACCAGCCATTCCTCCATTGTGCTTTTCTTGAATGAGATTTTCCCTCATTGAACACCTTGGAATGCATAGTTTATTGTTTTTGAATAGTAAACCATCTTGTAACATGTACTCTATCCGCAACTCTCTATCCACCTCCACAAGATTCTTACAAGCTCTATATGCATTCTGAAAATCATCATCAGTTTCATATAAATCCCTAAGATGTTCAAATCCTACAACTTGTATCTGAATTTCTTGTACAATTAAGGTTCTCCTGCTTAATGCATCAACTACACGATTTGATTGTCCACTAATATGCTTCAACACAAAAGTGAAACTCTGCAAGAACTCCACCCATTTGGCATGTTTCTGATTCAACCTAGGCTATTGCATTATGTACTGTAAAGCATGATTATCATAATACAATACAAATTCCTTAGGCATCAAATAATGCCTCCAATGTTTCAGGGCTTGGACTATACCATAAAATTCCTTATCATGTGAGTAATATTTATGTTTTGCATCATTTAGTTTTTCACTAAAATAGGCCACTGGTTTATCTTCTTGACTGACCACTACCCCAATGGCTAATCCACTAGCATCACATGTGACTTGGAATGGTTTTCCAAAGTCTGGTAACCTCAATATTGGCTGCTCAGTAATCTTTTTCTTCGATAGTTGAAACTTACCTTTTGCCTCTCATGTCCATGTAAATGGATGCTTATCTTTCTTGATGGTTCCAATAATCGAAGAACAAATACCACTAAATTGTTTTATAATTTTCCGATAAAAACTTGCTAAGCCATGGAAACTTCTCGCCTCAAAAATGCTTCGAGGTGAAGGCCAATCCACGATTGCTTGCACCTTCCCTGGATCCATCTTCAAACCATCTTTAGAGACCACAAATCCCAAATATACCAATTCAGATTTCATGAATGAACACTTCTTGATATTCATCAACAATTTCTCTGATTGCAACTTTTCCAAGACACATCTCAAATGCTTTAAATGATCTTCTTTTGACTGACTGAAAATCAGTATATCATCTAGGTAAACTATCACAAATTTACCTATGAAATCCCTCAGGACTTCATTCATTAATCTCATGAATGTGCTTGGAGCATTCGATAATCCAAATGGCATAACCAGCCATTCGTATAGTCCTTCATTTGTTTTGAAGGCCATCTTCCACTCATCCCCTTCTCTAATTCTGATCTGATGATATCCACTTTTCAGATCTACCTTAGTAAAATATGTTGCTCCACTTAGACAATCCATTATGTCATCCATCTTGGGAAATGGGAACCTATATCTGATGGTTATTTGTTAATAGCTCGTGAGTCCGTGCACAACCTCCATTCACCACCCTTCTTTATGCTCAACACTGCTGGTACTGCACATGGGCGCAAAATTTTCTTAATCAACCTTTTGTCTAGCAGACCTTGTACTTGCTTTTTGACCTCTTCATTCTCTTGAGGTGTCAACCTATAGGCTACTTTATTGGGTAAAATAGCTCCCGAAATGAAATCAATGTGATGGCTGATATCTCTCTTTGGTGGCAACTCATTGGGTAAATCATCCACTACTATGTCTCTAAACTCATCCAACATTTCCTGAATTTCTTCAGGTAGATCTGAAATGGTAGTCTTCATCATTACTACCTTGGGCTTACACATCACAACATAATTCAATTCCTCTTCCTCAAACTATTGTAAATACTTTTTTTCTAGTCAACATCAAGACTTTTGCTGCCTGTTGTTCCACTATTCCACCTTCTTTCAAAGGCAGTAACACATGCTTCATCCCATCCTTGTCAAAATTATAGCAATTTATTATACCCTCATGGGCCACCCTCTTATCAAACTGCCATGGTCTGCCCAAAAGGACATGGCATACATCCATGGGCATAATATCACATACAATTTTATCTTTATAAGTTCCTACTTGCAAATCAACTTCGCATTGTTCACTTTACAGGATTTGATGTCCTTTGTGCAACCAGGATACTTTGTAGGGAACTGGATGTTTGCTCTTCTTCAAGTTCAACATCTCCACCATTTCTGTGGAAACCAGATAGTCAGTGCTCCCTCTGTCAATCACCATCTTGCAGCGTTTTCCTTTGACCTTGCACATGGTCCTGAACAAGGCTTTCCTCTGAGCAGGTTCTACACTTTCCTTCTCAGGATTCAACAAGACTTTGTTTATCATCAAAGCCTCTCCAGTCTCAGGTAAATTTTCAGCCACTAGCAATTGTTCTTGCTGTTGTTCATTCTAAGCTACATAGGCCCCTCTCTATCCTACATTTTCATTCCTCGGGCATTCAAAAGATCTATGACCCAGTTTGTTACAATTGTAACATCTAAAGACGGTTTCTTTGCCTCTTCCTCTACCTCTAACTCCTTGGTAAGGTCTTCCTCCTCTTGATTCATTGCCCCTGTTTTGTTGCTCCTGGTGATTTGAGTTGTTAGATTCTCCCTTTTGGGCTGCAAACTTCTCCCTTCCAGCCATTTTCCCTCTTCCTTTGGATGAACCTCTTCCTCTGTTGAAGTTCTGCTTCTTCAATAGCTTCTCTTCTGCTCTCAAGGCACATTGGTAGGGCTCTTCCATTGTCCTAGGTGATATCATATTGATTTCATCCTGGATCTCCATCTTCATTCCATTTATATACATGGCAGTCTTCTCAGCTAATTCCTCTACATAATCAGCTCTCAAATTTATTTTGTAAAACTCCTCAGTGTACTCTCTCATAGTCAGCAATCTTTGCCTCAAATTTTGCATTTGCCTATACAGAGTCAGCTGATAATCTTTGGGCAAGAATTTGGCTCTCATCTTGGCCACCATCCTATCCCAGCTCTTGATCAATGGCTTGTTCTTTCTCCTCCTTTCAGCTTGCACATTGTCCTGCCATATGGATGCATGCCCTTTCAATCGTGTCACTGCCAATCTGACCTTCTTGTTCTCCTCAATCTCATCATACTCAAAATATTTGTCCAGCTCACTAATCCAGTCAATGAGGTGTTCAGCAGTAAGGCTCCCCTCATAGGTAGGCAACTCAAGCTTTGGTCTTGATGTGGCTCCTAGAATGGATCCAAAATACCTCAGCTCAGGTGTTTCTGCCATAAGTCTTGCCTCCTCTTCTTGCTCATCACCTTCAGGCTCACTCACATCTCCTTCCACTAGATCTCTTTGTCTTCCCAGCTCCACAGCTTCCATACGAGCTCTTAGCTCTCTCATTTCCTCTATTACCTCAGCATTTGCTACATGTTGGCATCTGCCACAAACTCGACCTTTTTCAATACGTATAGCCATGTCTTCCCTCCGTTTGTTGAGCAAAACTCCATGCTCTGATACCAAAAATTGGTAGCCACGAAGGACTGAGGGATCAAACCCAAATACGTGAGGATATTTACAATGGCGTGAGTCAGAAAAAATGAATTTGGAAAAAAAACTCTGCTCTCACTCAAACGCAGGTATGCTAGTTGAAACCTTCTCCATAGGTTTTGAAAACCTATTCGTAGCAATCAAACATACCTTCAGTTTCTTTCTTTTTTTGGGGACAACTTCCATTTTACTAAACGGTGCTCTGTTTTGCAAGCAGCAAGCATACCAATCCCCACGTTTATTTCCCACCGGCAATTCTCAGGCCAAAAACAAAGGAAAAAATAATTATTCTTTCAAATGTTATTAAGAAATACAAAGAAAGAGACTACGTTTTAAAAATCAAGAACGTAGACATAAACACCAGTTTAAACATAGACTACGTTTAAAGGATGCATTCAACACCAGTTTCAATCAACATAGATAGAACACACAATTTCTCAATACGCCCAAATATAAGACGATTTTTCATTAATTTATCCAGGGATACATACATCGAGACCCTCTCCAACCGAGCTCCCTCGCTCTGTTTTTCCTTTTTCTCTTTATCAATCTGCAGAAATCCCCCAAATCTATCTACCAGCATCCAAAATTTTAGGAATTTACTAATTTTAGCAAACTGACTCGTAACCGTCTTTAACAACCTAGCTAGGTGGCTCAATCTCCACGCAGGGAGCTCTTAAACAACCACTTATTCATATTTTATCTCAGAGATCAACAACTACACTATTCTATTAGATAATTAAACCAAACGAGACTCAAACTATTGCCAAATTCATACCACAACATGTGACAACATGGTCACATTGTTGGCCTTAGTCGATGCTCCTACATCATATTTATATGAAGTCACTTCCTCTAAGCTATCTTTGTCATACACAAAATTAATGTAAGTGATATTTTTTGGATTTGATTATGATAACCTTTGTTTTGTCAATGTTAACAGTCATATATATACTAGAGCAAAAAAAATGAGAATTTTTAGCTGACTATCAAGATCATAGGGACTCATCGCCATAAGAATAATATCATCAACAAAAAGAATAAGGATATCAAAGGAGTTCAGTAATGACAAAGGAATAACCAAGGACATGATGGCAGGGCAAACTCAGTGTAAGACAAAGGAATAACAAAGGAATTGATGGCATGGCATGCATAATGATATAGCATGTGTGATGAGGATGGAAAGACATGATAGTGTTCTGATGCTATCATGAAGTCACTGTTGCAATCTGACATCATTCTGGAAAAGTATGGCAGTTTTGTGAAACTTTGGAAATTGGCTAAGTATGGAAATATTAGTCAAAACTACCCTAAAGAAATGCCCGCCCCATCATGTCAAGCTATATCTTGCTGAAGTGAAGATTTGGATGACCCAGATCATAAGAGAGAGAAAGATCAATGGTCTAGAATAATTTCCGCAATGCCAAGGTGCAAGTTTGTTAAAGTTGCGGGAAGACTATTGCGGAAGACATTTTTGAGAATTTATGAAAAGCAGATCCGCAATCCACAACTCGTAATCTGTCATCCACAATCTGCAACCCGACTGCAGAAAGAACGTTGCGGCTGCAAAATAGCGGAAGTCGGTTTTTTTAATTTTGGAAATGCACACCCGCAATCCGCAATTGCGGAAGGAATTTGCAGAATCCTGTTTCGAAAAAGTTGAAAGGCATTCTCGCAACCCGCAACTCTCAATTTCAGAAGGTTAATTGCGGAAGGAGTTTGCATAAAGGTAATTGCGGAAATATCGTTATGAAAAGTTAATTACGAAAATATCATTGCGAAAAGTTAATTGCGGAAGCCTATTTCGAAAAAGTTGAAATGCATACCGCAACCCGCAATTGCAGAAAGACAATTTGCAGAAAGATAGTTGTGGAAAGGTAATTGCGGAAGCAGAAAGACCACGGAAAGGTAATTGTGGAAGGATTTTTGTTGTGAAGGAAATTGTGGAAGGTTTTTGTTGCAGAAAGATAGTTGTGAAAGGATTTCTGTTGTGAAAAGGTCGTTGCGGAAAGGAAAGTGGGAAAAAGAAATTGCGAAAGTATTTATGCCTGCATAATGTATTTAAGTGCTCACACAGGATTGTGAAGTATGCTTGCACATGACCCGCACAAAGAAGCAATGGAGTTCATGTCTACCTCTACAAAGGAAATGCTTACGTAGATAACAGCAAAATCAAGGCTAACATGAAAGCTACATGTAGTGAACAAACTGTTTGTAAATTAAACATGGAAGCTACAAGAACAAACAACAAATTATATCTATTGGTTGAAGAATGTCATATTTATTATAATAAGATAATGACTGTCAAAACAAAGTGTATTATTTAATAAACATAATAAAAAGAGGTGTGGTTGTATAAACAAAGAAGTAATTGTTGTTAAGGAACGTGTTTTGAAAGGTCACGATGAAGTTATGCAATGGTTCAAATGAAAAGACACGAGTTTCCAAGATTGAAGAGATGTGGTGAGATGCATGTTAAAGGTATTTATAGATAAAGGTTTGAGAAGAAGAAGGTGTCTCTGTAGTCCAAATCCATGTAGCAACAGCAGAAGACAAAGACCAAGGTAGTGATGAGAAACCAGTGACAGAATTGAAGATATAAGAAGATCTGGAAGTCTGATAAAAAACATATTAGGGTGGCAGGGTGGTGCTAGAGCAGGCTACAGGCCTGCAAGGGGGTTGTAACCTCCTTCCAGTGGTAGCTGGTAAATAGGGTGTCGTAGCATCGTTTTAACAGCCACTGATTAACTAGGGGTTAGTATCCTCCTTCCAGTGGTAGCTGGTAAATAGGGTGTCGTAGCATCCTTTCGGTAGCAGCTAATAAAACCAAGGGGTCCGTAGCCTTCTTCTAGTGGTAGCTAGTAAATAGGGTGTTGTAGCATCCTTTCAGTAAAAGCTGATAAAACCAAGGGGTTGTAACCTCCTTCCAATAGTTGTTCGTAAATAGGGTGTTGTAGCATCCTGTGAGTCATAGCTGACAAAACTATTGTAAATATAATTTTGCAGTAATAGAAAGTGTTGGTGGCTTTCCCAATTGGGCTTCCATGATAAAAGTTGTATTCTTTATATCTTGTTGATCGTGTGTGTTAATGAATNTGGTTTTAATTATTAAAAATTATCAATACTGATTCACCCCCACCACCCCCCCCCCCTCTCAATATTGTCCAATATTCCAATAATTGGTATCAGAGTGTGATCCTCCACCGTAGTTTAAACTCTGGAAGGAAGATCCTATTAAAAACCACTATGGATCAACAAGAAAGGTTAGCCACCAATAGACCTCCATTATTTACAGGAGATAATTATGCATATTGGAGTGTAAGAATAAAGTTCCATCTAATGTCTCTTGGATATAAAGCTTAGAGGTATGTTGAAAAAGAGTACAAAGTATCAGATGACCTACCTGAAGACATATATGAATTAGACCAATATGAGGCCAATGTAAAATCCCTGAATGCAATCTTGAGTGGGTTAACAAATTCAGTGTTTGTAAAAGTCATGCAATACAAGACAGCTAAACATGCCTGAGAAAAATTAAAAACCATCTATGAAGGAGTATCCAAAGTCAAACAATCCAAACTTCAGAGATACAAATGACACTTTGAAAATCTAAAATTGAAAAAGGAAGAAAATATTGCATAATATATTTTAAGAGTAGATGAAATTGTCAATGCTATTAGAGGCCTTGGAGGAGTAATAAAGGAGAGAGAATTCATTGACAAAGTACTAAGAACCTTGCCCATGAAGTATGACTCAAAAGTATCTACTCTTGAAGAACGTGATGATCTTGACCTCATGATAGTAGATGAACTACATGGGATCTTCTCTGCATATGAGATGAGAACATGATAAGATGGACCATAAAAGAAAAAAATAGCAGTTAAAGCTTCAAAAGAGCCAAAGAAGTCTGAAGCCTTATCCAAGAACAAATAAAAGAACCTAGATGATGAAGAAGCTCGTTTGATCAAGAAATTTGAGGTACTGGCAAGTACAAAGGGAAGCTACCCTTGTGAGTGTTTTAACTGTGGAAGGATTGGTCACTTTGCCCAAAAGTGTCCTTACCCAAAACAAGAAGATAGTGATGATGATGAAGAACCTTGCTATCATAAAAAACATCAAAAGACTAAGACCATGTACAAAAAAAAAAATTAAGAAAAAGAAGAAAAACTTCTATTCCAAAGAAAACAATGAAGATGAAGAAATCATATTCATGAGGACAGTAACTTCAAACAATGATTCAGATGTGGAAGGAGAGGTGGACGTAAAGGAAAAACTCATTAGTGCTCTTGAAGAACTTGAAAAATACAGGAAAAAGAACAAACAGTCAAACCAAATCATTATTGACTTGAAGACCTTGCTTCAAGAGGCAAAGAAGACAAAAGAAGACCTAGATTTGCAACTCAAAATGAGAATACAATAATCTGAAAGGCTTAAAGAAGAGATTATGCACTTTAGAAAGAAGTTTGATGAAAAATCTATTAAGTTAAAATTTGAAAACACTTCAAACATTTTAGATGATATCTTAAGTAGCCAAATACCAGCAAGCGATAAATATGGATTATGATATGACAAAGCAAAGAAGCCAGAATATTCCTCTTTCATAAACCAAGATTAAAGAAGCTATGTTGCTGCACTCAAGAAGGAAGAAAGTATGAAATATGCTCCTTTTATAAAGATCGGATATGAAGCCTAGAAGACCAATGACAAGTATATTTCAAGAAATCTATTTTGGTCATTGCTACTCTTGTAATAACTTTGGACATAAAGCCTTGAATTGCAAAGCATATGAAAATTTTCATGTCTATAAGAAGAATACACCCAAGCAGCAGAAGAATTATAGGAAGATTAAATCCATTCATCATAATTCGGCCCAGATAAAAAAAGTGAGAAGATATGAAAATGAAAATAGTCATTACAATCAAAAAGATCAAAGATTCTCTAAATATAAAAGGACATTCTTTGGACATTGTAAGTGTTGTCATAAGTTTGGTCACAAGGATGTTGATTGCAGAACCAAGGAAAAAGATCAAGGTTTGAGAAGGAAACAAGACAAAAACACATCAAATGATAAAAGACCAGTAAGCAGGGTACCTCATGGAAAGATGTGGAGAAGAAAGTCAAATTACAAAGACTCGAAAGAAACAAAAATTTCAAACATAAGTGAAGTTTCCAAAGATAATGTTGAGCATAATAAGAATGACATCCATTATGTTGGAAAGCAAGATATAAATGTAAAAGAATATACCAATGGAGATGAAGATGATGAAAAAGAATATAGTGATGATTGTGGATGTCTCTTCTAAACCGAGAAGAGAACCCTGAAATGAGCATTATTTGGAATTATATACTCGGGAGGAGTTAATACCAGAAAATTGCAATTGGTACTTGAAAAATATCAGTTGGTAAGAAGAAAAGAATGTTTTGAGGTTGCCATCAAAACTAGAAGAAAAAGAGTCATAAGAAATACTTGGTAAAATCTATCTTCCTCGAAGAAAAGAAGTGTAGAAGTGACAAGTTGAAAAAGAAGACTTTGCTAGAGACCATCCATATGACAAAGTGAAGTAACATGAAAGTATTAAAGTGCGTGATCCAAAATTCATAGCTAAGTTAGCATAAGTTTTTTTCCCTTAAAAAAAAGGAACAAGTTATATGATGCAACTTTAAAAGGGAAATCATGTATGGAAGAAAACTAAAGGTTGGTACAAAAATATCAAAAGTAAAACTGATGATTATAAAATCTGTCACAAAAGGAAGGAAAGGATGACAAGGGGAGGATTACTGATAGGGGGATTCTATGAACTTAAGGATCCAAGTTTCTCATTTAAGAAGGAACAGCGGTCAAAAAGGAAAAAGATTGGAAATTCTATGTTAAAGATGGTTACAAGCAAGGGAAAAACAGGTTATCCTTTGTCATTGTTGGCAAAGGGTGAGAATGTTTAGATGTTGCCATCAATGCCAAAGGGAGAGAATGTTGAATATAGCTGTCATTGATGTCAAAGGAATTCAGTAATGACAAAGGAATAACCAAGGACATGATACCATGGCAAACTCAGTGTAAGACAAAGGAAGTGATGACATGGCATGCATGATGATGTGGCATGTGTGATGAGGCTGGAAAGACATATGATGGTGTTCTAATGCTATGATGAAGTCAGTGTTGCAATCTGACATCATTCTAGAAAAGTAGGACAATTTTGTGAAACTTTGGAAATTGACTAAGTATGGAAATATTAGTCAAAACTACCCTAAGAAAATGTTCACCCCATCTTGTCAGGATATAGCTTGTTGAAGTGAAGATTTGGACGACCTAGATCATAAGAGAGAGAAAGATCAATGGTCTAGAAGATTTTCCGCAATGCCAAGGTGCAAGCTTGTTAAAGTTGCGGGAAGACTATTGCAGAAGAGATTTGCAAAAGTCATTTTTTAGAATATATGAAAAGTAGATCCGCAATCTATATCCCGCAATCCGCAATTCGCAACCTGAATGCAGAAAGAATGGTGTGGCTGCAAAATAGCAGAAGTCGATTTTTGAAATTTGGAAAATGCACACCCGCAATCCCCAATTGCGAAAAGTTAATTGTGGAAGGAATTTGCAAAAGCTTGTTTTAAAAAAGTTGAAAACCATTCCCGCAACCTACAATTATGGAAAGTTAATTGCAAAAGGAGTTTGCAGAAATATCGTTGCGAAAAGTTAATTGTGGAAAGATAGTTGCGGAAAGGTTAATTGTGGAAGGAATTTGCAGAAGCCTATTTTGAAAAAGTTGAAATGCATACCCACAATTGCAGAAAGACAATTTGCGAAAAAGTAATTGCGGAAGCAAAAAGACAGGTTGCGGAAAGGAAATTGCGAAAGGATTTATGTTGCAGAAAGGCAATTGCTTAACGATTTCTGTTGCGGAAAGGTAATTGCAGAAGGATTTTTGTTGCGGAAAGGATTTCTACATGCACTATGTATTTAAATTCCCACACATAATTGTGAAGTATGCCTGCACATGACCTGCACAAGGAAGCAATGGAGTTCCTATCTACCTCTACAAAGGAAGTGTTGATGTAGATAACAGCAAAATCAAGGATGGCATGAAAGCTAAAGGTACCGAAGAAACTATTTATAAATCAAACATGGAAGCTACAAGAATGAATAACAAATATATCTACAAGAATGATATTGGTTGAAGAATGTCATACTTATTATAATAAGATAATGACTGTCAAAATAGAGTGTATTATTTAATAAACAGAATAAAAAGGGGCATGGTTGTATAAACAGAGAAATAATTGTTGTTAAGGGGCATGTTTTGAAAAGTCACAATGAAGTTGTGTGATGGTTCAAATGAAAAGACACGAGTTTCCAAGATTGAAGAGATGTGGTGAGATGTGCGTTAAAGATATTTATAGACAAAGGTTTGAGAGGAAAAGGTGTCTCGATAGTCCAGATCCATGTAGCAGCAACAGAAGACAGAGACCAAGGTAGTGATGAGAAACCAGTGACAAAATTGAAGATATAAGAAGATCTAGAAGTATGATAAAAAAACATATTAGGTGGCAGGGTGGTGCTAGGGCAGGCTACAGGCCTGCAAAGGGGTTATAGCCTCCTTCTAGTGGTAGTTGGTAAATAGGGTGTTGTAGCATCCTTTCAGCAACAGCTGATAAACCAGGGGGTCGTAGCCTCCTTCCAGTGGTCGCTGGTAAATAGGGTGTCGTAATATCCTTTCAGTAGCAGCTGATAAAACCGAGGGGTCGTAGCCTTCTTCTAGTGGTAGCTGGTAAATAGGGTGTTGTAGCATCCTTTCAGTAGCAGCTAATAAAACCAGGGGGTCGTAGCCTCCTTCTAGTAGTTGCTGGTAAATAGGGTGTTGTAACATCTTGTTAGTCATAGCTGACAAAACTATTGTAGATATAATTTTGCAGTAATAGAGAGTGTTGGTGATTTCCACAATTGGGCTTCGATGATAAAAGTTGTGTTCTTTGTATCTTGTTGATCATGTGTGTTAATGAATAAGTTAAAAGTGGTTTTAATTGTTAAAAATTATCAATACTGATTCACCCTCCCCTCTCAGTATTGTCCAATATTCCAACACAACTATAGCCATGCCAACACAACCTGCTCTTCCAAATAACCCTCTAACATGTTTATGTATATGCCAAAAAGGTAGGGGACAAGTGACAAACTTGCTCGACTCCTACCCAACCAACCTTCAGTGTTCCTAAACTTGAACATTTAGTTAATTATCCGATCTTTGAAATTGCATTTCAAGAGATATTTGATGACTAGTTAATCTTTAATTCATTAATGCAAAATGCATGTTATCCCATGGAATGCTACATAAATACATGTCCTACATTTTATTCATGACTTATGAAAATATATGGCTAAGAATTTCAAGGAATTTTTTTATATATACAATTTAAAAGGAGGATTCCTTCAAAATAGTCATTCTTTTACTTATCTTATTTCATCACTAAAAAAAGATGGAATCCTTATAAATCTTCATAATCTTTCAAGATGGATATCATCAAATGAAAGAGTTGAACACAAAGATTTATTAAATGGGGCAACTATACTTAATGTAAGGCCCTCCCCCTTGGAGGATGATCACTAATAAAATGGTCACTAATCGCCACAATCATAAGATTTTTTTACAAAATCAATTGCAATCAAGTCTATTTTAAGCAAACTACTCATTATCCACCCAATTGATCGTTCAATCAAATATTGAAATCCCTCAAGGTCTCAATCATTAAGGCTCTATCAAGGTTCTTGCAAAAATTTCTCACATGCTACCATAGAACTAACAGTGTCTATCCCCCTTGTAAAACCATTCCCATAATCCATACACCATCCAATTCTTCCCTTCGACTCTTAACAACTCCCCAATCCAAGAAAAGAATGGAACTACCAAACCACCTTCTTATCCTCCATACAACCGCTCACTGCATGCATGCATTTCAAGCAGAATGATATTAGTTTATTTATATACAGTCCACTTGTCTAGAGACTCCCATGCACATGCACCTAACCCATCTTTATGAACTTAATTAATATCAAATTTGCACATTTTATAGGCATTTTTTATTTATTAATAATTGTTTACACTCACTATTTTCATAATACAAATCCACTTCTAATACAAAAATGTTTAGTAAAAATGTGTATATTATCATACTTAATACTAGCATGCATATGAAGGATTTACTCGTTTAGCAATCATGAGTAAATCTCGCACCCACACTAATATGCAATGAACTATCCTTATGTTCTAAATGCTCGAGTTAAGATTCACAAAATGTTCACTATGCAACACATATAATCATGTATATGATTATGTCAAATAAATAAGAAATTACAAATTCTTTCTTTCAATATTCATTCAACTTCTAGTCATTTTGCTTCTCGGTAATTCACTTTCAATATATCATATTAGCAATTGTACCTCCTAAGTTACTACATCAATGATGCTACCCCCTCCCTACTTTATTGATATTTAAATACCAACATAGATCCATCTTAAACCAAGATCTATTAAGCACAAGAAAGATCCAATATATCATATTAACAATTGTACCTTCTAAGTTACTACATCAATGATAGTACTCCCTTCTACTTTATTGATATTTAAATACAAACATAGATCCATCTTAAACCCAGATCTATTAAGCACCGAGAGGGATCCAATTTTTTGAGATGTAAATTTTCTCATCTTAAACTTTTACACATTAAGAAAAATATTACACCTTAAGATATTTGATACCTCTCTATGCTTGATATATCTAGGTTTAAAATGAAATCAATACAATTTTATTTTTGTGTATAAGCCAACATCATTGCAATTTTTTACACCTCGGAATACTTTAGCAGTCAAATCACTTAAGGTTCCCTAGTTGTCCCACAAATAAGGGGGTCTCATACACTAATTTGAAGTCTAGCTTGCCCTTGACCTTAAAATTAGATTATTGTTATTATTATTATTATTCACTCATGTAATCAATTATAGCTCCTCTTAATTGCTCAAGTTCCTATTTGCTCAAATATTCAAATATCAATGATCCATCTTATTCTAAAGATGTGAAAGAACCATTTAGTGATTGCTTTCATCTTCAACCCATAAACTAGTGTTTATATAGATATCTTCAATTCATGGGTATGTACTCTCACAATATATTTCATTGAACTAATGTTCCAAACCCATAAAGTAACTATTAAATCGACCTCATTCATTTCATAACAAATCATTAGTTATCACATGTATTTCTCACATGGCCAATCATATAAATAACATTACATGTATGCATAACCAAACCACATGTTACCAAAGTGTCATTACATGTATGCATAACCCTATTATGTTTTAATGTAACAATGGACCTTGCATGTTTTAAGCATCATGATGCATATATGTGCATGCAAAGCATTTAAAAAAAAAACCCACCATTTGTCACAACATATTTGTAACTTTTCAAAACATCATGTTGATCAATGTATAATAAAGCATTTAGGAAAACGCACAACGCTAACATTACATTTACATCATCAATAAATAAATAAAAAACATAAATATCAAGTTCCATGTTATAATAAAAATAGATGTATAATAAAGCATTTATGGAAAACACAACACTAACATTACATTTACATCATCAATAAATAAAGAATATAAATATCACGTTCCATGTTATAATAAAAAACACGTCTCAAAAACATTTGTCTAAAATCTAAATCAATTCATGCCAAGTCCACAAGCCATAACTTAACATTACTAAAAGACAAGAATTATCCATTTATTTTAAAAAAAAATCAAATTCTCTTTTATTAATAGAATTGGTGGTCTAAATATTCTACATTTTCAACTTTTTTTTAGCATATTGTTCATCTTAGTCCAAAATGTAGAATAAATAAAGTACTCCAATAAAAATTGAACAATTCTTTTTCAAGTTATTTTTACTAATAAAACTAGAACATGAATAGATCTTTTTCAAATTCTTTCCACCAATGGAATGTGGTGTTTACCTCAAAACTCTTCCAATAATCCTTACCTTCCCCCTCAAACTGTCAAAGTTATACTTTGCAATATTCCACCATTTTATCTTATTAATCCCATCTTTATTCCCCAAAAGCAATTTGTTGTCATTTTTTCAATGACAAAAATACACACCATTTTTTCTTATCAATCCCATCTTTATTTCCAAACTGCAATTTTGTTGCCATTTTTTCCTTTAAAAAGTAAGGTATAGTCAAAACCCACAAGTTCAAACTCAAATATTTTAACAATATCTATCTAAACTATCGCCAACATTTTATCAATATATTCACCTTTCTACCTTCTAAATGCATTTGAATCACATCCATCAAACCTTCCAATCAAAATACATATCATTTTAGGTTAACATAGATTTTAAGCCCTTTTCCAATCAAAATACATATCATTTTAGGTTAACATAGATTTTAAGCCCTTTTTCAATCAAAATACATACCATAATTGAGGTTAAGATATATTTTAAGCCCTTTTTCAAGGATTGCGCTATAAGACTACGATGTTCATGATGTATTGCTGTCATTTATGCGACACTGAGTATAAACTTTCTCCCTACAGTAAATTGATAAGTCTCCTCCGCAATGCCATGGGTCTCACTTAATTTGGATTTGCCAAAAAAATAGAAATCTAATAAAGCAAAATTGGTTGAACTTCATTTTTATGTAAAGGACAAAATTGTATAGTTGATAACTCCAATTTTGCACCCACAACTCTAATTTTTGAACCTATAATATCTTGTTACGTTTGGTACTGGAATCACTTCAATTGAATCTCATATTCTTGAGATATACTCTTTTTAGAGAACGCCTTCTTCATTTTAGTCAAATTCCGAAATTAAATAAAAGACTCACTTATACACGTTGTCACTTTGAACGCCTCATTCATTTAAGTCAAATTCCGAAATTGAATAAAACACTAACTTGTACACATTGTCACTTTGAGATCTCAATCCTACGTTACTAAAATTTGTACATGTCTTTTTTCCAAACTTCCGAGTCTCACATATGAAATTCACTAGATGTAGTTATGGTTCACACTATGCAAGGTGTTATTTGAAGGGGGCCAAGCCAAGAATTATGCAGTCAGATACCAAATGTATGAATCCAATACATAAAAGAACATGATAAGCCAACACACGCAATGTATACAATAGCCCTTTGTACATTAGAAGAACTCTCAATAAACCCAAGTACATCCATTATCCAATCATAAGTCCATATGTGCAAAAATAGTTACTACTAAACTTTATATATATATATATATATATATATATTCAAGCGATATATAAATAAACAAATCAAAGATTATCCATGAGAAGAATCAAAGAGTACATATCCAGCCACATCTTTTGACTTCTCTCAAAAAAAAGATAAGAGTCATCACAAAAGACTGACTATCAAAATGTCCCTCCATCATGCTGTCATACAAAAGCTTCCAACCAAAAAGCTGTCATGTCTGAAAAAAGACCATCGAGAAGCTATCCTATAATACTGCACAAGACAGTGTGTGCATATATACCAAGCTTAGCAAAATTTTAAAACTGTCAATATATATATATATATATATATATATATATATATATATGTCCACTATTAGGTCAACTCGTATTACATATACATTTAATCACATACATACTCATTTAACCACATACATACTCAATTAGCCTCTTTGTCATAATAATAATAATAATAATAATTTACTTTTAAAGGCATGAACAAGGTAAATGTCAAATTGATGTATGAGATCACGAGAGAGAACATAAGAGAAGGGTTGCACAGTTCAGGTTAGATTCAAACTTTTTGGGAGAAAGGATAGTACTTTAGAACAAAATAGACCACCATTAGAAGAGACTTATCTCAAAACTGTTCATCTTATACACTTTAACCCAACCCTTATTTTAGCAACTAGGGTACAAACACTATCTCAAAATTGTTCATCTTATACATTTTAACCCAACCCTTATTTTAGCAACTGGGGCACCCATCTAAAATAGGAATGACATATTCTAAGAAGTACTTCCCTTAAAATCACCCCTTAAAATCACCTGAAAAAGGCGTGTTTCCTTCCCCTTTTGTGATTAAACTATTTGAAAGCGATGCAATCTGTCAACAAACATAAGTAAATCTCACATAAAGGACGCATTCTCAGGTTTTCTTATTGGAATAAAGCACACCTGAACACAAGCGAAAGAGGAAGTCTACAAATGAAAGATATCAAAGAGAGGGGAAGCCAAAATATGAAAGATATCAATCAATAATAGTACACCTTAATTTTTTATGCACGAGTTGCAAGATGCTATGAGACAACCATGAGAACTTAAATTAATTGTTGACTTTCCGACAATCCTTACATTTAACAGCTTTGGGAAAGTCTTCCTTAAGTTTGATGTAGAATCCAAAGCACTGTCATTTCTAAGTTTTGGTTATACATTGGTTGCCTTCACAGACAATAGAAAGGCAGAGTTAACACCACGAATTATTTCTGACGGAATGAGATAACACTCCAAAAAACGATCCCTCTCAATTCTTGGGATACTGCTAGGCCATTAGGTTTAAAAAACATTCTCAAGCAATGCAAGATAGGCTGTCAATTGGGTCTAGCCCAAGCGGTTGAGAGGATCATTATCCTCCCTACCCAAGTTCAATTACCACAAGTGACATGTTGAGCTCTTAATGAGCATATTGTTGACGAAGCCTTGAGTTTCTGCAGAATCTGGTTTACTCTGCTTACCATCTTCGGAATAAGGGGAAGTGCCTGGTGGGTTTACCCAAAAAGTGTATTTCACATAATACACTTACAAAAAATATTAAAAATTAAAAATTAAAAAAAAACAACACAAGATGTGTAGCACACCCAGCCACCTCTGTCACACCAAGTAGATGATAGGGTGCTCTAATACCACTCTGTAGCATGCCCAGCAGCCGCAGTCCCCTTTAGAGACCACGAGGTACTTCTTCACCTGGCTTAGTCCATCAATCCATGCTCTAATGTACCCAACCACCCTCTGCTTAACCATCGAGATGACAGGGTACTCTCATTCTGTCTTAAACTGTTAATCCCTGGTATCAGCACTGTGAAGCACCAGACTGTTCTGATACCCACTGAAAAACCCAAATGCCTGCTATGAAGTTTAAATTACAATGGAAAGAAATGCATACAAATTACAGACAATTAAAATATTAACCATATTAAAGTATGCAATGCAAGGACAAACAAACCATGCTCAGAATATAACCATATTCACAATCACAACCATTAACATTCCATTAGGCAACAAACAGCATCTAATGCAAGCCCACTTAAACTCCCCTTTAAGCCCAATTAGGCTAGGGCTTATGCAAGGTTAAATGATAAGACAAATACTTATGATACTAGCTGACTAGGGTCATCCCCTAGACCTCCCTTACACTTCCCCCCTCTCGTGGAATCATAGCCCCCCATTCTCTTTTCATCCTCCTGACAGATGGTAGGGTTTTTGTATTAATATCATCAAAGAGCCTTTTTACATATGTTTGGCCATCCAGACCATTACATCAGGCTTCTAGCCTCATTATCATGTCAAATTACAGTAGTACATCCTGGGGTCAAAACAGAGTGTTACGAGATGAATTCCCTCGAGAAGCCAACTTATAGCATGAAGGCAAAGTTAGTTGTTTTGCACATCTTGTTTAAGGTTATGATTAACTATCCTGACATTATACGTCCATTGCATACAATATTCTTTTATGAAGTCGCATTCATATAGACACATACATCTATCTCATCTTTGACGAGGGGAAATAGTATTAAATTGACCTAATCTCAAAGAGAGAATAAAAAGTAATCTATTTCAATATCATAATGCAAGAATCAATGCCTGGGAATTCACACAGCGGATATGAATCAATATCTTAATGCAAGAACCAAAGACAGGAATTCAATAAAATTTCTGCAGTAGATTTAGTGGATACGCACCTCACCTTGCAATTGAGAGAACCATTAAGTGATAATCTAATGCATAACTTTTTTGCGTCCGTGCCTGGGAGAACACGAGAGGAAATATTTTTAAGGTGGCAAGAGTCAGAAAGTTGTGGGAAATCAGAACACCAGTAAGCTGCAATTTAAAAGGGGGCAAACATTGTCAGCTTGAAGACTATCTTGCGGTTTATATCATGTATTAGCAAGCATATAAAGGTCTTTGTCATGCTTCTCAGTCCTGTAATCTGACAAACTAAAATTCATGCAGGATACATGCATTTAATAACTTGTGGGCCAACTAGAGATCAATACTAAAATTTTGTTGAGATTGATAAGTAAGCATCAAAAAAAAGTTCTTCTGACTTCGATATTTACAAACTATTATAAGAAGTAGATATGTGTAAGCTCATTGAAATTTAATTCAATACTTGAGAGAAAAGGGTGGAGATGTAAACTACATATCCATGCTTAGAAGGTTAACTGTGCAAATGTATCTTTGGTCATATGCAGAACATCCAGATGGAATTTTGCCATAAGTAACATCAATTAAAATCAACAATCTTGTCAAAGGGGTCATGGTTAGTTGGTAAAGAGAGAGATTCCATACCCCAGACCAAGGTTCAAATCCTCCAAACACACATTTTGCCCCTCGTGGGCCGTCTCGCCTGTGCAAGCAAGATGAACTCCCTCCAGAAGCCAAATCATAACATCGATTAATATTGACAATCTTGTCAAAGGGGTCTTGGTTAATTGGTAAAGAGAGAGATTCCATACCTCAGACCAAGGTTCAAATCCTCCAAACACACATTTTGCCCTCGTGGGCCATCCATCTCGCCTGTGCAAGCAAGATGAATTCCCTCGAGAAGCCAAGTTATAGCATAAAGGAAAAGTAAGTAGTTTTGCACATCTTGCTTAACGTTATGACTAGGGATCCTAACTAATGTCCATTGCATACAATGTTGATTTGTGAAGTCGCATTCATAGACACATACATCTATCTCAGCTTTGACAAGGGGAGATATAGTATTAAATTGGCCTAAGATCAAATAGAAAATAAAAAAGCAATCTATGTCAATATCATAATGCAAGGATCAACACCTGGAATTCAACACAGCAGGTATGCATCAAATTATCAATATCTTAATGCAAGAATCAACAAACAGGAATTCAACACAATTTCTCCAGTAGATTTAGTGGTAACGCACCTCACCTTGCAATTGGGAGAACCATTAAGTGATAATCTAATGCATAAGTTTTTTAGTGTCCTTGCCTGGGAGAACGTAAGGAAGGGGAAATAATTTTATGGTGGCAGCAATCAGAAAGTAGTGGGAAATCAGAACACCAGTAAGCTGCAATTTAGAAGGGGGTGAACATTGTCAGCTTGAAGACTATCTTGTAGTTTATTGAATTAGTAAGCATATAAACGTCTCTGTCATTATTCTCAGTCTAATAATCTGACAAACTAAAATTCATCGAAGGCAGGATACATGCATTTAACAACTTGTCGGCCAACTAGAGATCAGTATTCATAAGTTGTTGAGATTAATACATAGGCAACCAAAATAAAGTTCTTCTGACTTCCATATTTACACACTATAATAAGAAGTTGATATGTGTAAGCTTGCCAAAAAAATAGTAATTTTATTATAAATTAATCAAGATTCATTGAAATTTGATTCAATAATTGAGAGAAAAGGGATGAAAACGTAAACTACATATCCATGCTTCGAAGGTAACTTTGGTCATATGCAAAACATCCAGATGGAATTTCGCCAAAAGTAATATCAATTAAAATCATCAATTAAAATCAACAATCGTGTCTCAAAGGGGAAGTGAACATTATGCTTCATCTGATTCATCAAACTTAATCCCTTCAAGATATAGTACAAAAGCATTGCCAATTTTTTGTTCATGTATCAAACTTCAGACTCGTGTCCACAACTGATTAGCCCAGTTCACTGTATTTTCTGACCTAACATGAAAACCTTACAAAAAAATTTAAAATACTAAAAATTTATTTTTATTTGAAAACAAATGAGAATCAATAAATATGTTAAACTAGCAGCAACAAGGAAGGTCTTCCTACATGCATGTGTTCTTGCATGCAGAAGACTTAAATTAGGAAGCCAATTGTATTTAATTATTTTTCTTAAGTTTACTTTGGAAAATAATTAAAGTGATCTAATTATTTATTGACTTTAAGTGAAAGTAAACTTAGGGTTTTCGCTTTAACTAAAGTTATAAAAGAAAGGTCATCTGATGGAGAGGACACACACACTTGTATTCCGACAGAGATAGGATACAGACAGAGAGAGAAAGTTAGACGGAGGATTTAGCTGAGAAGACGAAGGAGCTAATAGACAAGGTGACCAAGCTTCCAGGCAGGAAGAAGACTGCACAAGCCGCACAGGAAGCAACTGCAGCGGAGGTCGTACTACCATACGGAAATCCATACAGCAGCCGTACAGTTGTATGGATCCATACCGCACGTGGGAGGTTGTACTATTGGCCGTACAACCGAGCAGAGGTGTGTGGGTTTTAGCTGGGGTTGTCCAATGATTCTGCCAGGTACCGCTTCGCTAGGTTTGGGTGATTGTAAAAGTTCCATATTTTCTCTATAACAAAATCCATGTCTGACTACTACACCGGTTTTCCTATCTTAGGTTTTTTTGGGGGTTTCCATACCCAAGATAATAGTGTCAATATTGTGATGTGATGTTGTGATTTATTTCTCAGTACTTTATATTCCGTTGCATACTTGCAAAAGATAATCATGTGTGGTTATCAGTAGAAACTTTGAATACACTACTTAGCCCTAGTTTGAATATTAAAGGAAAATTTACAAAATAAAATTCACCCCAATAAAAATTGCAATCTGAGTTCAATGCCTCAAAACAGGCCTCTTGAAGCTTCAAAGTTGTTCAGATGCAAAAACATTTGTAGGCGAACAAACAGTCTTCATACTTGCATTTAGCTTACTATACTAGTTGAAGTGGAATTGAGGATTTGTCATGCTAGAAAGTTAAATCCCGAAGAACTCCCATCCATTTAAAGCATGGTGTCAGTTGACAGAAGTGTATTTGAGACTTACAATTTCTATGGTTTGAAGATAAAAGTGACTTTAAAGGAAATTAATTTATAGCGAATCGTTTTATCCACTAAAAATTAGATTGCAGACATATATACCCTAAGTTTCACAGTGGTCAAGGGATGAGTTTTAGGGATGGCTACGCTCTAGAAAGTCTTTACACAAAGACAGCAAATTACATAGGGGGAAGCACTTTCCCTGGAATATAATAAAACAGAAAATACCAAAAAAATAGTAATTTTATTATAAATTAATCAAGATTAATCATAAATCCCCAAATGGAGTGGCAGGCATGAGACATGAAGGAGGGTTGTNTAATAAAACAGAAAATACCAAAAAAATAGTAATTTTATTATAAATTAATCAAGATTAATCATAAATCCCCAAATGGAGTGGCAGGCATGAGACATGAAGGAGGTTTGTGTCAAGCATTGGGAGGAAAAGTGGCATACAACCAGCACATGGTTAACCATAAGGCTGACTTAGGAGATTGCTACAACAAGCAAATGTCATTTCTCAATGAATCCATTAGCACACAAAGAGAGCAGGAGGTACAAGCCACTCCTCATCACCATGGTAGATCCAGGACAATCGAAGGGACAAGAGCGGAGCCAGGGGCAATTTAATGACAAATGTATTGATTTTGGTTATCATCGTAGCAATCTCAGAGGAAACAACTATTATTGGAAGAGTTCTGAACATGTAGGGGACACCCTTTTGCTAATGATGATACCTCTGTACATCGAGTTTGCTTGCATTCTAATGGAGCATCCAATGTTACCATCAAAGGAGAAGCAGCAGTAAGTTGAAAAGCAACCGACAGAAGCAGACAAGCTTGAGGAGGAAGTCGGTTGAGAGGACAACCTAGGCATGGAGAAAGGAAGAAGACCTGATGACCTCACAAGAGAGCTCAACAAATGACATCCTTTTGCTGTGAAGGAGTAAACTAAGAAACCCTTCAGCAAAAGAAAAGGGTAAGAGTTTGGCATCGGATGGTTCTCATGCAAAATTCCACAAAGAAATTTCTGGGTTTATTACTAGGCATAGAGAAATGCACTCTATGAACACTCTAAAGAAATTGGAGGACCTGGGGAAAATTGTCAATGCAAAGAGGGAGTTGGTAATGGATGAAGTCCTTCATGAGTATGTTGGAGCCTTTGTGAAGGACCCTGGACAAACCCGGGGCAGGGGCATGAAGGCCCAGAGTTTATTGGAGTTAATTATATTTTGGTATATCAACGGGTATATTGCTGCTAACCTAGAAGGAGAAGCCCTCAACTCAGAGATTCGAGGAAGACCACCAGATGCTAAAGAACAAGATGAACTGCATTATCAAAGAGCTCAACAACCTGAAAACAAACTTCTTCCTCACATTGGCTCAGTGGGTGTGTTTTATACTCAGCAAGGAGAAGGTAAGAATAACCCAATCGAGCTCGAGGAGACCATCCAAGGGGAAAATCTGATGTTTATGTCCGCCATGTTCATGTTGTTAGCTAGTAGCTACAACTCTGCTATGTCTTTCTGTTTCTTTGCTGTGTTGGAACTCATGCTATTATCAGATTGAGTTTGATGTTTTGCTTGAGGCCAGTTTAATAAGTATATTTGCACACCGAGAAAGGCCCTGGACAGCTCCACAGTCCAAGTCTTGAACATAATTTGGAAAATCCAGCTCCATAAGCTCTAAACAGTCCTCTATGGGAGAATTTTGTAATATTGTGTACGCAGTAACAGGAATTTTATGCTTGCCTCTCAAAAACATCAAGATTAATCATAAATAATCACAATACTAACCCAACTATCAAATTTGAATGTCAAATAAGTCAATCTAGATTCTATAGTATATACATCATACATTGATGCATCCATGCATCATAATCTCACAATCTAACATGGTATAAAGTTCCAAATGACAAAATATTGTAATAAAAAAGTCCCAGATACATGAATGATTGACGATACAAGTGTGGTGCATGGAGAAACTTTGCTGCGAGTGCATGTATTGAGTGTTTCTCCCTTTCTTGATGGGCGCTCCGAGTGGTCTCTGCATAGAGCCCTTGGGTGCCTTGAAGTGCTAGGATGTATGGAGCAGTGATTGGAGCTCAATAGCAGGTAGAGCCGAATGTGAGAGAGCTAGCTCTCACGCAGCCTGGTTTCTCGAGCTTTGCATGCACACCAGCACTGCATGCAGCTCCCCTTCTGGCCTTCTCCGGCCACTTTCTATCTGGAAAACTTGGATCTGATTGAAATAGTTGTGAGCCTTTGTCCCTGCCAGGACTAAGATAGATCCTCCTGAGGATCCAAGCCCGAAAGAACGAAGGAGGACTTTGGATGCGGCATTCAGGGCCCTCATGGCCTCCACACCTCCACCTCCTTCGTCCGCGACAGATGAAGGAGATGGTTTTGTGAAAAGGGCTAATGCTCCTAGAATTCAAATCTTGTCGACAGCTTCAAGGATGAAAGCCCTCGCACTGAGCGAGCGGGGGTTGATTGGAGAATTCACCGGCATCTGGCGATCACCAAAAACAATGGATCTCTGGGTGAAAAAAAATTGGATGACACTGATCTTCAGGGGTCTGCAACACTGCTTTTGTGGCAAGGAATTCTTCACCTTTATATTTGAAAATAAAGAAGACAAGGATCTAATATTCAAAAGTGGGCCTTACTTCATGGGCCCTCGGGGGTTATACCTAAATCGATGGAGTTTATCATTTGATCCAGAAAGGGATGTGCCTTCTGCAGTCCCTGTCTAGGTTCGCCTCCTCCATCTCCCATTACACTACTGGAATGATGAAACACTACAGGCAATAGGAAACTCTCTCGGCAAATACATAGACAAGGCAGAACCGAAGAACCCTCTGTTCTCCTGTGCACGGATCTATGTAGAGGTTGATTTAGAAAAGGGGCTACCGAAAATTGTAAGTCTCTGCATGGGTGGTTGGGAACATGCTCAAAAAGTTGATTATGAACAGCTGTCGTTCAAATGCAAGAAATGCTACGAGTACAGACATTTTGTCAAAAACTGCCCTAAAGCAGTGCATGAAAACCTGAAGAAAACTCAAGAAGAAGGGTGGCAACAGGCAAAAAAAGAAGGAAAACGGCACCGGCAAACCTCGAGTCAAAAGATCCGCAGGCAGAGAATGGAAAAGCAGCAGAGCAAGGAGAAAAGGAGGCCACAAAAAATAGCTAGTTTAAGCTTTTGAACGTTGAAGAGGGGGAAATCATATTGAACGAAGTGACCATTGAAGAAGGCAGATCAAATCCACACGACACCTTAGCAGGCAGCAGCATTCCAACAACTTCACCCAGGAATGAAAGGCTTGATGCAAAGATGGATGGCTCCCCGTCGCTTGGAGGATCTTAGGCTGAAAGGGTAAAACAAAGAAGAGCATCTTTCTTTGCGCGATCCCCCGACTCATCCTCAAATGGGTCACAAGAGATTCCTGAAACTGCCCCAAATACCAAAGGAAGAAAATCACAAAGGTACCACAGAGAGCAGGAAGGAAGCAAAGAGAGAAATGGAACTCGGAAGGCAGAGGAGCATTGAAGAAATAAAGCTCCTGCAAAATCACAAAAACTCAGGGAAAACGGAAGGAAGGTCTAGAGCAAGGCCTCAATCAATCAAGAAATAATGGAAGTTGTCTCTTGGAATTGCAGAGGACAAGGCGGAGCAAACAAAGTGGAAGCCATAAATGACATTATTAAGTCTGAAAGGCCAGACATCCTGCTTCTCCAAGAGACAAAAATGAGTGATGTGGAAGTCCTAGCGCTCTCACAACACTTTTGGACAACCAGCCAAGGAAACGCTATAAGCTCCAGAGGGGCCTCGGGAGGATTAGCAACTTTTTTTTCAAGCAAGTATGAGATCAAAAATGTCAAGGAGAATCAACATTGGATCCTAACCAAGTTTAAGGAAAAAGATGATCCAAATGTTAGCTATGTATGCAACGTGTATGGCCCAACACATTGTGGAAGTCCTAGCGCTCTCACAACACTTTTGGACAACCAGCCAGGGAAACGCTATAAGCTCCAAAGGGGCCTCGAGAGGAATAACAACTTTTTTTTCAAGCAAGTATGAGATGAAAAATGTCAAGGAGAATCAACATTGGATCCTAACCGAGTTTAAGGAAAAAATGATCCAAATGTTAGCTATGTATGCAATGCGTATGGCCCAACACATTGTAGAGACAAGAAAAATTTCCGGAACGGTCTAGCATCTCTAAAAGATGAAATGTAAGAAAAAGAACTCATTATCGTTGGGGATTTCAATGCTATCAAAGCGCAATCAAAGAAAAGATGGGGCTCCAATGTTAGAGATCCCTACGGGGAAAACATGGAAGACCTGATCTTCGAGCTGGGTTTGCTAGATCTGCTTTTAAAAATGGGAAATACACGTGGAGTAACAGAAGGACGGGTGTAGAATACATCGCGGCCGGGCTTGATCGTTTCTTGGTAAGTGCCTCTTTCCTTCTTAGAGACCTCAATCCTGCTTCTTTTACTTTGCCCTCAGCTGTCTCGAATCATAAGCCGATATCCTTGGTGTTAGCAACCTCTATAAACCTTGGTGCCATACCCTTCCGCTTCAACGCCTCTTGGTTGCAAGAGGAAAAAGCCATGGCCATTGTAAGAGAAGCTTGGAGATTGGATTACATTGGCTCTCCTAGTTACATATGGGAGAGTAAGCTGAGAAGGGTTCGTTATGAATTGAAAGCCTAGGTGAAAACGGAATACAAAAGCGCTAGCAATAGGAAAAGCCAGCTTCAATCCGGGCTGGAAGCCCTTCATTCCAAGATGGAAAATGAGGAAATCACCCCCCTTTTTATCTGCCAAGAAAAAGAGTTAAATCTAAAGATCCTGAACGCAGCCATCTGTGAGGAAGAGAAATTGAGGGTGAAATCCAGACAGTTATGGTTAAAAGGAGGGGGCAGTAACACGAATTACTTCCACAAGCAAACAAAAGCAAGGCTCTGCTTTAACATGATCAAAGAACTAAAGGACAAAGACGACAAGAGGATGATGGAACAAGAGGAGATCAAGGATCATGTTTTTCAGCACTTCAAAGATCTATACATGGACAAGGAAGAGACTGATCCACTAGCACAAGGCTAAACTCCTCTCATAAATACCTTACCTTATCACGGAGCAGGATGACAAGGACTTGTCTAAACCCATTCTGGAATTTGTGATCAAGGCTACCATTTGGTCTCTGCAAGCAGGTAAGGCACCCGGGCCTGACGGGTTCACCATTAATTTCTATAGGGCATCCTGGGATACTATCAAGGAGGATTTGAAAAGAATGCTTAATTGGATGAGAAGAAAGGACAAGGTTGGGGGAGCCACCAACTCTTCCTTTCTCACGATGATTCCAAAAGAAAAGAAACCCATCACAATAGATCGCTTCAGGCCTATTTCTCTCTGTAATACCTCATACAAAATACTCTCAAAAATTCTAGCCACAAGACTGAAGAAAATAATGGGAAGGATAATCTCGGATACTCAGGGAGGATTTATTGTCGGGCGTCAAATCCTTGACAACATCATAATCGTCCAGGAAGCAATCCATACCAGCATGGAGAGAAAGCAGCAAGGTATGGCTTTAAAGCTCGATATGGCTAACGCCTTTGACCGAGTAAACCATTTCTTTTTAATTGAGAGCAAGACAAAGTTTGGCTTCTCCTCAAGGTTCATTAGATGGATTAAGGCATGCATCAACAGCCCATGGATTGCTTCGTTGGTAAATGGTAGACCAATCAAGTTCTTTCAAGCCACCAGGGGAATCAGGCAAGGTTTCCCACTGTCTCCATATCTTTATCTACTGGTAGCTAACTCTCTGAGCAGAAAGTTGCAGCAACAGCAAGATATTGGGGAGCTCAAGGGTCTGAAAATTGCAAGAGGTGTTAGAGCGGTAAATCATGCGCAGTTCGCTAATGATACCATCTTGCTTGGTGGTGCATCCACAATCATAGCAGAAAGATTCAACAGTGTGATCTCCACTTTCCTTAGCGCTACGGATGATAAACTAAATGTCACTAAATCCAAAGTATATGGTTGGAATTGTCCTCCCGGTATCATGGCAAAGATATCACGAATCCTTGGATTCAAAGAAATTACAACATGGAACTCGTTCAACTACTTGGGCATTCCCATATTCAAGAGAAAGAAAAAAAGGTTGATTGGCATGGACTGATTGATAAAAAAAATTTAAAAAAATCAATGCCTGGGGAACCAGATGGCTCAACCCAGCAAGAAAGATAGTTCTCTCTACCCAACCAATTTATGCTTACTCAATCTCACTAGCTCCTAACCAAATTATACAAGATATCAATGGGATGATGCAGAACTTCCTTTGGCAAGGAGGCCAATACCAAAAAGTTTAATCTGATTAACTAGGACGTGGTGTGCAGTCCAAAACAGTATGGTGGAGCGGGAGTCAAAGACCCACACGATATGAATCTGGCACTAGGGGCAAAAATACTGTGGAGATTTTGCCCTAGAGAAAGCGCTTGGTGGAATATGGCCCTGCAAAAAAAATATATGTCAGGCAATAGAAGGAGGTGCGTGGACAGAATAATGTTGAAAAATCTGGGTTTAACTGCTTGCTGGTTTAATGAACAATTTTATGAGTTTCACTTCAGCCGGTTTTGCATAGGCTTGAAGCTACTTATAAAAAATTTCCTGAACAATTTAAACACTCAGAAAAACACTAACAAGCTGAAAACACATGCATGCACACCATAAAAATTACTCAGAGATTTTTGGCTAATCAGCCCTGGAAAAACCCCCACGGGGAAAACCAGTCAGAGAGGAGAGATTTTATTAATTTCTTCAGCAAAATAATGGACAGAAATACAACTTATCTTCACCACCGATTTCTTCACAAAATCTGGAAATGCATGCACAACAAATACACCAGTCGTACACCTCGATTTCTGTGCTCATTAATTGCAGGCCGTACAGCAATAAATGAAGGCCGTACCACCTCGAAAACTGTGCAGAAAATTAGCAGACCGTACACACAGGCCGTACCTCGATTTCTGTGCTGAAATTTATTGCTGTTCGTACAGCATTTAATGCAGGCCGTACACACCCACAAAACCTCGATTTCTGTGCTGAGAATTTAATGCAAACCGTACAGCATTTAATGAGCCGTACTATCCCTCGATTTCTGTGCAAACAGTGCAGCCGTACAGCATTTAATGAGGCCGTACTCTTCCTCGATTTCTGTGCATTAACTTCTCTGAAAATCGTGCCCACCTTCTTCAGCAACTCGACCTCCTGCTCAGCAAAAACTCGACCTCTCTCTCAGCTCTCTCTTCTTCACCTGAAAAATGAACAAGTGAAGTCTCTTTGCCTCCCTCAACCCTTTTTGTTTGCCCGAAGTGAGTTTCTTAATCCAACGGTGGAGAAAGAATCAAATCAATGGCCAAGATGAGATGAGAGTGAAATTCACATTTATTTATTTCTCATAAATAAATTCACTCACTCACTTAAATTTATCAAAAAGTGACTATAGAGTCATAAAGTCACATTTAAGTGACTTTAATGTGAGGGTCACATTTTTCCCTCTTAAAGTGACTTTAGGCAAAATTAAAGTCACCTAGGGAACATCTGCCTAGGTACAAAAATCAACAAATAAGCACGAGCAAAGCTGGGTCTCCAATCTGGGAGCTCTACAAAAAATCAGAATTTTTAATGAAAGATAACTGTTGAAATACTGAGAGGGGGGTGAATCAGTATTTGCCAATTATTAAAAAAAATTCAATCAAGAGCAAGTTGCTAATCACCAATCTTGGCAGCATATCATCAAAAATCATGAAAAATAACAAGATGCACAATACACAAGATTTTGACGTGGAAACCCAAGTCCTGGGGGTAAAACCACGGAAGCCTTTTATAATAAAATTTGACCCAGAAATAACTGGGGTTACAAATTTACTACAACTTCTCCAGCTACAACTGTAAGGAGCTACAACCCTTGGGCTTCGTCAGCTACCACTGACGAGCTGCTACAACAGCTCAACTCACAGAGTTGTGAGCCCTAGCACCACCCTACCACCCTGAAGATGAAGGAAATAGATCATGTGGGCCTATTATACATGTGCCAAAATACCACTGCTTATCAACCATCAATCTGTTTCATCAACCTATATGTGTCTGTACTTTCATGCCAAAATATCACTGTTTCTTAATCATCAATCTGTTTTATGAACTGCTGCCGCCATCAACTTATCACTGCTGTTCAAGATGTCAACATGTCTTCTGAGAGAACACATTCACTATTGCTGTTATCAGTCAAGTCATCCAAAGAGTCTGCTTATATATGCTCATGCCAATATGTCAAGGTGCCTTTTCTGCTCATATTAAGACTTCAAGGTTTCTGTTCTAAGCTCCTGTCTCTTACCGTTATCACAGTATGTCACTAGTTACTGTCACATTACTGCCACTGACATGCCAAGGCTGTCACACTCATCAAGCTGTCATCCTTTCAAAATTGCTAACAAACTGTCAACACTTTCAACCGCTAGGACAGTGTTCACAATATATCAATAGTAGTCTTCAAAATCAACAAGCAAGAGGCAATCTTCATACTTTGAAGTGAAGTGATCATGTCAAGCAATTAGTACTTCGGTGAATCCTCCTTGAACAGGAGAGGATCAAGTTTCCAATCATGAAGAACACCTGTGTTTCCTTAATCTCTGCTTGTAGAGTAGATCTGTAGTCAACACCCAATAAACTGCTTTTGTGGTGGCTTTAACCAATGCTCTGACTCAATCATTTATCATTTGAATGCATCCTTCTTGTGCCTTTCATACTCTGCACTCTCAGGTGCAGATCCACCCACAATACATCAAACTGCAGACCTTTAAAGGCCCGAGCTTCATTCCTCTATTGTCTTGACTTTTACCTGCAATTTCAAAGACTCACACACAGCCCCAGATTCTTTGACACCTTGTGCACTCCAGTCTTCAGTTGTGTTCAAGGGTTAACCAATCAATTGCTGAAGATGCAACTATTGAAGGTCTGCTAATCAATGATCGAGTCAACTGCTGCTGTCTGCCATCAAAACTCAGCCAAAAAGAAGAAGAAAAAAAAATCACTGAAACTTGGATCCTTTTCACAAGGAGAAATCGGGTCTGTTCCTTTCTTTTTCTGCAAAAAAATTGTATCTCAGTCAAGCTGGACACACAAGAAATGATCCTTCTCTGCTGCCACGAAACCCTTTCTAATCTGCGGCTGCTCCCATGTCAAATTTCTCAGGCAGCGATGGTCTTGCCTCAAATCCCCAGCGAAAGTCTGCCACGAATTTCTGCCTCAAAACCTCCCGAAATTTCCTCAGATTTCAGCCCAATTCTCCCACCAAAAATGAGTGTTTTGAAGGAGTATTTATATTAAATTTCACAAGATTTTGGGGCCGACCTACTATTATTTTTTTTAAACAAATTGAGCCGACTTCATATGGTTTTTAAAATTATTTTGAAATTTATTTATGGAGCCGACCTGCTGGATATATGTTTTTCATTTGATCATTTTAATATTGATTTAAAATATCTATTTAGTAAGAATAGAGGGCTGCTTTAGCTCTTCATCTTGGGCACATCAAGCATATCTGTAATTGTAGATTTCATACTCTTTCTTCTTAGCTCCATCATGTTCTTGTTCTCATTTAACCTTTTTCAACCTTCAAAGATCTCATTATCAACGTTAGGGGTGTAGTAAGCAAATAGGGCTTCAACAATATTCACAAGCAATGAAGGCCATCATATATAATGGTCAAGACCCTCCATATGCCTATTAGCCGCATCAGACCCAGATGACCACAAAATGGGTCATTAATTTTTAACCCATCAAGGGCTTCTCCATCATCAACGATGTGGGTTCCTTAACCTCTTCAATTTCAAATGTGGGCATCAAGGTCTTCACAAGGGTTCTAAGACTTAATTGTTGGCATCAATGACCAGGCACTGTTGGCATCAATGACAACTTAATTAACAATAACATCTATTGGATTGCTGGGAATGGAAAACAAATCAACATATGGCAAGATAAACTTGGTCTGAAATCACCAACAAACTACTACCAAGAGCTGAGCGAGCTGAAGAATTGGTGTGAGCACAACAACTACAAAACGCTCTGTGATATTTCTGAATGGACAGGAAGCAGCAGATGGAAGAGATGGAAAAACGTGGAACCTCCAGTGCACCTTCAGGAAGACTTCAGAACACTCCTTACGATCATGCATGGGCAAGCACCAACGCATATAAATTCTGCTGACAGACGTGGATGGGGAAAATCGAGTGTTTACTCTGTAAAAGAAGGATACCACGTGGTTTATAAAAAGAAGAGCAGGATAATAAAAAGCAACGGGTGGAATAAAATATGGAGCAGAGATGGATTGCCAAAGGTAAACTTCTTTTGGATCCTAGCCCACTGGAAAGACCTAACAGCCGAGAACCTGAGGAAGAGAGGGATCGTAGGTCTGTTACGATGCATCTTGTGTAAAGAGGAGGAAAGCTTAGAGCATGTATGTAATTTCACGCAGAAATTCTGGAGCAAGGTTCTCAAAGAGCTAAATATGAATATTACGTTGCCAACAAATTAGAATGACATTTTCTACAGCTGGAATGATTACTATCAAGGTACATTGAATAAAAAGCCAGACTTTGCCAGAGCATGGGAAGCTCTCCCAAGGTTTGTATGCTGGAAAATATGGAATGCAAGGAACAAGGAGATATTTGAAGGGAAAAGCACCTGTATTAATAAAGTTTCTGCCGAGGCAAAGATTCTATGGGTGGATACTTTATCAATAAGAGGAATGAAAAACATAAAAAATGAACCTCTTACAGTGGAAGAAAGAGTTTGGATGGCTGACATCCTTTGGAATCCCTCCCCTCGTATCAATCCATCAAAGAAGTCGGGACTTCCTTGTTGGCAGATAAGGATGAGCGCAGAGGAATTGCAAAATTGGAGGATTAATTCAGGAATCAATTCATTGTTCTTTGATGGTGCTTCGAAAGGCAATCCAGGTATTGCAGGTGCAGGTGGAGTAATATTTGACTACAAAGGGAGCAAGCAAAAAGAGTATGCCTGGGGCATTGGGAGGGCAACAAACAATGGAGCAGAATGGTATGCTCTAATTAAAGGTTTGGAGCTGGCTAGAGAAATGGGGATTGAGGAAATGAACGTTATAGGAGACTCTTTAATTGTCATCAGGGAAGCAAGAAATATCTCCAGAGACTGGAAAACTCCTTCTACAAAGATGCATCATATGCTTTTTTGTTTAGTCAAGGAATTGAAAACCATTACCTTCCTGCATGTTTTGAGACGACAGAATCATCAGGCAGATAGCATGGAAAATAAAGGGGCTGGTTTGAACTGCGGTGTCTTAGAAAAGGATAGTGTCATCAGTGAAAATGTTTGGATACCTTAATTTCTGATTTGTTTTTGTAATGCTTTGTTTCTGCATTTTATTGCTTGGGCAATTTGTAAGAAGATATAGCACTCATGGCATAGGCAATCTCCATGACAGCTATAAGCTAGAGAAGGAGGATCAAGGAGAAAGGGCTGATGTCCTGATAAGGGGACAATCCGCTTTGTTTTTTGTATTCACATTCTTTTTCTTATAATCAAAAAAATCACAACCATTTCTGTTAAAAAAAAATGATTGACGATACAAAAAATTAAAACAGAAAAAACCAAGGAGCAAGCCAAGCTTAGTATAATGGGAGGATTTAAAATGACTAGTAAAGCTTTCACATAAAAAGAAAAGAAGAAAAAAAAGCCTTTCTATCATATACAGAGAAAACGAAACAAAAATTATTCTTTGTATTTTTTTATTAAGCTACCCTCGCCTTAGGAGATGTCTAGACACCCCACACAGAGTCCCCAGGATGCTCCTTTGGACAGGACATGAGAAGAGACATTCTCAACCTAGCCCTCTGGTTCCAGCTAAGTCACAAGATTCAACGAATTGTATTGATCAGGTTCAAAATTCGTCAAATCTCAAAAAAAAAGTTGAAATTCATTAGTATTCGTCAAATTTTAAAGGTGAATCTCAAGGCGAATTAGAATTGCAAGATGAATTTAAAAGCAAATTTTTAAAAATATCAACATTTTTATTCTCATTAACTATGTGTTTTTCAAAGGAAAAATTTTATAAAAAATTAAAAATAGAATTTTTTTTAATATTTTATATATATTAAAAATCTTGAAATATGTATATGGACAAATCTAATGGTAAAATAACAATTACAATTTAGCAAGGAAATACTGTCTTTGTAAGGGCTGTGTTGAATGAAACACTTAGGAATACTACTCTTTGAAAGTCAGGCCATTCACAATTCTGAAGGGTGGAGAACTGGGGCAAAATTAACAGATATAAAGATTCTGCCACATTTGTTGAACTCACCGAGGCTCTCAAAGCTGTCATCACTCGTACAAAAATGGGGCAGAATCATGTCCAGAACAGGAATGAGTTCTTTGTATACAGTTATGATCCAGTATTGCATGAATGAGATTCACGCTAAATTTCCATGTATTTACTCCTTGATTTTAGAATGCCTCACGTGCAATGTCATCTTGATAATTCAGCCAAAATGCAAAAGGACTACTATTTGTTCTAAATAGCATGGAATTTTTACTATTGGATGGTCCTCTGCCAGATGCAAAGTGAATGAAAAATACTTGAGATGTATCAAACATTTAATAAAAAAATATGTGCAAACAAATTTGTTGAGATAGCAGTCCGACAGCTATCAGGTCTTGTAGCTGTACAAGCAATAAATTAACAAATGTGAGAGTTTATTTGATACATCCATAAATAACAGTATCAATGGCTTAAGAAGCCAAAGTTCTTTCATTCATGAATCATAACAGATTACATAACCATTTTCTATGTTGAATGTCCAATATAGCCTAACTTAAAGCCCGTCTGGAACAAAGGGATGCAAAACTTAAAAGACTTACTCATCCATTCAGAAACACCACATAATGATTGCAAAACGCAGTAGAAAATAACAATACATACATTAACAAAAGTATGAATCAAGATACCGCTTTACTTCCTTTTTCTGATGCTACAACTGCCCACAACAGTTCTAGAATTTTCAACAATACAAGCTTACTATTAGATTATTTCAATTGAATTATTTACTAGACTTTAAAACTGTAGTCAAAAGCAATTTGCTTCATTGGAGATACCAAACCATTCTCTAACATAAAATGTATCAATCATATGGTAGAATCACCAACGTTATGAGTGTTGGGATCCTTCAAGTAATTGTCTTTGATGAGGTAGAAGAGAATAATGAACATGGACAACCTTGTATTGCTTACGTCAGACCTTTAGTCCTGAAACGAAAGAAAAATAAAAAGCATATCAATTATGTAAATACTATGAAGATGCATTTTATCAAAACACTAAATTTTTTTGCGAACAAACACCACATCTGACGTCCTGGACCTAAAGCAATCTTTCGCTTCCATATTAATAATTGACAACAATAAGGAAACACAGCAAAAATGAAAAACTACAAGATTGAATGAAATATTCCATCAGGACTCTCAGTTTCAATTTATGGGTGCATTTTACAAAGGATGGAATGACGACTTATACAAATAGCATAGATTATTCTGCACTCCCTCCTAAAGTCCTTGCACTGATGCTGATGTGGAAATCATCCCAGATTATAGGTGGTAAGTTGGGCTAATCCAACACTGGGAGAATATGGCACCTTAAGTTTAGGTGATGTGGATATTTATGCTAAATCAAATTGATTATTGTGCGAATGGGAAATAAAAATTCTGGACGGCACACACGTAAAGAATAATACGCCAGGATATGGTGCAATGTGTGCACGTTGGTCTGAAGGAGGAAATCTCATTGAAAATTGTGAATCTGTTATCTGTACTAAAGAAAAATATATATATATATGGCTAAGTAACAAGGGTACCCGTACCCGGGGGGGTAGGGTGCATGTGCCCGTACCAGGTACTTGGGTACTTGTGAGGTACATCTCCTGCCATACCTTGCCATACTCCATACTGGCTCCACGTACCCGAGAGGCCGTTATAAAAAAAGGGTACTTATAGGCGAAATGGTACATCATACTCCTTGTTTGGGTACTTCGTACCCCATGTACGACCAACTCAGTAAAATGCAATCCAATGAGGAAAATCAAAATGTAATGACCCCCAACCAAATCTGAACTAATTTTCTGCTAACTGAGTATGGAGTCTGGTTTAGGACTTATGTCAAACACTTTGCGACACTGTTCAAATTCCACTGAATATTGTCTAAATCTGGTAGACTGATTTTGCATTGATTTACAATGAATGTTTTTATGGTTTTGTGTTCAGCACTCGTGGAACATAATTTGACTGCCAAATGTGCACATAAAAAATAAACATATGTATTTAATACTCAGAAATACACTCACATCAACCCAAGAATATATTTGGCAATTTGCAATTTTTTATTGCCTGTAACAGCAGTACAAATAGGTGTTTAAAATAAGATTTCAAGTGCACCTTCAGGTATGAGTTTGACTCTTTGTTACTGCTGCCTGATACAATGATTTATCAAAATTTATGTAACTTCCAGTATTCCGATTGATATATACTGAGTCTATGATTTATCAAATTTTACGTTCCAAATTTGCAATGTAAATGTTCATTGTTCAATGAATCATTGAATTTTGAATTATGAATCATGATTCATAATTTATGAAGAAATCTGAAATATGCATGTATGATGTGACTGTTACATGTTTTTTTATAATATATATATAGTACCCCTAACGTACCCAAGTACCCTGTTTCAAAAAGTGGCGTCCCCGTCCCCGTACCCAAGTTTCTTGGCAACTTAGATATATGGAAACAGCAAGGATGTAAAAAGATGGAAAGTTAAACAGCCTGTTATTAAAGTTCCTAATAAAGTATAAAATTGAAACAGGTAAAAAGATAGGTTACTTAAGAGCGGAAGCAAAAGCAAGAAGCAGAAACAGGAGCGGGAATGAAAAGATAAATTTTCAAAAGCTTCCAGTTTGGAAGTGTTTCGGAAATGTTTTATAAATCATATATTTTTTTATTTATTTTGATGCATATATGTCAACAAATGCATGTAGAATGTGAATTAGTTATGAAAAGCATAAAAACATGAAATAAACCATAATACCATATAACATCATTCATCAATCATCTAGTAGTGAATTCGTCAACCATAGTTCCATTATCCATAACATCAACCTTAAAGCTTCAAATTTTCAATATATAAATAAGCTATAAACTATGGTTTCTTCAAAAAATATTAAATATGCTATAAACTAGGGATTCCTCAAAAACTAGTTTTGAGGCCACCAATAAATAGGCTATAAACTAGGGATTCTTCAAAAACAAGTTTTGAGGCCACCAACATCAATCTAAACAATCAACACCACCAACATCAAGGTACATAGAGGTGTTGATGTATTTGATTAAATGCCAATTCCATACCCCCATACATGATAGAACCCGGTGGAAACATTGGAATCCTGAAATCTTAAAAACTGTTAAGTCTGTTGAATTTTGAATAAAATCAAAATTCTACTTCAAAATGCAAAAAGTTCTACTTGAATGTTGAATTGGAATGGGATCAAAAATTCAACTTACGCTTCCTCCTTTATATAGCATTAATATGGACCTAGGGTTAGTTCCCCCCCACCCCATCACTTAACTTTTTGGGGTTTTCTTAAGAAAAAAAAAATTTTAAATGAGGAACCTTTTTTTTTTGCAAGGAAGCAAGCTTCCTAAGAACACTCCCAAATGGAAGAGTTTAGGAAGCGCAATTCTTGGAAGCTACCTTCAGAAGCGAGCTTTGAGAGCGGGGGCGAAGGGGGTGGGGTGCTTCTACGCAAGATAGGGCTAGACAATGACTTGAAGTTGTCTATAACCAGCATAGATCCATCTTAAACCTGGATCTAGAAAGCACCGAGAGGGATCCTATTTCTTTAGGTGTAAGTTATTTTTATCTCCAATTTTTAAATGTTCATAAAAAATTACACCTCAAACATTTTGATCCCTTAAGTGTTTGGTAAATCTGGGTTTAACATGGATCTTTTAATTACTTTTCATTTTGTTTTGTTATTGGGTTTTTATTATTTGATAAATTAGGCGACATGTTTTTCTCTATATTCTTTTTTGTTTTAGGAGAACAATAAAAAAATACAAATGATCATTATAGATCCATTTTAAACTAGGATTTATCAAGCGCCCAGAGGGATCTAATTTATGGATATATGCTATAGTTTATTTTTTTATTGCACCCAGGTTAGATTGGAGTTTATTAGGCGATTTGATTTTGGATTGAGTGGACACTATAAATACATGAATCCACAGTATAATTTTTATTTTTTTTATTTATGTGGGTTAACATAATGTTTTTTTTTATGTCGGCTAGCATAACGTGACTAACGTGACAGGATCTCCCCCATACTGGGCTGAGAGCACCTCGCTTCTCTCGGTGCAACTAGGAGGTAGTTTATTATCGAAGATATCTTGATTCTCGCATTATAATTTTGTGTTTTATTTTGATTTCAAGTGTTCAAAAGATAAATATCTTATCTGCAGAGCACAAGTCTATGCAGCTAATGGGCCACGCAAGGTGGCAAGCAACATCTAGAGGCCTTAAAATCAACTCTATGGATATTAGCAGAGGCCACATGGCTTCCAACTAGCATCTCTTTCTTTAAGCTTTCTGGCTGATTTAAGCAGCATCTTGTTAGCAGCTAAGCAACCAGATGTAATTTGTGTTTTTAATATATCCCAACTTTGCCCTAAAGGCTCCCACGACTTTCTAAGCATATCACCACCCACCATGTCCCACATCAAGTTTTAACTTTTTTCCAGAGAATACAGCATGAGACTCTGTTGTAGGATGGCAGCCCATTACCCTTTTGAATGTCTTATAAAATAATCACAAAGGCATTCACCGTGCGGAATCCGGATACAAAGAGTGTCATCATGCACTGTCAGGCTGGAATAAAATGGGTTTGTAGTATGTTCAGGGAGCATTCATTCTGGACAGATTCATTACCACCTAGGAAACAATGTAGTGAGCAATAGAAACATATCAGGACTCTCTAGTTCTCGAGATTAACTTTGATAAAGCCTACGATCAGATTGATTGGGTTTTCATCTTAAACTAAGTAACATGATTTGAATTCAAGTTCGAGTTTGGCAACCATTTGATTTGATTCGAATTTGAATTGGTCAATGAAGTTCAGTTGAGATTCACACATACACAAATATATATATATATATAACTTTAAAAGCTAGGTGGGCTAGCTCAAGTGGTTGAGTGCTGTAAGTTGTGAGCTGCAAGTCTCGGGGTCAAATCCCCGGGTGGCTATACATCGCTATATAAGGGCCTCACTTGATGTCCCCATCAGGTTAGCTCCGTAATCAGAGCGAATGGGCGAGGCCCCTTCGAGTGGGCCCCCTATGCGTTGTTCTGCGGAAAAAATATATTTATATAACTTTAAAATGAAATATATTGCAAAATAATAAAAAATTACATCAATTAAAATATATAACAGACAACCGTTATCAATAAACAATGAAAATATTAAATATGTTGACTCCATCCACTATACAAGTCCAGAGTTGACTCCATCTGTGTCCACGTCACTTCACACTACTGTGTGGTGCACACAGTCGACATCGGTGACTTGTTCAACTTCAAGTTTTCAACCTGCAGCCCCACGTGAGACTTGAGCCCAAGTTGATTGCAAGGTGCAAACGAATGTAGTCGCCAGCATCGAGCAGCACTGAGCAATGGCCACCAAGGTAAAAGGTTGTCACCGGGTTTCAAATTTCAAGTTTGTAGATGTTCTAATCTTCCACTAGATCAATTATCGCAGGCAGCCCCATGGCTAGCTACTAAAGTGTGATAATGACACAATTGAAAAAACCACGCACAAGGAACCAAGGGTATGTAGGGTAACATGTTAGGCTTTGTTTTGTATAATCTACAATTTACCAACAAAAGGAAATCAAACACGTGATCAAACCCTAGCCAAATTTGATATTAAATTCGCACTCACTTCAAATTCTTTGAGATTCGTCTCTCAGGTTCAACAATCTCTTTTCCTTTGGGATTCATCGAATTTCAAACCTCAAGGTTCAAATTCGGAGAATATTGTAACTTAGATCTTAAATATGCTTCGTTTTAGCCCATTGGGCTAGCTCAAGGAGGCTCGGAGGTTGATCCCCTAGGTTAGTTGTCTTTGTCTTTGGGTTAGGAGTCGTAATCAACACCAACAGGTTTATACTAGATACCATCCCCAAAATGTGGGGAAGTGCTCAGAGGTCTCCCTGCAAGGTATTCCTTGGAAAAAAATATATGCTTCATTCACTAGGGTTTGACAACTTTGACTCTTGCTTTACAAGTATGGCCAGAGCTCTCCTTTTGGATGCTTCAGTTTTGGTATCACTCAATGGTTCTTCTCTGATCATATTGTGCTTGATCACTCCCTTGGGCAGGATTGCAACTTGCCTCTTGGCCCCTTATCTATACGTCTTGATAGACTATGCATCAAGGTAGTCCTTGAGGCAGACAATGCTCAAGGTTGCATATGTGGTATCAGGATCCCAGGGGATACAAAAGTAAAAAAAATCATTTTGTGGGTTTTGTATGGCTTCTCGTTACTGGCATAATATTTGGACTCTTTGACCTATTTGGTCTTTACTCTTTAGTGGACATAATATAAATTTCATTTCATTTCTATTCTCAATCCATGTTGACCAAACTTCAGAGGAATCCACTCTTGTTTGCTCAGATACATTTTTTGTTGCCTCTGGGACAATGATCAGTGAACATAAACCAAATTTTGGTTTGCTGATGTAGAGGACACCCCTAGCTGGATTCGTTGTGCTTGGAAATACCCAGAGGAGATTGTGAGGTATCTTAACATCTTGATTGTCGTTGGGATTTCGCCCACTGGCATGTGGGAATGGTGCTTAGAAAAATTGGAAACTAAGTTGTAGTATTGGCAGTTCAAAGACCTTCCATTTGCTGGCAAGCTTACCATCATTTATAAGATTTTGCAGGCTTCCCACATTTACTATGTCTCTTGTTGGCTCCCAAATAAATTATAAAACTCATTTTAGCAAGATTGAAAAAAAAATTAAGTCTTTCCTTTGGGAAAGGTATGATGGGAAGAAGGGTCTCACGTTGGCACATCTGCATACTTCCAAAGACTGAAGGTGGTTTGGTGTTGATTGATAATTTTGCACAGGGAAACCACTCGCAAAAAATAAATTGTCTGTTGCATCAATGGTGAGGTTCCTTAGAAGCCTCCAAGTTCACAGGTTGATGCAGACTGTTATCACTTATCACCCAATACTGTTCCTTAGAGAATTAGCCCCTAGCAGTACTATAATTGGCGTCCCATGCTGGTGATTATTTCCTTGAAAACAGTGCCTCCAGTAAGCTGGAAGCACATATGAATTATCATAAAGCTTCTAAGGAAGGCACGCTTGACTGTCATAAAAGCATAGGAAGTCATCAAAAAGAAGGCACTTAAAATCCATCTGTTGTATCCTTCACAAAATGAGGTGGGCATAGGTCACGCCAGATCTGTACACCAAGCAGCAAGAACAAACCCCAAGAAGAGCATATAAAAACCTCCATGAATAGGTCACTCAAAGGCAAGAACAACTACTCAAGCCAAACACCCAACTAAGCTGAGATGGTACTCAAAGTCTACTACTATATTCTTCATACTGCCGATCCATTAATCCTTCATTAATCTTTGAAATGTATGTTCTATTTTTTTCTAGACAAGAACTTTGAAGCCCAAGTTTGTGAACTTTGATCCCCAGAAGAACTTAGAACTGAACAGATTATCCGCTTTCAGGCGTTACATGCCTTCTGGATATAGCCAAGGAGGCCCATGTAATTTTGTTTTAAAAATTAACTAAAATCCTTTGTTCCTGTAAAAAAACTGGTGTTATTTGTGTGGCTTAGGATTAGAAATGTGTCTGCAAGTGTTCATCACTTCTTTGTTTAGCAAATCCCTTTTTTATTATTTGTAGCTCATACTCATTTCAGTTTAAATTAGTTCACCTTTATTTCATGGATTCGATAAACAAGTGTCACTCCAATGTTCCTTTTTCGAGATTTTCCTCTACAAATAGCAATTTCAATTTCCTTCAGGCTTCCAATTCCTCGAGCACAGTGTTTTCATGGGCATTACAATGTCTCTTCTCCCAAATGCCCTGAATCAATTTCTTGTGTGCATAGTTGCTTTTACTGGATCAATGTGCCATCTTAAATGTTAATATCGGAGTGTCATGTTTTTGCCCAATCTTATTATTACACCAAGAGAAATGCGATGCTCCAGAGTCTACAGCATCGGTGAGAGATCCCTCAACGTATTGTCTTTATGTGTGAGATCTGTATAAACTATAATGGTGCATTGACATATCGTGTGCATTGAATATATACAATAGCACAGACCCATTTAAACCAGGGTTTAATATGCACCGTCTAGATGATGCATTGGATGAATTGAACATGGACACTAACATGGGCCTACTTAAACCGAGGTTTGATATGCAATATCGATATTAATCACTGGGTGAGCTGACAATGGACACTATCACAGGCCCATTTAAACCTGGGTTTGGTATGAACCACCTAGATGATGCATTGGGTTTCATATTCATTTCAATTAGTCCACTTTTGTTTCTTGGATTAAATAGACAAGTGTTGTTCCAATGTTCCTTTTTCCTCTACAGATAGCAATTTCGTTCTCCTTCGGGATTCCAATCCCTAAAGTACGGTGTTCTTGTGGGAATTACAATGACTTTCACCCGAATGCCCCAAATCGGTTTCTTTTGGGCATAGTTGCTTTTATTAGACTGATGTGCCATCTGAATGTCATGTTTTTGCCCAATTTTATTATACCAAGAGATGCTAGGTGCTCTACAGCATCGGTGAGGGATCCCTCACCCCATTGTCTTTGCGCGTGAGATCTGTGTAATGGTGCATGGACACATTGGGTGCATTATCTGAACACTAGTACAGGCATTTAAACCCGGGTTAGATATGCACCATCTAGAAGATACATTGGATGAATTGAACAGGGACATTAACACAAACCCGTGGTTTGATATGCACCAACTAGACGATGAATTGGGTGGATTGAATATAGACACTAGCACAGGCCCATTTAAACCCGGGTTTCCGCGAATTGAAAGTGGATGGTAGCACAAACCCATTTAAACCCAGGTTTTTTATATGCTCTGCGAAGCTAAAGATAGATGCAACAGGTAACAAATATTTCATGAAAATGAGAACAAATGGGGCATGAGCGCACCTACGTCTGCTTGGAGTAAACAGAAGATGTGGGGACGCGCTTGTTTCTGAACATCATGTATCCAACTGGAAATACCACTCCCACCATCATGATGATAGCCCCCATCAGATATCGCACTGGCCCTGGTGCTTCTAACTCTAAAAGCCTCCGTAGCTGTGCTTCCATTAAAACCCAAAATCAACAGATCCAAAATTATTACAACCATCAATTATGGTGCCATGTTATTGAAGAAAAAGAATGTAAATCGGTAGGTTTGAAGAGCATAAAGTACTGCAAAATCACTTACAGGCATGTTGTGCTTCCGCGGAAGGTCTTATATAACCTATCCAACTGCAGAAATGGTGAAATGGATCGTCGTAGTCCGGATTTCGGGTGCAGGCAGAAGCAGATAAACAAACAAAGCGTAGAAGCAGATAGACACAAAGTTTTCCGTATTCTCTGGAATGACATTATATATAGGTTTTTCAAGGGTCGTATAGAGTCGTGTGACTTAGACTTCGAGCTTAAGGGACCTATGGGTTGAAAGGGAGTCTTTATCACTATTTGATTTTAGTTTTGGTTTTCACTTTATCAAATTTTATGAAGTATCAAAATTTTTAAAGTGTTGTTTTTATAAAAGTGTAAATTTTGAGAAATGTTGAGTTTTTTTGTGGGTGTAAATATTTTGATGAAGTATCAAAATTTTTAAAGTGTGGTTTTTATAAAAGTGTAAATTTTGAGAAATGTTAAGATTTTTTTTTTTTTTTTTTTTTTTAATGGGGTGTTTTTGTGGGGTAAGAGGTTTTTTTGGTTTAAATATTTTGATATATGTTAAGATTTTTTTGGCGAGTGGATTTTGATTATTTTGAGTGTTGCATTGTTTAAAGATTATTTTTATTGCTTTGGATTTAGTAGGATTATACTTTCTATTTTATTTTTTGAGAAATGTTAAGAGTTGTTTTTGGTGTAAATATTTTGAGATATGTTAAGATTTTTTTGGGAGTGGGATTTGATCATTTTCAGTGTTGTATTGCTTAAAGATTATTTTTATTGCTTTGGTTTTAGTAGGATTATACTTTTCATTCTATGTCAATTAGTGTTATAGATTTTTTATAATGTTTATTTAAAATAAAATAGAAAATATGGTTTATAATCATAAATTTTGGTTTTATTTTTTTTATTTGGATGATATATAAATTTTTAGATGTATAAATAAATTTGTAAGAATAAGAAAAAAAATTCAAAAAAAATAGTATACCATGTTATCTTCATTTTTTAATGTAGTGGAAGAAGACATACAGTTGTTATGGGCATGGCATCCATAAGCAAAGTATAGGTATCGGTATGGCCATCCCTAGCAATGGTGGTTGGTGGTTGGGAATTTATCATCTGAGAAGTAATTACACGTCCTTCAATGCAATGGATGAAGGCATATGATTGTCTTAGATGTGGCATCCATAAGTAAAGCATGGGCATTAGTATGGCCATCACTGGCAATGGCGGTTGATGATTGAGTATTTATCATCTTAGGATAATCATACACCCTTCAATGCAATGGATGAGGCATATGGTTGTCTTGGGTGTGGCATCCATAAGTAAAGCATGAGCATTGTTATGGTCATCACTGGCAGTGGTGGTTGGTGGTTGAGAATCTATCATCTAAGAATTAATCGTCTAGTGAGTATATTGATGCTTCTGAAGATTGTGGTTTCTTGCATTTGTTTTTGTCGCAATACCTTGATATCATCTGTTAACATTTGCAAGAGTTATCTTATTATCGCTCGCTTGCAATATCGAGTGTAATCTCCCTCGGGGATATCAAAGGGTCTCAGTGACATATCATTAGCTCTCTAAGGCTAATTAGATCATTTTAACACAATGGATTTAGTTAAACAAATATTAAATTTCATTTTTCAAGATTTAATCACGACAAAGTCCCTTTAATTACCAATAAATTAAAATAAATTCAAGAACTATTCCAATGATTGATCCAAGGGCTGGGAAATATTACTAACGCCTTTTATAAACATCGCATATCCATTCCAAGCCAAATCAGACATAAATTCCACCTCTAAAATCCATTTACTCTTAATCTTGATTAACTAGTAATTAGTGTTCTGATTACGATACTTAACGACACTTACCGCATAATTGACGATGCTTAACATAACTTCATTTGTTTATCACGTAATCATTATTTATCAAATCTAGTGGCTAATCAACACCTAATAACATGCAAATAAGGTCTAATTACCAAAATTACAATAATTAATCATGGTAATTGCGAAAGAAAGTCCACTAGACTAGTTAACTATTTTTCTAATATAAGCAGGTAGTCTTGCACAAAATCAACTTGTAACCATGCCATTAAACCCAAAATAAATCCTATTGGCGTTAACAACATATTTAAGCATGCACCTACATCCAATCAAAGGTTTATTTACATATCATTCCAATTTCACATAAGGTGATATTTTTCATCAATTCAATGAACCTAGTTAACATTTATCGTAAGGAATTGAGTCTAAATAACTGAACCAAAATGTAATGCATGCATAATTAAAGGATCACACCTGATAACTAGCCACCTACATCACAATAACATGTTAGAAACAAAGCACATGGTTGAAGCAATATGTTTTTATGAAAACTTAGATTTCAATCCACAACTAGTGATCAATTTTCACTGCAATGTACCTAGTTTCCAAATTAACTTTCCAACTGCCCAATAAAGATAAATATATGACTTATTTAGCTCATGGATAGTGTATCAAGGATCACTATAGTCATATGGCTGTAGCTTTCCTCCCATATACAATCCATTAAATAACTCACAAAACTAGTTAATTCTACTCATCTGATTTTACTAGTAATTCTAGGAATTATCAGAATAATTAAATCCATAGCTCATAGAATCATTCAAATGTCATTCCAACTCTAAATAACATGTTTTATTATTCATAATAGAGGTATATCTCATTCAAACACTTCATATTCAAATTCACAAATATACCTAAAATTGTTCCGTTGATGGAGCTAAAAAATGGAAATTGATCTAGAATTTCAGTAGACATCTCCCAAACGCCATCAAGAAAATTTCCCCTAAAATTATCACACACATTTCAAGTGTATTTATTAGACATAGCCATAAAAATATCACTAAGGAATTTTTACAAACACTTCATATGCCAAGTCTCCAAACTATGTAAAACAATCCAATCGAAGAACTAGTTTTTGAATAAAAGGTAGAAGCATCAAAGAGAAGTGTCTTAAACCAGTATGAGGCTATTGTACCATAAAATACACATTATATAATGCATAGGGGAATAAATATCAGTTATGTAGTAGAGGTTCCAAAAAATCATTTCCTCAAACAATTTGTACACAAAATCCCAAAAACTAGTTTCCAATTCCTTCACAAAATTTACTTGCATAAATAGGTTGATTTCCATGAGAAATTTATTCCACAAGTAACTCATATGTTTCATCAAACATTTCATGTGCATCCATAAATAAATCCGATTAGAGCCAAATAAATTAAATAAACATGAGATAAAGAACTTATCTTATTAATGCGCAATTGGCATCATCCGGACCATGTTCCACCCAGCCAAGGCACTGCCAAGCCAGATCTCACTTTGGCAGGCCACCCCCGAGTTGAGGTCATAGATCCACAATAAACGTGCACTCAATAATAGATTAAGTATCAGTTTGAGAATCCAAAGCTCTATTATTCACCACATACTTAATCTTCCACCACACTACCAGGTGCAATAGTAATCCAGACCCCCTGGCCCTCGGGACATCATCATTCACCATCAGGATTTATGTGTAGGTCTAGGACATAGCTAAGCATTGGACATGGAGGAACTACACCATAGTTTTATGGTCTTACCACAAACACCATACAAGACCATAGTTATTCACGCACAAAGTTCATTCATCATAACAGAGCATACATGGCTTCCCAAGCTCTCAACATCAAAGGTATGAACAACCAAGAATAACAAACGTAATCAACCATCCAAAATAGATTTCCCAACCAAGGAGATCAAACATGGATATATATACCAAAGAAGGTAATTCTAACTCAAGGGGTTCAAATCAAACCAAGGCAAAACTTGAGCCAATACAAGGGGGGTAACTCAACCATAAGAGGTTGACTCTTATCCAACCCAAGCAATTCAAATTTCAAGGAGAGTGACTCCAAGCCACTCCACCCAACTCAAATTCATGTGTGGACACATCATCCATGAAGAGGAATCAAAATTAGTGAAGGTAGCAGTTACACAAGTATTTACTCAATTATTTACACTGGATTTTAGACAAGGATTTACACAAGGAGTTACATAAGGATTTACACAACTTTTGAGGTGTTAAGTTAAAAATAGCCAGTCAGGGAACACTTGTGTAAGTGGGGGTTACAAAACCAAGTGTAACCTCAACAAAGGAGTTACAAAACCACCAAAGGGGCACATTTGACAAGTGGGATCCATCTAAGCACTAGGGAAGGGCCATTAAATCACGAATTAAGCTCAATAATACCAACATAAGTTTAAATAATTAAAAGTTGGGTTTGTTGTACAATGTTTGGGTGATCATCGGCTAATAAAGCTACCAAGGAAAAAATACAGACCAAGCTCAACCAAACAAGTTCTAAAGTTAGAGGATTGTCCCCATTCCCCCTCACATTGTGGATCTAGGCATCCCATACTCTTTTAGTGGTCCCCGATGTGCCAATTGTTTCCATTAATTAATTATTTACAAAATAATAATAATGTCTTTAGGTCCTTAAAGACCCCTGTTCTGGCACCCTATGCCACAATAATAAACAATTATAAATTACATATGTTTAGGGCTTAACACACAGGGTATTACATCCCCTCCCCCTTAAACCATGCATCATCCCCGATGCATAATACATACATGCTTTTACAACTTTCAAAAGGATCACAACCTTTAGTTTTCCAGTTATATAAGCATGCCCATACATGCCTCAAAATATATCATCGTCCCAAACTTAACAGACATGTCCATACATGCCTAGGACAGATAACATCTTTCTAAATTTCACAGACATGCCATACTTTCCTTAGAAGATAACATCTTCCCAACTTTAACAGACATGCCAATACATGCCTCAGAAAGATAACATCTTTCTATTCATAAACATGCACATACATGCCTTAGAAGATAACATCTTCCAAACTTTAACATACATGCCCATACTGCAGCAGAAGACGACATCTTCCAAAATATCACAGACATGCCCATACATGCCTCAGAAAGATAACATCTTTCTAACCACAATACTTCCCACTGCCACCTACTTTCATGTCTATCTCCACTACCAGTGCAAGAACTAGGACTAGTAGAGTGGTCTCAAGGGAGTAAGGGTCAATCTTCCATCCCCATTATAGGGTCTTCAAACCTCGTTGCAAGGCCTTCAAACCTCATCAACGATACATCCACCTGAAAATCATATTTCATTCACTCATATGATTAACATCGAGTATAAAAATATGTGATACAAGATATAAATATATTTTTCTACAAGATACTTTCTTCACATTGCAACAGCCACATGGTTAGCATCACACACACACACGCATATATATATTTCAACATAAAATACATCTTTCAGGGAAATAAAATTACAATTAATCACATGAAATATTTCAAAAAAAAATACATGAGTTAAATTATATGAATTCATAACATGAAATTAATTTCTTTTTAATCCATTTCACTCTACTTCACCTAGGATATATGAAATACATCAAAGGTATACATAATCAAAACACTTGAGGAGCATATACCTGAAATACTTTCAAACCAAAAGTTCAATTTCAATTTCAATCATGCATTATGTAGATACTCTAAGTTACTTGGAAAGCATGAACAAATATTACTAAGACATATCCAATACAAGAAAATACCACAAGTTGCTCTTTCATAATATATATACTTCAATCAAGGTCATGAGGACATTTAAATCACAAAGATCACACAAATAGTTTCTAACAAGAGCATAAGGACACTTAGATAAGAAGAATACCGTCTTATAAGGACCGCAAGGAAAACTTAAAGCAAATGAGAAAAGAAAACTCAAGCACAACAGTTTGAATCTAACTAAGAAACCAAAAGGGTTATAACAACTAGTAACTAAACAAGATCTCCAATAGTTGGGGTTTTGTGTATGTTGTTGATTCTTTCTACATTGTTTCCCTTCTGCAAACGATTCCTATCGTAGTGGTTCCTTTACATTTACAACATTCGATAGGTGGTCTTGATCCTTCATCTCTTCTGCGTCTACTTTGTTCTAGTTGTTCTTGTTGATTACTATTTGGAGGTTGAACTATTTTATTCTTTTGCTCTTGCTTGTCTTGTTTCTTATCCTTCCAGTCTTTCTGATGTTGAGTTTTGTTCTTATGTTGGCCATACAAATGCTTGGCCTTCCAAACAACTTCTTTAAAGTTCGTTGGTTTATCACATTGAATCTTGTCTCTAAAGAAATCTAGTAGACCACTCAAAAACCTCTGAATCTTCACCTTTTCATCCTTCACAAATTCTACATATTTCAAAATCTCTAAGAATCTTTTCTCGTAAGCTTCCATGGTCATGTTGCCTAGCTTGAGTTCAGAGAAGTCTTCCATCTCCTTATCATAGTAAAATTCCAAGAGAAACTCCTTCTGGAAGTACTTTTGGAATTTCCTCCAAGAAATGTTGTCTTCATCAATGTCCTTTAGCTTGACCACTTGATCCCACCAGATAGAGGCCTTACCTTGAAAGTGTTAGATAACTACTCTTGATTCCATATTTGGGGAGTACTGATGCAACTGGAAAAACTTCCTCATCCCCAACAACCAAGCTTCCACTTCCTCTCCTTGCTATGCTTCTGCATCAAAGGTTTGAGGCTTGATTCTTCTTAGTTCCCCTACCAATTCATTCCTCCTCTTCTTGTATCTAACTGGGGATCATTCGAGACTACTTTCTGAGTTGCTTGATGAGTACCTTTCCCTCTGTAGTGCAGAGGGCTCATGATGAGGTTTTCTTGAAGATGATTGAGACCTCTCCTAATATTTCCTTGGTACCTTATCTCTTGGTGTGGTTCTTTGTTGTTGTTTTAGATCATGCATGATTCATCCTTGTATAAAAATGATTCTATCATTGTCTTATCTACACTTTCTTTGCGAGTCTTCCAGGCTCAAGTATTCAGTGCTTCTCGTATTCCCATTTGTCCTTTCTTCCCTTGGCCCAACAAGTTTCTCCTTAGGACTGTATGGATTGTGTGCATCGTCAAATTCCATTTTCTACCCCTTTATGAATGATTAACTGACACTAAAGGGTGCGATATGTGTTCACTTTCAATCAATGTTAGAAAACCAAAATGTTCATCCATCAACCACATTACTTTTCAACTCAACACAGATCATACATAGTCTTTTGTTATATATATATATGAAACAAATCATCGTAACACAAGAAGCATTTCAATATTAATACATCCAATGAGTAGTAACAGAGGAAATGCACAATGAACAAGCATAGACCAATCAAATCATTTAACAATAAAAGAGGCAATGCACAAGCATCAACCAATTAGATGATTAAACGGTAAAAGACGCCATGCACAAGCATCGATGGGCCACCAAGGAGAAAGTCAATATGGGGCGCACATGTTAGCTTAGCCTAAGTTGTATTTCATTGTGTTAGAGTGCATACTATGTAAATAAATTGGTCCCTTATTATAAAAGAGGAACCTCTCTCTAATACAAGTATCTTTCCAGGCCGAAAGCTATATGTTTCCTTTTCCCTTATTGTTTGGTAGTTGCTCAGTTATTTTGCTCATTTTCTTGACCTAGGTTGTTCTCAGCAAAGCCAGTGCGCCTCTCCCCATGGCTGCACCTTAGCTTCACCTTCCTAAACAACTCCACCTTTGAGAGTTATCCTTTCCCTTTGGATATTGAATCTCTCAAGTGGATTTCCACTTTCTATGAGATACTCCGGGCAAGGAGGGCACACCATCTGGGTTCTACGCCCTTTGTTGGGTTTTTCCAACTACTAGGAATGAAGTAAGTGCGCCCTCCTCAATGGATGCACGGAGATTCTCCCTTTGACCTTCGGGGATCCAGCTGAGATAGCTTATCCCTTTGGCTACTCTCAGTCCATCTCGATACAGGCCCTCATTTATTTTTCTTCCCCAAATCACTGGAGCACTCCCTCTCAGAAATGCACCCTTCCTGGATATTGGGGCAACTACGGAAATTGCTGAAACCACTACTAATTGCCTAGATATCCTTCCCAGGTAGATCAATTGGTATCAGAGATTCAAGATCCAAGGAGAAGCTTCATATCTTGAGTATGAGCTCAAAAATAAATAAATAAATTCATGATTTCTAGTCCAGATCACACCCTTCTCAAGGTTTCATTATTAGTGTCGGTGGGTGCACAGGTCTCCTAGCCCAAGGATCTCCACCACAAAGAGAGGATTTTCACAAATATATTGGCCCATAGATCCCTCCCTCTAGTTCATCTCTCCCCCTTTTCTCCAGGGTATTACGCACTTTGTTCAAACAACAAAACTTGACCCGTATTTCTTTTCACAGCTAAGTTGTTCTTGAATTCTTTAGTTTGCCTAAAGATGCCTCCTAGAAGAGATCCCTTGGCAATGGACTCAGAATCCAATGCCCAAAATCCCATACAAGACCTGTCCTCTGTCCTTAGTGAGTTAGTGAGAGTGCAACAACAAAATAATCCAGATCCCTTCCGGTTGGATACTTGATTCCAGCTGCCTAAGTTTGCTGGGTAAAGCAATGGAAAACCCGTGGATTCATGGATCTGTAGTCTTTCCACATATTTCAACACTTGCACAAGCCTCATCAAGGAAAGAAAAATTCAAATTGTCGCCTTGCAATTGGAAGGACTTGCCCAAACATGGTGGGATATAGAGCAAGAAAAGACCACCTTCGTGGTAGAGATTGGGGGTGCTCTAGGATCCTCTACCTCTCAACCATTCAAAAGTTGGGATCAACTTTGTGAAGCCTTGAGAAACCATTTCTATCCACCCAGGCACCTACAATCTTTATGGATCAGATGGCACCATCTTTTCCAACTCCCTACACAAGGAGTGCAAGCTTACATAGACTACTTCTCCGAGTTGCGCATGTTGCTCCACATTCCATATCCGGAAGAGGTATTAATACTTAAGTTTGTTTCTAGGTTATTGGTTCAATTCCGTAGGAAAGTAGAGTTTTTTTAAAATCAGACATTAGACAAAGTTTTTCAGAGACCATTGGCAATAGAAAGGAAGATAGCTCATAGGGGTCGTACTCCTTAGTCTTGTCCCACCCCTAATCCCTCTATCTCTCAAACACCCACCTCCAATCCTTCAGCTCGCTTCCCACCTACTCGTTCTCTGAATCCAAATACCAATACACCCTGGTGTTCCTTCCACAATACTAATTCCAGAACACTTCAAATTGTCGAGTTCTCAAATATCTAAAAACCAACAAAACCATACTCACTGAGCCTACTGCTTCTCAACCAGTCAAATATAATGAGGAGGCTTCTCTTGAAAACCCCACCAAAGTATATCCCTCCTTGATCTTAATGACCACTTAAGATCCGAACTCATCAACCCAACCCCTCTTCACTCACAATTGCCAAATCAAAAAATCTTTGGCCTTACTTATCATGGACAATGGCAGCCAGAAAAATCTGGTGTCTCAAGATCTAGTCAAACGACTTCATTTGGTCACTACTCTGCACCCAAAATCCTATCATCTAGGATGGTCCTTGCATATTGGTATCTTAATGCTTCCTGGTCACCTTTTCCATAGGCCAATTTAAAGACACTATCATATGTGATGTCTCGCCATTGGATTGTTCTGACTTACTTCTTGGAATACCCTACTAAGCCTAAAGGAATTCCATTTATATGGCTAAATCCCGCCAGTATAAACTTACTAAAGACGACCACACCTATATCCTAACGACAACAACACCCAAACCCACTTCTACCAAAGGAAAAATCCCTCATATCCATCTGAATCAATGTGTCTCTCTCTGTTTGGTACACCCCATACCACCAAACAATACTACACATCCCATTCCCGAAGCAATGACTCCTCTACTTCAAGAATTTGTCGATGTTTTCCAAACTCATATGGGCCTTCTCCCCTCTCTCCATGTAGACCATTCTATTCACCTCATCCCAGGGCCTGCCTTACCTAATGCACCCACTTACTGGTTGGCCCCATGAGAAATAGAGGAAATGGAGAAGTAATTGACCTACCTCATCTACTCCGGTCACATTCAACCATCAACTGCTCCCTGTGCTTCTATCGCCTTTGTAATCCCAAAAAGAGACACCTCGAAAATGCAACTTGTCCTTGATTACCGAGCCCTTAACAAAGCCACAGTAAAGAACTGTTACCCCCTACCCCAAATTGAAGAGTTACTTGACACCCTCCAAAGAGTTAAGTGGTTCACAATATTAGATTTGACAGCAGACTACCATCAGGTTCAAATGAACCCACATGATGTGTGGAAGACAACTTTTTAGTCCAAATTCAGTCTTTATGAATGTAAAGTCATGCCCTTTGGCCTGACTAATGCACCAGCCACGTTCATGCGGCTCATTAATGATGTTTTCAGAAAACAATTGGGTCACATTGTGGTCATCTACTTAGATGACATTCTCATCTTCAATAAGACATGGGATACCCACATGTAGCATGTCCGTCAAATTCTCTAAATACTCAGAGAACACAAGTTACAAGTCAAGGAAAATAAGTCCTATTTTGGCCAAAGTTCAATTCCTTATCTCAGCTTTGTGGTATACTCTGAAGGTATTCAACCGGATCCGACCCGCATACAAGCGTTAAAGCAATGGCCACAACCTTCTTCGGCCAGCGAGATAAAAATCTTCCTGGGTGGTATCAATTTTTATCGTAAGTTTATTCTTCATTTTTCTCAGATTGCTTGTCCTTTGCATCAACTATCTAATAGTCATTCCACCTTCATTTGGACTAACGAAGCTACCAACCACTTTGTTCATCTCAAGGAGGCATTATGCTCAACTCCAATTTTGCATTTGCTAGACCTCTCTCAACCATTTGAGAATGAGTCAGATGCCTCACAGTATGATATTGGTGTTGTGCTTAAACAGGGAGGACACCACATTGTGTATCACTCAGAAACTCTTTCCAAGGCTAAGAGAAATTGTAGTACTTATGACAAAGAATTTTATAGCTTGGGACAAGCTCTCAAGCAATGGTGCCATTATTTGCTGGGCAAAGAGACTATTATACATACAGACCATCATCCGCTGATTTTCTTTAATTCACAGTCTAAGATTCATGAGCAAAGGCATCTTAAATAGGCATCCTACATTTAACAATTTCATTTGGTAATCCAATATAAGAAGGGAACTTCTAATAAAATGGTTGATTTACTCAGCAGGTCACCAACTCTAGTTCTCCAATTTAGAGGTGTGTTGTGCTAATTATGATACATGGAAAGATCGGTATGCTATAGACCAGGACTTTCAAGATATTTGGGTTTCCTTACATAGTCCCACAGTTGTCAATAAGACTCCATTCTTGGACTACACCATCAGGGAGGGATGGCTCTACAAATTAAGCTTGCTTTGTGTTCGACACTCATATGATCATATCTTGCTCATTAAAGAAGCTCATGCATCGATCTATGGTGGTCACTTTGGTACCACAAAGACTCTCCAACATCTACAACACCATTTTTATTGGCCTTCTATGCAACCTCAAGTTGAGAAATTGATCAAAGCTTGTGCAATATGTACCCAATAAAAGCCATACAATAGAAAGCATGGCTTATATCAGCCACTGTCTCTCCCTTCTCGGTCCTATGAGTCAATCTCTATGGATTTCTTAACTAGACTACCCACCACCCAAAAGAAACATGATGCAATCTGGGTAGTGGTATGTCGTTTTAGTAAAATGGCTTTTTTTATTCCATGCACAAAGACTACTACAACAACACAAACAATGGAGTTGTATTTCGAACATGTATGGCCACATTTTGGCCTACCAAGCAACATCATTTTAGATAGAGACTCACTCTTCCTCAGCACATTTTGGAAGACAATCTAGGAGCTACCTGGGTGTTAAATAAAGTTCTCTACTGCCTTCCATCCTTAAACGGATGGCCAAATAGAGGTAGTCAACTGGGTATTGGTCCATGCTCTCTGTACTCATTTTGGGCGCAACAAACAATGATACAACTACTTACATATTTTGCAGTATAGCTACAACAAGGCCACATGCTCTTCTACTGGGTTCTCTCCTTTTGAAGTATGTTTGGGCTTCCAACCAACATCCCCAACCGAGCTTCCCCTCACTTTGGATCCCCAAGGTACTGTGCATCAGAAACAAGAACAACACTCATCCCACCGGTTTCTTCAACAACTTGAACAACGACAAACTACTGTAACAACAACACTAAAAGCGGCTCAAGATCGTGCAAAGCAAAGGCATGACAAACAAAGGGCCTCCATGTCCTTTCAACTTGGAGATGGAGTTTGGTTAAATTTGGATAAGAAACGCTTCAAAGGCTAGCATCATAAACTTCTTCCAATCATATATGGCCCTTATACCATTCTAGAAAAGATTGGGGAGAATGTATATCGATTGGATCTTCCCTCCAAACTCGGAATACACAATGTAATCAATTTCAATCATCTGAAGTTGTTGATCCTCCCCTCTTGGAGGAACCAGTCACAATTACGCACTCGTTGGACAATATCCCAGACTTCGAACTCCCCTTTTCCAAAGACACAATACTTGACACCAAGAATTGTTCTACAAGGCACCGGGCCTACACCTCAAGTAAAGTGGATGACAGCTGAAGTGGTGCACTGTCTCTTTCCTCAGCTTCTCATGGAAGTCGAGACACTTCTAGATATAAACAGGGAGGAATTGGTCCATCAAGGAGAAATTCAATGTGGCGTGCACATGTTAGCTTAACCTAACTTGTATTTCATTGTGTTAGAGCGCATACTATGTAAACAAATCGGTCCCTTATTATAAAAGAGGAACCTCTCTCTAATACAATTATCTTTCCATTCTAAAACCTATATGTTTCCTTTTCCCTTGTTTTTTGGTAGCTGCTCAGTTATTTTGCTCGTTTTCTTGACCTTGGTTGTGCTCAGCAAAGCCAGTGTGCCTCTCCCCATGGCTGCACCTTGGCTTCACCGTCCTGAATGATTCCACCTCTAAGAGTTTGCCTTTCCCTTTGGCTATTCAATATCTCAGGTGGCTTTCCACTTTCTGTGAGATACTCTAGGCAAGAAGGAGGGTGCACCATCTAGGTTCTGTGCCCTTTGCTGGGGTTTTCCAACTGTCGGGAATGAAGTAAGTGCACCCTCCTCAATGGTTGCGCTGAGCTTCTCCCTTTGACCTCTGGAACTCCAACTGAGATAACATATCCCTTTGGATACTCTCAGTCCATCCCGACATGGGCCCTCATTTATTTTGATTCCCCAAATCACTAGAGCGCTCCCTCTCAGAAATGCGCCTTTCCTGGAGATTGGGGCAACTGCTAGAAATGGTTGAAACCGCTATCTACTGCCTAGATCTCCTTCCCAGGTAGATCAATCAACCAATCGAGTCACTTGAACAATAAAAGAGGCAATGCAAGGTGAACATGCATTAACCAAACAAATCTACTGGACCGTCATCATCATATATGCAATGCATAATACTTACCAATCAATCTATTGAGTAGTAAATAAGTAATATTAATTGATTTATGAAGCACACAACAATTTTATCTTTAATCTCTTAACCTGTAAAATTAAAAGGTAGGATACAATTGAATTGATCTCTGAAGTGAGGCTTTTGATTCCTCCATTAACATAAGAGAGGTTAAATGTATTTCACAAAAATCATTTATAAACTCCATATGCACATATACAAAAGATTTCATAACTATGTAGAAGGCCCAACAATCGCATTGGTGAAACCTAAGCTCTAATACAACCTGTAATGTCCCTTAGGGATATAAAAGGATCTAAGGGACCATATAATTAGCTATCTAAGGATAAATATATAATTTTAGCACAATGGATTTAGTTAAACAAATATTGATTTTCATTTTTCAAGATTTAATCACGACAGAGTCCCTTTAATTACCAATAAATTAAAATAAATTCAATACATATTCCAACGACTGATCTAAGGGATGGGAAAGATAATACTAAAACCTTTTATCAACATCACATATCCATTCCAAGCCAAACCATACATAAATTCCACCTCTGAAGGTCATTTACTCTTAATCACGATTAACTAGTAATTAAGATACTTAACGACACTTAGAGCACAATTGACAGTACTTAACATAATTTCATTTGTTTATCACTTAATCATTGTTCATCAACTCCAATGGCTAATCAACACCTAATAACATGTAAATAAGGTATAATTATCAAAATTACAATAATTAATCATGGTAATTACAAAAAAGAGTCTACAAGACTAATTAACTGGTTTTTCAATATAAGCAACTAATCTTGCACAAAATCAACTTGTAACCATAGGGGAGGCAGGTACGCGAGGGATTATCTTTGATCCAAGAGGAAATATAGTAAATTCCTATGCTTGGGGTCTCAGACATCGATCCAACAATGAAGCGGAATGGTTCTCACTTCTCCTAGGCCTAGAATTGGTAGGACAATCCAAAATCACAAAGCTCATGGCCTTTGGAGATTCAAGGCAGGCTATTCAGAAAATGAGATCCGGATATAACCATGGTTCTTCCAAGTGTATAAGAATATATGATCAATTTTTTTGGCTAAATATTATTCCTCATGTCACTTATCTTCATATTCTCAGGGGAAATAATAGATATGTTGACAAACTTGCCAACCAAGGAGTCAAAAATCAACCAGGATTGGTCAAACTCAAGAACCAACATCAAATTCATAAGCATGTTCCATAGTTTTCATTATAGGCTAAGGTTGGGAGAAATATTTTTATGGCCCTCCGCAAGCCACCTTCCCATGGTGACTATCCGTTCCCCACAATCAAACGTCAATCGTTATGGCCAAGTGGTGCCCTTCACCACGTGACTGCCTTTAAAGTTCGTCCTCTTCGGCAGTCTCTCGAGGTCGTGAGACGATTGTTGACACGCAGCATGGAGGAACTACACAGAAACGCCCCCCACACCTTTGCACATTTTTTGATAGCCTAGTGAGAGACATAACGAAGGGTTTCAGAGGAAGCCTGGTTAAAGACGAAGCCCCACAACCACATAATTTGTTTGAAGGTCTGGTGAGTGCTAGAACCAAAGGAAGATGAGGTCGCTTGGAACAAAACAAAGTCCAACAGATCCAGTACTTGTTTCCAGACCTCTCATGGGCGTCTATCAGTAGATTTCATAGCACAATGACGAGAAAATAAGGGAATCTTGATATTGATGAGATCAAATCCATCTTGAAAGACATTAAACTACATCTTCGAAGGCTATACAAAATGGTGGGCATTGATGTTAAGGAGAACAGAGACACAGCATCTGATGTCAGACTCATAGCAACCCATATGGGTTTTCATGAATCCAGGATAGATGGCAATGAACATGACCTACACGAGATGATGGGCACAATGGATTTCATTAAGGAAGAGGTTTTGAAGATGGCTAGAATGACCCAGTGTATCCATTGTCAGGATTCTTCAGACCAAGGTGACCACCCAATGGATGAAACTTCAGTCGTACAACCTGCGCATGGGCTTGAAGGCAAGAAAAAGTAGAAGGCCTAGTTATATTTTCCTATATGTATTTGTGCATTTCAACCCAAGCAATTCAAATTTCAAGGAGAGTGACTCCAAGCGACTATACCCAACTCAAATTCATGTATGGACACATCATCCATGAAGAGGAATCAAAATTAGTAAAGGTAAGAGTTACACAAGGATTTACACATGGAGTTACATAAGGATTCACACAATTTTGAGGTGTTAAGGCTAAAAATAGCCAGTGAGGGAGCACTTATGAAAGTGGAGGTTACAAAACCAAGTGTAATCTCCACAAAAGGAGTTACAAAACCACAAAAGAGGCACATTTGACAAGTGGGATCCATCCAAGCACTGAGGAAGGGCCGCTAAATTACAAATTAAGCTCAATAATACCAACATAGGTTAAAATAATAAAAAAGTTGGGTATGTTGTACAATGTTTGCCAGTGATCATCAACTAATAAAGCCACCAAGCCAAAGATACAGACCAAGCTCAACCAAACAAGTTCTAAAGTTCTAGGAATGTCCCCTTTCCCCCTCACATTGTGGATCTAGGCCCCCCATACTCTTTAGTGGTCCTCGATGTGCCAGTTGTTTCCATTAATTATTTATTTACAAAATAATAATAATGTCTCTAGGTCCTTAAAGACCCTTGTTCCAACACCCTGTGCCACAATAATAAACAATTGCAAATTACATATGCATGTGGATGAAAACATGGGGTATTACATCGGGGCTTATCAAATTCAAAGGTAGTCCAATTGTATCTATGCCTGTCAAATTCAAATGTATGCTAACTATATCTAGACTTGTCAAATTCAATGGTAGGCCAACTGCATTCAATCTGAATTAAACAACTTCTATTAATTTCAAGAATTTTGAAGAGAAATTCACAATTAAGCAATTGCAATTTTAGGAAAGTGTGTGTAGTTCCTATTTATTTATGTTTCAATTATGCATTTCCAAATCAGATCAAGTATAGAGGAAGCTCTTAGTCACTAATATGGATGAGTAGATGATGTTCTGGTAGCTTTTATGTGTTTGTATGTTTGATCTGATTGCAGGTACACAGGTTCACTATCGAAGCGACATTCTAGGTGTCTACAACATCCAAGGAGGGTCTTCATCCTTTGTCGTTCACTCATTTGTTCTGGATCTGAACCATTCAGACTAGAGGAACAGCTTCTGTCCGCAGAAGGTGAAATATTCCTGCTAACAAATCTGGTGACTCCGTTGGGGAACAATTATATGTATCAGTTGATCTGATCTTCCTCAGTTCTTCAACTCTTGTCTGAATCCAGGCTCCTTCTCCAACTCTCTCCAGTCAGATCTGCTATCTGACTCAGTGGATTTTGGTTTGAAACTTCCAGATCTGTCTAGATCTGAATTATTTCGACCTTTTATGCTCTCTTTTATTCTCAATCTATCAGTTTTTACCTTGATCTGATCCTTTTTTGACTTAATCTGTTGTTCTCCTTTGTGTTTTGGATTTATACAGTGAATCGTGCTTATGCAGTTGGCGAGAAGCGGTGCCACCGCCTGAACCTAGTTAGCAGCATGCGGTGCCGCCACCTGATTCCTGTTGGTGAGAAGCGGTGCTAGTCCATAACCGCTCTATCAAGACCCCTGCCACACGGTGCCAGGTAGGCATCATTCCAAGACCTCTTTTTTCTCATTTTTTGCAAAAAATTGAGTTGATTTGCTTTCAGCCTTGCACTGTCAGGCTTGTGTATTAGAATCTGATGCTTGTGGTTTGAAATTTTATGGTTAAAGATTGGTTTGGTTGGAAAATCCAAAAGCTAGGTTAGGCTTATTGATTGTTCATTCACTTCAGTGCTTGTTGGTTGTGATTGTGAAAGTACTTCTTGTTTTTTGAAAAGCTTAGGGTGTTAGTAAGATCTCTTTTCATTTATGTTATATAGACTGAAAGAAAAACATTTGATTAGCATCTTAGTTTCATTTTTTTGTTTTCATAGAGAACTTATTTTTCCTCCTTTAAAAAAAAGAAGAAGATTTTTTTTTACTGAGATTAGGGTATTATCATTGAGCATTAGACATTGGACCCCTGATTGGCCTTACAAGCTTTCTGGCTCTTTATGTTCTTCTGTCTCTTATGCATTTAGTACTATCTCATCAAAATAAAAATATGGTAGTTTTAAGTTAGATTTGTCTATGTTTTAAGAAAAAATGAAAAATAGAGTGCATATGCATGTAGAGTGCTTCTTGTTTTTCTTTTAGGAAAATAGATTCTTCCCCTTTTTATTACTTTCAGAAAAGAGAAATCAGTTTGGAAAGTGTTGCTTGTCTTTGATTTTGTGTTCAAGATTGTTGTTTGGAAATATTTTTGGTTTTGAAACAAAAGAAAATACTCTCCCTCCCTCCCGTAGGTAGGCATACTAAACGGTAAAGTGAAATATTTGCATACGCATATTGCATGGTTTTACTTTTTTCTGTCAAAACACCATGCATTCACCTAACCGTCCACTTTAAAATTAACGGTAGTTGTAGGTTAAAATTTACATAGCAATTTGAGTGATAGGCTAGAGACGTGTTCGGGCGTCGTTAAGCGTAGGAGTTGCCGTTATTTGTCCGCATTACATTTCGGGACTCGTGCGGTCCTTCCACGTACCATTGGTATATTGAACGGCCTTTCACATACCCTTGAGGTATATAGAAAGGTACTTCATGTATTCGATTGTATATCGGAAGGCCCCTTGTGTATGGTTATGCATTAGACAACACTACTACCGATTTGAGCTCCCACGTACCTTGAGTATATCAGGAGACCCGACTAGAATACCTTATCCATCTGAGAAAAGCCCTTTGGCCATCTTGCTTGGAGCCATACACCGAAAACAACATTCAAGGAGATTACTGTGCATGTACCCTAGAGATATATCGCGAGTGGCACCTTCTTGACAATCCTGGTGAGAGACCTAACTATTTGAACTCCTCCCGTCATTTTAAGTGTGCTTGTTTGACCTATAGCTTGTGTAGGAAAAATTTTTGGTGTGTTTTCTAGTTTTTTAGACCCTAGGTTAGATAGGAAATGTACAAACTGGTTGAACTAAGACAATCCAGAAGAGTACGGGGCTTGCCACCCAATTTTATTCCTGGTCCAGGAGAAAATCCAATGGAAGCTATCGACCAAGGAGCTGCTACCACCTCCCAAGTGGGAGATAATGTGGTTGCAGAAAGTGGAGGACCATATTCCTCACACTCACCTCCCTTGGTCCAACAACCTTCTCAGGAAAACACCTCGTTCCATTCTCCCATAGAAGGTCATGTTGATGATACTACCCGTCCGGATTATGGTCCTAATGCTCCAATTTGGGATACCTCTATAGGACAGGCCATTGCCTCATTTGGCACCCATTTAAACTTTTCTGAAGAGATTTCTCTAGATGAAGAAGAACGTAGACAATACCAGGCATCCATTCTCCGTGCAGAGGAGATTGAGAAGAAAATAGATGATATATTGGGCACACCACCACCATGTTCCACAGCTGTGCCCGTGGGATATCGTTCACTTGCTGATTCTATGAGACCCATCGAACCGATTATAGATCGCACAGTGACTCCACACAACCTAGGACAAATTTCCAACCCCACCACCTCCTATGTTATGTCTGTTCCTAATCCTCGCAGGTCTTCTACACCTAGAGCCCAACCTTCAATTCCTGTTTCGTCATTACCTTCTAGTGCCGGGGGGAAACCCTCGGCACGACCTACGTTATTTGGCACCGGAATTGTACCTAGTCAAGGACAGACCTCTAATATAGAACAATCTATAGTTTATGTCCCTCCCACCCATACTAATATGGCTAATCCCCCATCCAGTTCAGGTTAGCCCTTGGGGGCACAACCTGTAACCATTCAATCTTCTGGAGGTTATGGTTATCAAATACCTGCAGGAAATATTAATTGTCCATCCAATCCTACAGGAATACCTTATGCTGGAATTCCATACCCTAGTAATACTTTCATGCCATGGGGGCAGCCTAACTGGTCTTACATGCCAGCTATGGGGGGGATACCCATACATACTGTGGGAGGCGCCGGAGGAACGCCTCATGGAGGTCCTCCCCCTAGTGGGACAAATGGGCCTGGTGGCTTTTCTCCTTATGGTTCTAATGGTCCTGGTGGCCCTGGAGTGCCTGGTGGCTTTCCCCCTAATGGCCCTAGAGGGTTTGGTGGCCCTCCTCCTAGTGGTTCCGGAGGCTTTGGAGGTTTACCTACTAGTGGCCCTGGAGGGTCTAGTGGTCCGCCTCCTGGTGGTCCCGGTCGTCCCAATGGTCCTGGTGGTCCCAGAGGTCTTGGTGGTCCTCCTCCCGGAGGCCCTAGTGGTATTAATGGTCCTGATCCCAAAAATCAACCCCTTGCAGGCATATTCTCCGGTAGTTCTTCGTCACAACAACCTGTCTATCAGTCTACTTACGGTTCTACTGGTAATTATATGCCATATCAATATTACCAGTATGTGCAACCTAACCGCCAATTACCTTTCCTAGCAACTTTGGACTTGCCTGACTTGTCCAAGTTGATTAATGACCCCATTCGACACAATCCCTCGTGGCCTCCCATTCCGGTAAAGTTACCATCAGACATCCCAAAGTTCGATGGGAAGCAGGGAGACGATCCGAAAAACCATGTTATGACATTCCATCTGTGGTGTTCTTCAAACTTCCTCATGGATGATTCAATTCGGTTACGACATTTTTAGCGAACTTTGACTGGTACAGCCACGAAGTGGTACATTGAACTTCCACAACATTCCTTTGTGGATTTTCGCTCCTTGGAAACCGTGTTTCTTACACACTTTCAGCTCCCTATCCATTTTGAAACGAGTATCGATCTCTTAACTTCTCTAGGACAGAACACCTCCACCCACATATCCGATAATATCCATGAGTGGAGAAGGCGAAGAAGGCTTATTAAGGCCCCTATTATGGATCAGTTATTAGCTGATTGGTTTACCAAATCTTTGTTGCCTCCTATTGCCCAGGATGTGGGTATGGGCGGTGTCGTTACTGAAGAGCAGGATATTAGTCGAGCCCAGTATCTAGACTTGGTCTATTCCCAGTCTGGAACTCTTAATGACTCGATTCCTCAAGCTCCTCGCCCAAGCATCGATCCCGCCAAGCCACCAGCAGAAGTACCTGTTGATGGGATTGTTGGTTCAATCCAGTCCCTGTCAACAGTGAAACCTGCCAAGCAACCCCAGACTGCCACCCCTACTCCTTTGACTTCTAAGGTTTTCGCTGAGGTCAATTCTATTCAAATTACTCAAACCTCAGGTAATAATAAAAAGAAGGGTAAAAATAAGAATGAAAAACCCAGAAACCAATAGGACAATCCAAGACCAACCAACAATGATAACGATAAAGGGAAGAGAAAACCAAAATATCCATGTCTGTTGTGCGAAGGTGACCATTTCACAAAAGAGTGTCCCCGCTGGGATGAAATCTCCCAATTTCTGAAATCAAATCTTGCACCTGCAGTACTCACGGATCCTTTTCCCTCTCAACAACAACTGATAGACCACATGTCTAATCAAGGAAATTCTAGTTCATGAGAGGAAATTCATATGATGTCCTCAAATACCATTAATCTGCAAACTTGAAGTCAGAATTATGACAAACTTGCAGACAAAAAAGAAGATCATTCTTCTTTAGGGAAAGCTCCCTCTACTGGTTTTGTTGAATCCTCGTCTACTGTTCCCCTAACCATCGAGAAGTCTACTCTCTACATGATTTTGCGTCCACCCAAGAGTACTCTTCGGAAGGCTATATTCAACCCTAATGTTCGAGCTGCTCAATTTTATAATGTAGTTGAAGATCTCGCTCAGGCACCTTGTGCAATGTCTATCTTAGAAGTACTCCAAAGTTGTCCTACATAGTGCAAAAACTTGTTAACGGTATTAAGAACTTTAGACCCGGATAATAATAATTTGATTCATTTCAATATTGAGAACTATAAGTCTAGGCTACCTCATAAACTTGCTTTTAAGATCATTACGAAAGTAGTGGGAAAGAAGGTTTTAGAACGGTACTAGATGAAGGAGCTTCGACCTCGGTTTTGTCTATGTCTTATTGGAAAGCTCTTGGCTCTCCCGAGCTTGTAACATCACCTATGACTCTCAAGGCCTTTGATGGACGAGGTTTCCAGCCCCAATGTCTCATATCAGCTCTCGCAGTCGAGCTTGGGGGAAAAACCGTTTTTGTTCAAGTATAAGTGGTAGATGCCCCGTTAGATTACAACCTCCTTCTAGGAAGAAATTGGTTTTATGCCATGACTGTTGTCGCTTCGAAAGTTTTCCGAATAGTCCAATTTCCACATCTAGGGAGAATTGTTACTATAGACCAGTTTGATTTTTGTACGTTGGATGTTACTACCTCTATGGCTAATAACATCCCCATGTTAGGCCAGTCCCCTCCTCCTTACCAGTCGATTGGGGTAGGCATGTTGAAGGATTCATCCCTTATGGGGATTTTTCCATCCACTCCTCCTAACATGGACTTCACGATAGTCCATATGATTGCCTCATTTGATTGTGAGCCTAAGGGCAAACAAGTTGTTGATTCCACCTTGTTGAGTTCACACGAAGCAATGTATGACACCATTCAAACCCTTTCCGATGATCACACTGATGACCTTCATCTAGTGGCTTCGAATCCTTACCATTTACCTTACTGGTTAGAACCATCTCTTCCTGTTCTAGATTATCTCTCTGAGACTTTTCCTTCCGACGAGTCTATTATGGAGATCATGAGTACAGATGATTCCATTTGGGAGGATCACCATCATAGATCCATGTTCCTCCCCAACACCAGTTTGGTTAACCATGATTATGCATCCCTATTTCCCGCTGATATTGTCAACGTACCCCAAAGTCCCATATTGTTGCAAGACACAGATTCTGAAGGAAACCTTTGCAACATTACTCAGAGGAATCCGATTGACATATCAGCAAAGACTGGTACCATCAAGCATGTTCACGTTGGGAAGAACTGCTCGGTAGATGAATCTAAAGCATACAGGGCACTTTTCAAAGAATTCCATGATATTTTTGCTTGGTCCTATGAAGAAATGTCAGGGATTGAACCGTCCATTGTGGTCCACAAGATTAAAACCTATCCCGTGGCCAAGCCTGTCAGGCAAAAACTATGGCAAGTCCATCCACGGAAGGTCGCAACTATTAAAGCTGAAATTGAGAAACTTCTCAAAGCTGGGTTTATTTATCCAATACCCCTGACAGAATGGGTATCGAACATTGTCCCTGTCAATAAAAAGTAGGGCACCATTAGAGTCTGTATCGATTTTAGGGATTTGAATAAAGCTTGTCCCAAGGACAACTTCCCTACTCCGGACATCGAACAGATTATCGACAACTGTGCGGGAAGTGTCATCTTCTCATTTATGGATGGCTTCTTTGGCTATAATCAAATTGAGATATTACCCACCGATCAACACAAGACGACATTCATTTTCCCATGGGGAACCTTTGCATATAAGAAGTTACCTTTTGGCTTGAAAAATGCTAGAGCCACATTCCAACGTGCGATGTCCTATGCGTTTCATGATATTAAACATATTGTTGAATCGTACCTTAACGACCTCCCTGCTCATTCACAGCGACGAGAGGACCACCCTGGTCATCTTAGAGACATTTTCCTAAGATGCTGTCATTATAATATACGATTCAATCTGCATAAATGTGTTTTCTGCGTTGAAACGAGACCTCTCTTAGGCTTTGTGGTCTCGAAGGATGGGATCTGGATTGACCCTTTGAAAATTGCTGCCATTTTGGCTCTACCAGCCCCAACTAATCTCCTTGAATTCCAAAGTTTGCAAGGGAAGGAAAATTTTCTCCCCTGTTTCGTGTGCAATTCCACAGAGAAAACGCACGGTTATATGCGTCTCCTAAAAAAGGACACTCTGTTCTTTTAAGATGACCAAACCCAACGCACCTTTGATAATCTCAAACACGCTCTGACTCATTCACCTATGATACACCCCTAGATTATTCAAAGGACTTTCTCTTGTATATTGCTGCCTCCGCTACTACCATTGCTATGGTTTTGGTGCAGGAAAATCCCAACGGTTAGGAGCACGTGATTTACTATGCAAGTAAGAATCTTATGGATTCCAAAACCCAATATTCACGTGTGGAGAAGTTAGCATTGGCCACGGTCATTGCTGTACAAAAATTTCGTCACTACATTTTGCTCTGCACAACCACGACATTGGTAGACCAGAACCCTATGTATTACATCCTGACTCGCCAGGTACTTGGGGGCAAGTACTCCCGATGGATAGTCATACTACAGAGTTTGATCTGGAATTCTCCAAAGCCACATCAAAGAAATCCTTGGTCTTTGTTGAGCTCATGTGTGATCTTCCCTGTGCTGCAATGGAGTCTGAGCCCAGTGATTCATTTCCTGATGAATTTATGTTCCTAATCAGCACTATCGATCCATGGTATGGATATTTGCTTATTTATCTCCAAACACAATGATTTCAACCGCATTTATCCCATGATGATCATCGCCGTATCCGTCACCACGTGAAATACTACCTCATCTTGAATGATACCTTGTATAGACGTGGGATTGATTCTATTCTCCGGCGATGCCTCACCCATGAGGAGGCTGAACATGTGTTGAATGATTGCCACTCCGGAGCATGTGGCGGTCATTTATCTGGGATGGCTACAACCCAGAAAATCCTTTGCGCTGGCTATTTCTGGCCTTCAGTCTTCAAAGACTGTCATGAGGCTATTAAGAAATACCCACCTTATCAACATTTTTATCCCAAAAAGCGCACACATCCTGCTTCGCTACACCCAGTCATTGCCGTTGGCCCATTCTCCAAGTGGAGGATTGACTTTATGCATTGTAAGCCTACCTCAGCCGGGGGCATTGTTACATCATCGTAGCCATGGACTATTTTACAAAATGGGTTGAGGCCATGCCTACATATGCAGAAGATAGTAAGACTGCCGCTCTTTTCTTGTTCAATCATATCATAGCTAGATTTGGAGTCGCGTAGTCCATCGTTACTGATCACAGATCACATTTCCGTAAGCAAATGATGGAGGAACTGAGTGCCAAGCTAGGTTTTCGCCATGAAAACTCTACACCATATTATCCACAAGCTAATGGTCAGGTAGAGGCCATTATAAAAGTTTTGAAAACTATGATTCGTCAGATGATTGGAGATCATAAATCCAACTGGCACCACGTTCTTTTCTCCGCTCTATGGGCTTATAGGACTTTGGTGAAAACAACTACTGGTTTCACGCCATTCCATCTTGTCTATGGACTCAAAGCTGTCTTACCGATTCAATGTCAGATTCCATCTTTACAACTTGCCATTGAACTTCTCCCAGACACTTCCACAGCGGAAGAAAGATTTTTGTACTTGAATAACCTTGACGAGACTCGAAGAAATGCTGCCTTGGATAATGAGGCACATAAGAAATGCGTAAAGGAGCAGTATGATAAATCCGTCCAACCTCATGCCTTTAACGAGGGTGACCTAGTTTTGACTTACGACCAGAGATATGACAAACTAGGGAAAGGAAAGTTCGAGTCCATGTGGTATGGTCCTTTAGTCATTTCTAAATTTTGAGAGAAAGCAACCTACTAGCTCGTTGACTACGATGGAATCCCTTTAGGGAAACCTCACAATGGGTTGTACCTAAAGAGATGCTATGCCTAGGTCTTTCTCGGATAGTATCTTGTATATATGTATATTGCTTGACTTTCAATGTGCTTTTAGTATTTTCAATATGGTTTTGAGTTTAGTGTCCGCATCTATTTATACCATGTTTTGGTCATGCAGAGCAGATGGCTTTCTACGGCTTTGCTGATGGTGCTTGCTGCCACACCTTGAATCTCACCTCAGCTACTTGGGTCCTCTATTCCTTGGCTGAATATTTGTTCAGTTCAGGAGCAATTTGTATTAGTCCCGCTACCAATAACATCGCGAAGTATCGAGTAGTCATAGGTCTTTTGACTGAAGCTGTCTCCCATGATGTTCATGATCTGGTAGTCTTGATGGACTCACAATTCATGGTTTTTCATCTAAACCATGTTTATACAATTAGAAATCCTATGCTTCTCTGCCTCTTCTGGAGGGTACGCTTGTTAGAAAGATCATTTGAAACCATCACTTATAGGCATATCCCTAGGGAACATAATGTAGTTGCTGACTCATTAGCTAATTAGATCCTAGATTGGCATATTGCCCATTCATGACATTAAATCAAATATGGTTCATTGTAAATAAACAATTAAAGACACATAAAACTCATGTAAAATGCATTCACCATTTGAGACATATAAACACTAGGTAAAATTCTGTGTATATATATATATATATATATATATGAACATGTTTACAAAAAATAGGTCACGAGACCTCATCTGAAGCACGTAGGCTTTCATGCAAAAATCACCATACAAAATCCTGAAGCTGTCAACTTTCAGTAAATATCTCATACACACAATGTCTAGTGATGCTCGTGGTAGCACATCACTGCCCAAGCTACTCTACGTAGCAGCCTACTAAATCAACCCGGTACTCCCGCTGTAGGTCTCTGATACTTTAGAGGGAGGTCATAAATGGAAGTGCCAGGGATATCCAAGGTCAACCTCTCTAGGTTTTCCTCTAACTCCCTGGTGATATCATCACCCTGCAGTACAAAGCAGGTTCTAGCTCGTCTATCCAATGGGGCAGCTCCCCCAGGTCTTGCTGCTCCAACGTCTGCATGAAGATTTTCAGGTCTCGTTAATTAACATAAAAAATATAAAACATCAAAAAGCATAAAAACATTTTATCCATTTTAGGGTTTCTTGCTTCTTACCGATGTCACCCCACTGTCTACCAGGTGGGAGCGGTAGGTTAGGGTCTCCGCTGAATCTTATACCCGCATAAGCATAATCCTCCACCATGAGGATATGATCTCAGACCCATATAAAGAATGGGTCACCGAACTTCACCTTCCCCCTGCCCGCTCCGATACGAACCATAATATGGACCCACCTCAGCATACGGGGGTCCCGCGCTCTTAGCTCTGTGAAGTCCACGTGAGGTCTCATCTGTGGTACCCGCTCGAAGAAGAAGTAGGCTAGAATGGAACCAAAGCCAAACTACTTCAGTTCTCCCTGCCGACACTTAGTTAGCTGATCTTTGAATATCGGAAGCAGGGCTTCCGCCCAGTTGAATACTATAGGTTCCATGGCCTCTATGGCATATAACATGTGTGTGCTAGAAGCGTGGTGCACACCATGACCCCTGGCCACTCTCTGCATAGTAAATAGGACAGTCCATAGAGGTCCATCCATCACTGCCTTTATGGGGATTTTCTTACCCAATGTCCTCGTCCCTGTGATACAATGACGGTCTATCAACTCTTGGGTGGTAATATCCCCTCCTTGGGAACCTGTCAGCGAGATGGGGGCACCCCGTCTCAAGACTCCAGTCAAGAAGTAGATGTCCTCTACCTCTACTATCAAGATATGAGCTCCAACCTTAAAGTGTTGCTGCTACAGATTACACATCTGGAGTATGTGCTCTAGCAACCGCTCATGTGATACCATGCTAGGGGTCCAGAAGAATTTCAGGAGCCCACAGTTTCATAATGTGGCTATACAACCCACATTCCTTTCAGTGAAAGCGTCATAATTGTCATGTTGTCTTTCTTTCCATATCACCATGATTAATCAGGAAAAACCTGCCAAAAACAATCATAACACATATTAGAATCATCCTTAATCATTTAAATTCAAAAGAATGATTTATTTTTGCTTGTGCTATCATTTTAAAATCTTCACGGCTGGCACCGCCTGTGCATTGTTGAAGACAGGCAGTGGCACTGCCTATGAGCCTTGTTTTAGGCGCGGTTCTAACAAGGTATCGCGTATCCCGCAAGGGATAAGCACAGTGCCCTTTCCTATGGTTTTAGGGTTTTCCTACAAGCCCAAAATCCCATCAAAATAAAAAATTGAGACTATGAAAAGGAAGAGTAGGGTTTTAACTGTTACCTGTAACTGACGGCGCTCAAATTCGACGGTGGAAACTCTCGATATCAGCAACTGAAGTTCTGACTAGGAAAGTGCTCCAAGTGCTCTCCACTGTGGGCAAATAGTAAAATGATTTGATTTTTCACTATTTACATGACTTTTATACACATTTTTGGGTCTGACATACTATTGTTTTGATTTAAAATCGCCGTTTATTCGAAATTTATCAATCGTAATCCCTTAATGTTAAGTTATGTGCACATTTAACACCTATTTTTGAGTCGATTGCAGGACAGAAGAACCACAGTGGTAAAGTTTTGGGAGTTTGCTTATGACTTTTTCGTACTGCCATAAAATAGAAAAAGTCGATGAGCGTTTGTTACGACACTTTGGTCACGCTCTTGAAACCTAGTATCAAAGGTCCGAGTCGTAGTGTAAAGAAAGCTCATGGAGTCTTCTTTTAACCCTTTTCAGGCTCCTTAAATACGAAAAGATCGTCGAGTTCGTTTTCGATTCTTTCCTGGCTCGTAAAAAGTAACATTGTGTAAAGAAACCTAATGGAGTCCTCTTTAAACTCTTTTTAAGCTTCCTAAATACAAAAAGATTGTCAAGCGATATTGTCCTCTTCACGCTCGTTAAAGCATTCGAAGAGTTGTCTTTCTGACAGTAGGTTATCTCTTTTTCGGTTCGGATAGACTATTTATGAAAAAGGAACACTCCAACCAATCATGACTGGAGGAGTTCTCTAAGGTATGATTTTACACTTTTTCGGGCCTTAGGGACTAAATCATACGAAAAAGGACCCTTTTGGAGTCTTCTTCCGTAATCGTTTAGACTCTCTAAACATGAACGATACCGAGTTTTCTTTCATTGGACTCGTTAAATTAAACATTGAGAGACCCATTTTGGGAACGGACTCCTCCTTTCTCAGGTTCGGAAAACATATGAGTTTGGACTTGTCTTCAGACAAGCTATACGGAGTGTTTGTTACCCTCTTTGAACTCGTAAAATCAAAAAGGGGCACTCATCGATCATGATGGGGGAAATGGGAAGGGAATCATTTTGCAAATAAATGGCAGTAGTTTGTCATTACCTTTGAACATGGCACTTGTCTGCATATCATTTCAGTCAATTGGGTATTCAGCTGATCTCCGTGACGATCCACTTTCATGAGTCATGTCACTCCTTTGAGTTTTTCAAAAGAATGCATTGTCCACTGTCACATCGTGAGTTTGTCCCGTTCAATCATGCTACCAAGTCTTTTGTTGTGCCGCCCGATGTTCAAAGGGAAGTTGAAGAAGTTTACCTCTGCAGTCAAAAAAGTCTCTGTGTCAGTACTTTTGAGTCAGTCTTATGGTTACTACCTTCACATCATTCCAGAACTATGTTCAGAGTTTCGTGTCGTCGATGTGGGACTCAGCATGGCCCTCCTTCGACGAGACTATTCCCATCAACATCAGCTCATCATCTGGGAACTAGTCTTAGAAACAAAAACTTAGTGCCTTGAGATCTATATGCCTTAATGACAGAATCTCTCGCTCTCGACATAGGTTCACATCATTGACCTTTGATCGATAGAATCAACTTAGTGTTTGACATCAGGACATCTATTCACACTCAGTAGATTGTACTAGGGTACCTTGGGAATCATTGACATCACTGGTGATCTCCATCGCACTTGTTAACAGTTCACATCATTGACCGGTAATCAAGTGGTTTCTACCATGTTCAACTTCAGATCATTGTAATCACATGGATAGAATCGTACTTTGTGGAAGACGAGACAAAGACCCTAGGTATTTGTTTAAAGCGCTCATTGCTTTTCCCCAGGTTGCGATGGAGTTTTGTATATCTAGCATGGATCCACATTTGTATGGTCGTGGCTATGCTCAAATTCATGTCTGTATGACATAGATCTACATTGTATGTCTGGTAGCTATGTCCAAGTTTGAGTCCTCTATCACATGGATCTATGCTATATTCTAGTAGCCATGCTTGTTTATTCCTCCCATGGATCTGCCTTATATTGGTCTGCAGCCATGTGTTGGTTACTTGTGTCTATGAGTAAAAAATATTGATGTACTACAGATGCCTACTTGACTACATGCTCTGATCAAGCTGACATTTTCACCTTGAAGTGACAACTTGTTCTCTCAAAGCTCTCATTTATCGTATCCCTCTAAGACTCATGCTTTGGGGGGCATCCTGTTATACCCAAATCCTGTCACCACCATGTGATAAGACCCTTGACTTACATATTTGCCCTTAATCCTAGCATATGGAGTGGAAACCCCTGTTGTTTGTCAATCTTACATAAAAATACTCAGCACCGCACTTTTCCCGTTAACCATGAGCGGTACCTTGCTCGCACCGCCTGTATCTTTTTTACGATAAGCGGTGCCACTGCATATGGCCTTTGGTCCATAAGCATTTTTAACATAAACCGCTCTGTCATAAGAGGAGAAAAGTGGTACCTTAGGTAAAATGGGAAAAAGAGAAGTTTCTCGAGGCTTCTAGATCATGAGCCTCGTGTCCTCCCTTATCCCTATCATAGTGGGTCAGTTGAGCTTGAGATCCCCCCTCATAGGATCTTAGAGGCCACCTAACCCACAAATCTCTCAACCATCCCTATCCATTGAGCCTTATAAATACAAGCTCATGTCCATGGTTGAGGGGGGAACTATAGAGGTATTGTTATGCTATTGGATTGACCACTTGGCCCAAGCCATTTGAGAGCAGATAGAGCAAAGTTGGAGCTTATGGGGATGAAAGTGTTGGTTTCATGGAGATGCATGTCGACACGAAGGCTTAATTGGTTGTAAACTTCTCCATTCATCTTAATGCAAAGTTGATTTCCGTCCCACATTACTGTTGTTTTGATTTCGCATGTAAATGTTGTTAGATTCCTTAGTCACTAACATGGATAAGTAGATGATGTTCTGGTAGCTTTGATGTGTTTGTATGTTTGATCTGATTGCAGGTACACAGGTTCACTATCGAAGCGACATTCCAGGTGTCTACAACATCCAGGGAGGGTCTTCATCCTTTGTCGTTCACTCATTTGTTCTGGATCTGAACCATTCAGACCAGAGGAACAACTTCTGTCCGTAGAAGGTGAAATATTCCTGCTAACATGGTGCCACCGGTGCCATTTGGTTCCACCAGTGCCAATCCCTAAATTCTAGGAGCCATTCAATTGGTTGTGGTAGATAGGCAGTTATGCTGAGTCAGCCTCTAGTTACAATCAGTTAAATCACTCTCAGTTATTCTAGCGCCAGTTTTGCATGGATGCATGTGGAAGTGGCGCCTTGTTCCACCTACCTCATCAGTTTAACTTGTTTAACTAACTATAGACTGATTTAGACATCGGGAGTTAGACTAGTGGCACCCATGTAGTGATTTAGACACACTGAGTTAACCAGTCAGGTTTTGTCACATGCCCCAATTTCGCAAAAATAATATTATCTTATTTGATTTTATTTAAAGACAATATGTTAAATTTTATGCTAAGTTGTAATTGATGACTCAGCAGAGTCAAGGATATTGAATGTAATTCTAATTATTTTAATTATAAATAAATAAAAGTGGAGACAATAGCTTAGGAGAGCTGTTGAAAGAGTGTTTACTAGTCAAATTGGTGGAGGAGACTCGGTGGAGAGCAAACGGACATGTGGCAGCATTCTCAAACCACTTCCAACTGTTGCAGGTGGAAACCTCCCTACATTTGGGGTCATGATCCCCCAAGAAAGTGGGATCAGAGCAGGTGGCTCAATTAATGACAACTGACCCAAAAGACCTAGGCAATCTTTATAAAAATGCCCATTGAAGAGAGCTGAGGCTGCTCATTCTAGGGAAGTGATCATTCAGGTGAATTTACTTCAGAGAAATTCAATGGCAAGGGAATTTGTGGAAAGAGTTTGAGGGGTTAACTGCTAAGTGATCTAGTGCAGCTTTTCAGTTGAAGGATCTTATTGCTGAGTGCAGAGTGATTATTGAGTCATTGGACTAGTCTATTGTTTGCTTGCTCCACCAGTTCTCAGCCAAGGAGACCAGGAACAGGCTCGGGGGTCCTGAGGAAGCGTTGTTTGAGCACTCTCCAGGAGTTGGTATGGAGGAACGACCCCCTAACACTATTGTTGTCTAGCTTAATCAGATTCTACAATCTTTTGTTTTACTGTGTTAGATGGTTAAATATGGATCTGACTGCTAAATGAATGTTAAGTATTTAGTTGTAAAATGTTAAGAGTTAGTAATATTTTTGGATTAGTGAAGGAATGAATCTGAATAGATGAAAATAATTCTAATCTATGTTTTTCCACGTCTGGAAGGACCAGACCGTACTCCAGTACAAACATAGTATTTAAAGTAGATGAAGGAAATGATAAGAGACTAGAAATATTAGATATGTTATGCATTTTAAAATAGCAAGTAATTTATTTCTGTATGTAGATTATTATCAAAAAAGTACAATAACTTGTTTATCTATGTTTATTGTTTAACCAGCTTACTTATGTACGTATACTGGAAAAGAAATAGCAATAACTCATTACAGGTAGAAGGATGATCATATTAATAGAATATCCTAGTAAATAATATGTTCTATTTATACACAGTACATTATCTTTTTATTGAAATAAAAATGTGCAGGAGGGTAAACTGTGTTATGTTATATATGTATTTTCTTTGTGTTTAATTATTAACCAGAGGCATATGCAGTAGAAGAAACACAGTTAAACTACTTTGTTTACATTCAGTTCAATAAAGGTATAAACTATTAAGTATATAGTTTATTTACTAATATTAATAAACCAAGACTAACAGTTACTATTAACAGAGGAAAGTAATATGAAAAATATTTATTTTATTAAGAAGAAACTTATTTAAAAATATCTATGTTCAATCTATCAAATTCTTTTTATCATTTCAGTAGATAAGAACAACAAGAATACAATAATAATTAGAATGAAAATAAATGTATATTTATGAAAAGAACTGTTCCATAACATGTTTATACCTGTAAGAGTATCTACAGGGTCGAAACCCTATATTAAATTTATTGTTTAAAACATAAACTTTTAAAATGTAATTCTATTATTTGGACCATTATTCAATAAACAAATAAACTATCAAAGACTAGTGACAGTCCTTATTGCCACATATGTACTTATGCAATTAAAAAGATATTCTCTACACATTTGTAATAACATTAACTAAAAACAAGATTAAAATAAGTAATAGAACCTGTTTAATTAAAATTAAAGAATTAGGTAAACAAGGGTTTCATTCAGGAAACCCTAGTTCTTATTCCTGAGCAAACAAATATTTATTACAAATTACTCTAAGCAAGAGTTACAGTTATGGCTTAAATAAATAACTACATTATATCACAAAAACACAATAAATAGTAAATTTATTTATTCATAGTCGAAAAGGGTAGAAACCCTATTTACATAGAGTCACCAAATAGTATACTGTAGAAAACGAGTCTAAGCTCGAAGACAGACTGTCTTAAAAACCCGTTACATTACTTTAACGAGCCAGAAGGCTGAACCTTAAAACCAAATACAACACCCAACTCATGGCCAGGGATACCCATTGACGAAGCGAGGGTTGTAAACAATATAAAAACCAACATTAACTTATAAAAAGAAATTGCAGAGACAATGGCGAAGCTGGACAAGTATCCAAGCTTAGACGTTTCCCCAACCGACTACCCTGTTACAAGTAAGGGAAGAACCCGTTCATTGAAAACCAGGGCTTACCCATTTTAGAGCTAAGAGCCACAAAGACAGCTAGCAGCATCAGCTTCACTGTTCGCAAAGAGAAGTTACAGGTCCTGCAAGTGCATAGCACGGTACGTTAGTTTTGAAATTATTTTCTAATAAAAACCTACTGTAAATACAAATTTAAATTGGGTAATGTTATTTTGAATACAGAATTGAATATATACCTGATTAAAGAAAATAAATAGTTTAGTATTGAGATTGTCACCAACAGCAAGGCATGAATACGAAGCTCCAAACCCTACAATGATGGTGAAGGAGCACATTAACAGTAGCAAAGACACAACTTTGCACAGAAGTGGTAGGCCATGAAAGAAAGGAAAAATGAAGTCACACACAGACCACACGTAAGTGCAAAGCAACAAGCAACGAACCCTTGCAGAGTAAAGACACACAGTACAAAGAAAGGGAGTAAGACTGAGTATTGGAGGCTGAAGCAACATTAAACGAGACTCGGAGCACAACTAGAACCAGAAAGGTCTCACAACCACCATGAGAGTTTTTGCAGAGCAACCCGAAGGCCGAAGAACTACGAAAGGAAAATGACGAAGGGTTAGGGTGGCGAGGAACTTCTATCTCTAGTGCAAGGTCAGGATAAGTCCACGTGCCCACTAGAAAATCAAACAATGCATGGGTCGAACTCTATAGTCACTTGCATTCCAATAATTTCCAGTTATTTGTATAATGATTTATTAACAAGCGATGCAAGAACTATATTGTATTCACATATATAATTCATCGTTAACATAACACGTATATATCACAAGGTTGTTTAGTGTTGATTTTGGAGTTGGGTAAACAATGATTTTCGGGACATTGACTAAAGGAAGGTTTGATAATCATATAGTCATTATACAACCCTGGAATCTTTGCTTAAAACTCTTCGAAACTATTTGTTTATGCTTGGTTTATAAAATAAACCTTTCACTCTTAAAACAATTAGTTTGGGATGGATGTAATTCATCAAACTATATCGTAAGGTCGATATTACGATGTGAGTGTTTTATTAACCATTTTTTTATTATCAACGTTAACCCTAGCAAGTATAATAACCATTTGTTATGTGAAAAAGTCCAAGATGAATTATTTTAAACCACCGAACAACCATAGACTTCTATGTTTACATACACTATTGTCTATGCAAGGTTATACTCCTTTAAAACCCACAGTTCAAAATTGGATAGCATAGTAAAGAGGAGGATCATGAATTCTTTTCAAGTTTAATTTGTTTTAGACTTGTTTAGAAGCTTCGAACTAACAACAGAATTGTATGTTTATAAACAAAATAATATGTACATGTTTCTAACCCTTGTAAAACCAGCATTCGATTGGAAATAAACTATAAAGTTGGCTAGTATGGTAAAAGAATATATATTGAATTCTTTTACATAGTTCATTTGGGATTAGACTTTAATAGTCAATAGTTGTTTCTCAACTTTGCTTTTGTTAGTAACTTACCAAAATTATTTATTGGTAGGATGAGTTTATGAATATAAAAGATATCTGGTGCTTAGCAGAAGATGAAAGGTTGATCATTATAGAAAACATCTACCTTAAAAACTGCTATAGATAGTAACTTAATATAAGAAAAGCATTATAGGAATATTAAGAAGTGCAATGGAATAATTCTACTTGAATATATACGCGATAGAACCACTTGAATTGACCTAAATCTATGAAGCAAAGGCAAACAGTGTATCATGTGAAAAGACGCTATTGTTTTTACACTAAACAAACTTATAGTGTCAAGAAGTTTACAGGTTGTAAGTTTCCTTACAGAAGATAAATATCGATCAGCTTGATACTCAAGTAAGTAGTATGATAATGTATAATAACCAATAGTACAATCAGTATAACGTTGCAAGATATGCATACTAAAGTAGAAGTTACTATGCAACTAAGATTACAAGTTTAGAGCCACAGTAAGTATCTTTACTGTCGCTATGTACGATAAAGAAAGAAACTCAATTATTCTAAACTTCCTTTACAAGAAAAACTGAAGAAAGCAAACTATTTTTACCTCATGGAAGTTGCTTGGAATTTAGCAGCTTATTTTACTAAGCTTATTAATTGCAAATAGAAACACTCCTGGATACTTTATGAAATTTAAAACGTTACTCGTTCGATCATACCTGTAAACCTGTAAGAACCAGTAATCTTTCTGCGTTAGCATAAATGCTAAGTAATCCCAAGATTGAAAGTTAGATTCCACCTACTTGTCATAAAGAAGACTCATCAGTAAATTGAAATAAAACAATATGCAAGTAAACCTTATTCATGTTACAAAAAGGAAACTGCTTAGTTAACGTAATTGAGATTATGTAATACTAATCATTTGATTGTTTCTTTTTCTGCTAACCTTTAGCTGTTAGTAAACCGCAGTTTCAACATTTTATGTTATCTCAAAATTTTAAATTTTTGTGAAAAATTGGGGTTTTGACAGGTTTAGTTGGTAGATTCGAATCTTATCCACATGATTCAAATTCTCCTTATTGTAACACCATTATATTACTGCTGGATTAATGAAGATTCATGTTGTAATTAACTGATCAATTCTTATAAGATTTGTCTGAAATTTGTCTTGTTCAATGTACATTGTTCTTGATATTCCACTGCATAATTCTACTTCTCAACTTCTCTCATTTTCTTGTAGATCAATGGTTCACAAATTCAACATGTTATCAGAGACTTGTTCAGGATAGAAACAAGTCTTGTTTGATCTCCATTGTAGACCAAAATCAATTGAGTTTCCACATAAATCTTGGAAGGATAGCCTTTTATATGCTCCCTCCAGATTATGTCTAGAGAAGTCTATCTATGTGTGACAAACTCTGAGAAAGTGTACATGTCGAGGTGGAAAGGCTTGAAGCTGACATGATTGTGAATTGAATTGGTTTTTGTAGTGTTATTTGCAGGTATCTACCTAGTTTCTTGAGGAATTGACTGTTTCAACATACAGAAAGATGGATTCTTCAACTATCATACCCCTTACAGTGATTGGAGGGCATATATGCAGGTGTTATTGCGTAATCTTGGCATGTATAGGATGACTATGGGCAAATAAACTGAGCCCCAACAGTATGTTGAGAAGAACAATTTTTTTAATCGACTTGATGAGGCCTTTGGCTTCATGTGCACTCATATTTCCCGGTATCTTTTGTTACACCTTGAGGGACTAAGGACTTCGAAGGAATCTCGGGATAAATTTGAATCTTTGTTTGGAAAACAAGCTGAGATTTGAGGGCATATTTTGGAGAATGAGCTCATTTCTCTACAACCCAAGAGTTTCGAATCTATTCAACAATTCTTCACAAAATACAAGTCACTAGTATTGCATTGCAAACAAATATGGATTAGAGAGGAAATATGAGAAGCTTGTGATGTATATACTGAGAAATATTGGCTATGAGTATTTAGTCTTTGTCTCTACATTCCATTCTGGAAGAGCTTCCATCCATAATTGGAAGATGCCTTCCCTAGATGTTTTTGCTAAGTCCTTAATACAAGAGCAAGATAAATTGGTTCAAATGGGAGTGATTCAAACCTTCAAGAATCAAGCACTCTTGATGACAAACTCAAAAAATTTGTAAGAAAGAGGGAAGCATAAAGGGAAGGAACCCAAAAAGACTGATTCGAAGCCAAAGGAGAATTAGAGATATTCCGATGGAGCCTCAGGTTCCAAGAAAAAGAAGAAATTCAATAAGACTAAGTGTCCATACTTTATGAGAGGATTTCATATAGAGAGCCAGTGCATGAAGAAGACAATCGACCAACTATCAACAATCCTTGAACATAACAATATTTACCTCCCACAAGGAGCAAAAAAATCTGATGTTGGACAACCCACAGAAGATCATGAGATATGCCATGCCTTGAAGGCATACCTCACTCAGTCAAAATCTTACTTGATAGATGTTGGAGCATCTAACCACATGATTGCCTCCAGGGAATCCTTCACCACTCTCACTCTATCAAGAGGAGCTAGCATTCATATGGGAGTGACTCCCAAATATTAGCTGTTGGGAGAGGTTCTATTAAAATCTAGCTTGGTGAGTTGAAGAATGTTCTCTATGTTCCCTCTCTCACAGAAAATCTGTTGTTTGTTCATTAGATGAATCATATAGGCTCTCCCAATAGAGTTACATTCGACTCTAACTCAGTAGAAATAAGTGAAAAATCTACTGGAAATCTCATAGAGAAAGGGTTTTCCAACCATGCCTCAAAGGCATATGAGTTCTCCCATTTCCTTCCTGCTTCACATCCAACAACTTTATTGAGTCGTGCCAATAACACCAACAAGTTGTGGCATGAGAGATTTGGGAATCTCAATTTCAAATATCTCCAACAACTCCACAATGACAAAATGGTTAAAGGCTTGCCTCTCATCCAAACATCAGATGGACTATGTCCTAGTTGCTTGGTAGGTAAGCATCTAGAGAAGAGGTAAGAAGTTGGAAAGGCAACTAGAGCTTCCTCTACACTTGATCTGATACATAGTGATGTTTCAGGACCAATGCCTACAACATCAAACAATGGTTCCAGGTATTTCCTTACTTTTATTGATGATTGTTCAAGGTTCTGTTTGGTATATTTTATGAAACATAAATCATAGGTATTCAAAATTTTTAAAGTTTTTAAAGCATTGATTGAAAAGAGTTTTAGAAATAATATCAAGTCAATTAGATCATATAATGGAGGTGAATACATTAAAATATATTTTCAGTGGTATTGTGAATAAGAGGGGATTCAAATGGAACACTTAGTTCCATACACACCACATCAGAATGGTGTGGATGAGAGGAAAAATAGATCATTGAAGGAGATGGAAACGTGTCTTCTCCAAGCCAAGAATCTTGCTCCTTATCTTTGGGATGAAGCTGTAAACTGTGCTTCATACATATAGAATAGAGTGCCTCACAAATCAGTGATTGGTACCACTCCTTTCGAAGCATTACATGGGCATAAGACTGATGTCTCTCACTTGAGAGTCTCTGGTTCCAAAGCTTGGGCCATAATACTTATGGACAAGAGAAATGCCTTCCAAGCCCATGGTAGCAAATGCATATTGCTGGGATATGGCAAGGATGCAAAAGCATATAAATTGATGGAGCTTGCAACTAGGAAGTGCTTCATAGAGCACAATGTTCAGTTTGAAGAAGTTCAGATGCTTGATCCACCACAATTCAAAGCAAAAGGAGGTATAAACACTCTTCAATTTCTATTTCATGATGATATTTTGTCTTATGTTTCAGATTCAGATGAAGAGGAACGAGATCAACATGATCTTGATATTGAAAATGTACCTCATGAGAACCTAGATCTAGATCTAACTCCCATTCCAAATCAATGGCCCAAGCCTAAATGGGCCCAAAATCTCATTGAAGCAGCTGGGGATGGTGTTGGGAATCCAAAAGACAGAAGGCGAACATGGTCCCAATATTAGAATGAACATGTTGCACTCTCTCACACAACTTCGCTATCTACAGAGTGGTGCAACAAACTTCCAGGGAAATGCTACTTGATGATAGCGGATTATCAACAATTTGGCCCACTAAAGAACAAAATTGATCATTCCATTCCTCCTCTAGAAAGAACAAACACAAAGAACATTCATCAAATCGGAAGAAAATTGAGACATGCACGGTCTAAGGATGTTGCTGCATAGAAGAACCAAGCTACTGCATTGCTGCTGCAAATTGCAACAATTTTTTTACAAGTTATTACAGAAAGAGGAAAATTTTCTCTTAAGTATAGCTTGTTTTCCCGATTCACTGCTTATTTTGAGGGGGGGGGGGGCTTTCCCATAAGGTTTTCCCCATTTTACTTAGTTTATTAAGCAATTTTTTACTTTTCATTAGATTGTATGGGTGACTTTTGGCCTAGTTTCCAGGGCCCAAAGTTTTCCAAGTTAGGATAAAGGGCGGGGGTGTTACGATTAAATAATCCTCCCTTGTCCATATATATCCTATTTGATCATCTTTCCTAACTTAGGAGTCGTTTGGGTGAGTTTGGTGCCACTGGTGCTAATCCCTACACTCTAGGAGGCACTCTGAGTGCCACCAACAACCTCCATCAGTTAATTGTGGTAGGTAGGCAGTTATGCTGTCAACCTCTAGTTACAATAAGTTAGATCACTCTCAGTTGGTTTAGGGCCAGTTTTGCAGGGCTGCATGGGGAAGTGGCGCCTTTTCCACCTACCTCATCAGTTGAACTAGTTTAACTGATTGTAGACTGATTTAGACATCAGGAGTTAGACTATTGGCTCCCATGCAGTGATTAAGACACAATGAGTTAGACATTCAGCCATGTTTAGTTGGTAGGTTTGAATATTATCCACATAATTTGAATTATCCTTATTGTAACACCATTGTATTACTGTTGGATTAATGAAGATTAATGTTGTAATTAACTGATCAATTCTTATCGGATTTGTCTGAAATTTGTCTTGTTCAGTGTACATTGTTCTTGATATTCCACTGCATAATTCTAATTCTCAATTGCTCTCATTTTTCTATAGAACAATGGTTCAAAAATTCAGCAACCCACTCCATTAGAACCAAGTAAATAGGTCCATCTTCAGTCTCTCACATAGTGGTGATGTACCACGGCATGTCGAGTTTAGGGAACTTTCGCAGATCATGGTCTATGAATCCCATCTTCTTCAAGTTCAACATAATGTATGCTGTCATATGGAATCCTTTCGGGATGGATGGCTTTACCAGCAGATACTTAGCATTCTTTCTAATCTTGACATGATGTACCTCATCTATCCTTCGTGGAATGTATCCAGGCAACATGGCTGCCGAACCGAATCCTGATGCTTCTACATTGTGGGGAGCGTTTTTTCTTTATTTATGGGAAGTTCCATAGCTATTCCATTTTTTTCTTGATGGGATGGTCGACGCTGGTTGTGATACAACTTCTGGAGCCTCTTCAATAATAGGTGTAGGGGACGAAACTTACACGCCAGATTTTGGAACAAGGCTAGTGCTTGAGACATATGACTATACCAGTCAGATGGCTTCAACTTGAAATTATTCGTAGACAAATACCTTGGCTCAAAAAGTTGGTCAGCTGGGTGCAATTGAATGAACAAGCTTCAGTGCAAAGATGAAATAGGTTTACACATGCGAGAAGTTGTTCACTTACTTGTGTATGCAATAAATGGAGAAGGTGGCGGCTAATCTTGTCACATGGAGCAATCTTTCTAATAATTTCAATAAAAATAGTCAATCAAACCATCACTTCAGTTGTCAGGACAATAGGTAGTGATCATTCATTAATGGAAGATGTGACCAAAAATCATGCCGTTGAAATCTCCTGTTTCCTCAAATTAACTATTAGACAACTGTCACTTGCAAAAAAAATTCATTATGCGACAACAATTTTCTTGTGACATAAATTCTCTTGCGACATACATATAGTCTATGAAAACATTCTACACTTGTGACAAAATCATAAACTTGCGGCAAAATAATAAACTTGTGATTTTTATTTTTAACATTTCTATTTTTAGTCGAGCGAAGTGCAACTATCCTGATAAGGTTTTAGCCGAATTCCCTTCACCAACCCCTTGAATGGTGTACCATCTAAATTTTGTAATTGGACTGTAGCTCCATCAGTGATACAAATGACAACATATAGTCTCAACCAATGTGTTCGAAACTTGCCAGGATGCTTCAAAAATTTATTGTCATATAGGAGAACAAAATATCTGACTTGAAACTACTTAAACTTAATATGACTGTCATGCCAATCTTTATGTCGCTCCTTCTCGACATGCTAATGATATCATGCGATAAAATGATCTTTTTCCAGCTGTACCAGTTGCAACAATTTTTCTTCTATGGCACCAACATCTGTCATCTCAGTAATTGCAACTAGTCTTAGACTAGGTATAAAATATTCTATTGGAATGACAACTTTTGGTCCATAAACCAATCTAAACGAAGTTTTTCCTGAAATTTTTTTCCAGGTTGTGCGATAAGCCCATAATACCGCATGTATCTTCTGATCCCAATCATCCCTATGAACATTACATATTTTTGTCAATGCATTCTCCAAAATCTTATTGAATGCTTCAACAACATCAATTGCTTGTGGGTGATATGGTGTTGCCTTCCGGTGTTGAATATGAAATTCCTCAGTTAATTTGCCAATCATCTGATTCAAAAAATGGGTACCTTGATTACTTATCAAAATCTTTGAGCATCCAAATTGGGTTACCATATGGTCAAAGAAAAATCTTGCAGCAATACAATCTCTTACTGGTGTTGCTTCAACCCATCTAGTCAAGTAGTTTGTCGCAGTGATTATATAACATGCATCCATTCTTTTCCCTAGTGGATTAATAGGACCCACAAAGTCAACAACCCATTTATCAAATGCATGCAAAGTCACTTGTGGTACCAGTGACATCTAATATCGTCGCGACGGTTTTCCAGTTCTTTGACAAATATGACATCTAGGACAATAATCTCTAGTGTCTACATGCATAGTAGGCGACCACAATCCTGCTTGTAATAGCTTACGCACTGCCACTTTTCCTGCATAGTGACCTCCTACAACACCATCATGTGCCTCATTCAACACCATTGGTTTCTCATGTTCTAATACATAGCAACAAAGGATTTCATCTGGTCCCATCTTATAGAATTTCCCAACGATCAACTAGAAATATGCAACTTTTAAAATTAATTGCTTCTTCTGTGCTGTACTAAATCCTTCTGGTGCATATCTTGTATTTAAGAGATGTAAAATATCTCTGTAGTGATCATCAATCATCTTAACTGCAAACAACTGCCCGTCACTAAGACTATCATCGAGATTAACATGATCTTCTCCACTTTCTAACCTTGATAGATGGTTCAGTCCTAAATTTAGTCGATCTGGTTTGACAATAATCTAAAATCCAAATTATTGGAATAGGAGAAGACATTGACAAATATTCCACCCCAACACTGGATTATTAACCAAATACTTCAATGCAAAATGATTTGTATACATCTTGAAGTGTCCTCTCAGCAAATAATGTTGAAAATTTTGGAGAGCATATACCATAGCAAGTCCTTCTCTTTCTTTAGTGGTATAGTTATTTTTCGTCGTCGATAATTTTCTACTAGAAAATGCAATAGGGTGATCAATAAAACCCTCACCTAGTTGTGCAAGTAGCACCCAAGCATGACAGACGACACATCGACATATACATGAAATTCTTTTTTCTAGTATGGAAAGACCAATATAGGTGTTGTAACCATCTTGTTTTTAAGAACATCCAAACTCTTGACATTGCTCATTCCATTGAAACTTGACATCTTTCTTCAATAATTTTTCCATCATAGTTGTAACCTCTGCATATCCTCTGATAAATTTTATATAATACCCCATATGTTCCAAAGTAGTTCTCAACTGTTTGAATGTCGAGGGGCGTGGTAGGTTGACAATAATCACAATCTTGGTAGGGTCCATCAATATTCCATCTTGACAAACCACATGACCCATCAAGATGCCAAAAGGGGCACAAAAATGCACTTCTTTAAATTAAGAGAAATCTAGAACTGTCTACACCGGTCAAGCATAATTATAAGGCTCTCAATCTTATCTTTTACTAGCCCATATACCATCCAGTCATCAAAGTATACTTCAAGAAATTTATAGATGAAGTCTTTAAAATAAACTATGACTATTCTAGAAAAAATAGCAGGAGCATTCTTGAGACCAAAGGGCATTATCGTATACTGGAAGCATCGCCATTCTGTCGCAAAGGTCATTTTGTATCGATATTCCTTTGCAATCCTCATATGATGTTAACCAGAGAATCCATTAGTAAATGAATATACTTCTTGTCCTCTAGCGCTCCAACACTTCATCTGTAACGGGTCAGAAATGGATCATGTAGGCAGGCATCAATTAGCTTCCTCAAGTTGACAAACACAAAGAACATTCATCAGATCAGAAGAAAATTGAGAGGTTCACATGCATAGTCTGAGGATGCTGTTGCACAGAAGAACCAAGCTACTGCATAGTGCTGCAAATTGCAACAATCTTTTTACAAGTTACTACACAAAGAGGAAAATTTTCTCTTAAGTATAGCTTGTTTTCCCGATTCACTGCTTATTTTGAGGGGGGGGGGGGCTTTCCCATAAGGTTTTCCCCATTTTACTTAGTTTATTAAGCAATTTTTTACTTTTCATTAGATTGTATGGGTGACTTTTGGCCTAGTTTCCAGGGCCCAAAGTTTTCCAAGTTAGGATTAAGGCACGGCGGGGGCGGGGGGGTGTGTGATAGGATTAAATAATCCTCCCTTGTCCATATATAGCCTATTTGATCATCCTGCCAAACTTAGGAGTCGTTTGGGTGAGTTTGGTGCCACTGGTGCCACTGGTGCTAATCCCTACACTCTAGGAGGCACTCTGAGTGCCACCAAGAACCTCCATCAGTTAGTTGTGGTAGGTAGGTAGTTATGCTGAGTCAACCTCTAGTTACAATATGTTAGTCGATCTGGTTTGACAATAATCTAAAATCCAAATTATTGGAATAGGAGAAGACATCGACAAATATTTCACCCCAACACTAGATTATTGACCAAATACTTCAATGCAAAATGATTTGTATACAAATTGAGGTGTCTTATCGGTAAATAATGTTGAAAATTTTGGAGAGCATATACCGTAGCAAGTCCTTCTCTTTCTTTAGTGGTATAGTTATTTTTTGTCATCGACAATTTTCTACTAGAAAATGCAATAGGGTGATCAATAAAACCCTCACCTGGTTATGCAAGTACCACCCAAGCATGTCAGACGACACATTGACATGTACATGAAATTCTTTTTTCTAGTATGGAAAGACCAATATAGGTGTTGTAACCATCTTGTTTTTAAGAACATCCAAACTCTTGACATTGCTCATTCCATTGAAACTTGACATCTTTCTTCAATAATTTTTCCATCGTAGTTGTAACCTCTGCATATTCTTTGATAAATTTTATATAATACCCCATATGTTCCAAAGTAGTTCTCAACTATTTGAATGTTGAGGGGCATGGTAGGTTGACAATAATCACAATCTTGGCAGGGTCCATCAATATTCCATCTCGACAAACCACATGACCCATCATGATGCCAAAAGGGGCACAAAAATGCACTTCTTTAAATTAAGAGAAATCTAGAACTGTCTACACCGGTCAAGCATAATTATAAGGCTCTCAATCTTATCTTTTACTAGCCCATATACCATCCATTCATCAAAGTATACTTCAAGAAATTTATAGATGAAGTCTTTAAAAGAAACTACGACTATTCTATAAAAAATAGCAGGAGCATTCTTGAGACCAAAGGGCATTACCGTATACTGGAAGCATCGCCATTCTGTTGCAAAGGTAATTTTGTATCAATCTTCCTTTGCGATCCTCATCTGATGTTAACCAGAGAATCCATTAGTAAATGAATATACTTCTTGTCCTCTAGCGGTCCAACACTTCATCTGTAAACGGGGTCAGAAATGGATCATGTAGGCAAGCATCAATTAGCTTCCTTAGGTTGACATAGATACAAACTTCACCACTTTTCTTGTCTTGCACCACCATAGGGCTAATCCATTCAGATTCCTTGACATGTTCTATAATTCCTGCATCTAGCATTCTGTCTAACTCTATATTGACTTTTTATTTATATCTCAGATTGAGTTTATGGTCATTGTTTGATAAGTTTGGAGTCGAGATTCAGGGGAATCTTCATTTCTAAAAAATTAGTGGGGAATAGATCCTAGAATTCATGTAAGTCTATAATCTTCCCTACGGTATCATCATCCCAATAGTCTCTGATATTAGCAAATTTCATATTCTCTGGAGAACCAATATACACTTTTTATTTTATTTTAAGAGGATTCAAAAACTTGTCACTCGATATGCTTGACCCCTCCACTGCTTGAGTACCTTGAAATTCAGGAATAATTATGTCAGGTGGATCATTATCGTCAGGTTCACCTGTTAAATTGTAGCACTCCATCCAATGCTAAACGATCGCACTACTACATTGGAAAATTGAAATTGACACATGAACGTCTTCAAAGATCTTAATTTTGATGATTTGCAGAGCAACATCAATTGTCAGATTATCATAAGGAAATCCAAATGTATGCATGGCACTGGAAGCTATCTCTTCCTAGCCAAATATTTCTTGTCACAACTCCACTAACGTATACCAGTTTCTCGGTATCATGTCCAAGGTGTGTATGAACTGATGGACCCATTCCTGTCACGACAACGTCTCCTGTGTCGCACGACAATGCTCAATATGCTTGACATGATTAGTTAGTCCTATATATTTTTGACCAGTATAGAGCACCTTTTCTCCAAATTGGACTTCCAACAATCTTCAACATTGATACCATTCTAAAATAGACTTCTTATGAACAACCCACCATCTTGCAGGTGTAGCCTTCCATGCAACATCCAGTGCCAACAAGCGCTGAGGTTCAAATACTTTCTCTTCAAACTTTGTAAGAAAGGATTCCAACTTAGATAAACCTTCATAGGTAGGTACAACACATACCTTAGTACCTAACCGTCACAAAAAAATTATGGTTCTTGCGCATTTTTGCATTGATACCTCACGTAGTTGATTTTGCCAGTTCTCCATAGCTTCTCCCGAGTCTAATGAGCAGGAACTAATGCTTCACCAAATGAGTTTTCCATTGGCTGTTGGATTAACACAGTCATCCATTGCATAAGTAACATTGTAGATATGATCCAGATATCCATGTCGTCCTTCATTGTTTACCTGATCGACATACCTATGGCCTTCTAGATGATCAATTGGAGCAACCACCCGTAGTTCTGCATCCTCAAATGATAATATCCTCTTCTTAATATTTATAATGGTTTGATTGTCAATAGCCCAGTCAATCCATAGAATTGCAGGATACATATTTGTATCATCAAGAATATTTATAACCTAGAAATTTGCATAGGTCCAAAGTACTTCTATTTCGACAGGAACTTGTGTCAGTTGACCAATAGGAAGAACCTTCGACTGGTTGGATAATCACAATTGAACAAGAGACCATACTACTCTCGAATTTCCCATACTTTCTCATGTCTATCTGGTGAGAAAGTTAACATTTAAGCCTAGTCCACAATGATATAATCCATGTCATAGTCACCTATCTGGGCATTCATTCTTAGCACGTGACAAGTTTTCAATATTTTATCAATGTGGTTAACTTTCTTTTCTAGTCACACACTTGTTTAAGGTTCTTCGACTAAAGCTGATAGTTCTTTTATCAATGATAAATAACTTTTAAAGAAATATTTCAACTTATTAACCTTTTCTATCGGTTTTCTTTGAAATGAATGTTCGAATCTTTCAGGCATTTCCAAGATTGGTCCTTCATTTGATATTGGGACAATGATAGAAGTCGATGCTTGATTTTTGTCGATGACCTCATTACGTGCGTCAAATAACACTTACTTTTATTTTTGGACATCAAATGGCACTTTCTTTTGTGGTGTTGGTCGAACTCTTGGTTGTCTGTATGGAGCTTCTTGATCTCCTCCAATCTCAACACCTCCTCTTGTTATGCCAACTATATTAGGTTCCCTAGGTTTAGTAGAAATATTCTAAATGTTTGGATTGGCATTTTGAGGTGGGTTCTGGTTTCCCATGTTTCTAACCTTCCATTTAGCAATCAGCTATGGGAATTCTTCAACAATGTGGTCCAATTATTTACAATATGAACACATTGATGTAGGATTAATGGAATATTTAGCAAAATGTCCAGGCCGTCCACAATTATTACAAATGACTTGGCTCCTTCCGCAACCAAAACCTCTTCCTTGTCCTCAACCTCTAAAATAACCACCCCATGGGTTGATGGTATTGTTCCTAATCTCACTCGGCTTGCATTTGTTCATCATTTTTCATTAGATATGTGTAAATTGTTTTCTCCTACAGTAACTGATATCCCATGCAGTATTTCTTGTTGTGACCCATCGATCGACAAAATTTACAATATAGGATGGATGGTGCACTAACTATTTTCTGTAAATACAAGCATTCCTCTAGCTGATGTTCTCTAGTATGACAAATTCCACACCAGGGCATTCCTTATGAATTTATAGGATTTGGTGCTCCTGATGCAAGTTAATTCATGAATGTTGGACACGAGTCTTTACGATGGCCTCCAGTTCTGAATCTTATACACTAGAGTTGCTCCTGCACTTATTTTCCTTTGTTGATATCTTATATTTGCAACATGAGGTTGGCAATATGCAACAATATCTACATCATTCCTGCACTAGTTTATCTGACTAATGAATCCTCCAACTTCATGGAAAGCTTGATAGCTTTGATCTAGGATGCAATCTTCGGTTGCATCAAGGGAATATGGATATGTAGTAGCATCGGTGCAATAAACCATTCTTTATGTTGGACATCTGACATCTAAAAAATAAATTTATCAATTATAGTTTTAAATATTTCGTTGAAGTCCCAAACATACTCAGTCAGAAACTTCTTGATCTCTTGGAATTCTATGATGCATTGTGACCTAGATTTAGGATTTTTAAGCTCTTCTATTAATCCCATTCATATTTGATCTAATGACTTCGGAGGGATCCCTGCTGGAACCATAAATAGTTTCATATACATGTCAAGCACATGACCTCTAAAGGTTATGATCACCTGGGTTATTTGTATAGCCTCATCTTGGACCCATCGCATTGTCCAGACAACTTTACAGAGGAACCAATGCTGCTTAGGGTCCTCCAAACCATTCCCATTGAATATAGGTAACTTTATATCACTTCTTACCATTCTGTGTACTTGTGGTATTGCTGAATTAAAGGTTCCATTAGTAGGACTTGACAACTATTTCCACTATTAATGTTACCATGATTGAAAAAAACACTTGGTGATGTGTTTCTAGGTCTTACCTCATGTTCTTGAGATGTACATGGGGTTGTGGGCATGTCATAGTCCTGATCTAGATCTGGTACTTCCTCCTCTTCTCCTTCAGATTTAAGGCAATATTCCTCCTCTTCATCGCAAGATTCTCTATTGAGATGTGGTGCCAACTCGTAGTCCTTTCTTTCGGTCGCACTGCAACTTCCTCTTCTTGTCGCATTCCTTCTTCTCTTTCCCGACTGAAATCTTCTTCCACTCCTTAGGCATCCACCTTCTTACTCAATCTCGCTATTGATAGGAAACATCTCAGCTTACTCTTGTCCATTTTGCTCAAATCTTTCTTGTGGCATTACCCAGGGTCTCCACACACAAGGATTTATCTGTCGGATTCCATCCTTAGAATCCCTTTTTCACATACCAACATTTTTACCCACGGTTTTAAGGATTTCAAATAGCGGCCTCAAGGTTCCTGGAAGAAATATATTTCCATTTCAATGTATGAATTTATAGTATCAATTGCAATCTCATTAATATATACATCAAGAATACTATCAATCTAGAATTCGACAACCTTAGACATAAGATTAGTAACTCTTTTCAGCTGTTGGATCAATCGAGGACTCCACTCTGTAGGTTCTCCCCCTTGAAATTTTTTCTTTTGATTTCCTAACTTCGACAACCATTCATGCAATAGAATCATAAATTCACTAAAGAAAATCTCATGAATGTCTGCGTAAATATATCTTTCTAACCAGTATGTCAGGCTCAATCACGATCCTTTACTTTCTTCATGTGCAAACTCTTCTGCTTTGTAATCAACCCAATCTTGAATTTTTGGTTACGTTGGGTGCCAAAACATGTCCTTGTCACAATGATTCACGTCCCGACAACATAACCATTTGTTGGCATCTTTTCTGCTAACCTAGGTTCAAACTTCCCCGTCTGTCAACCAATCCCAAGATATCAGTCCGACAGAGTATAACTCCGTTGAAAACACTTGCGACGCAAGTGAGGTCTCACCCGAGATATCTATGAGGGATGCAAGAACCAGGTTTTTGTAGGTATGGAAGGGGATTTCCTTATCACAGCATTATCAAGCCACTTGACTGAAACTAGGGAATAGATCTTCGAGATCATACATACATCAAAGAATAAAACATATTGATTTGTCGACACACATAGACAACATGTAAGATATATAAATTCTAACGCATATTAATCAGCATTCCACACTATTGTACCATTTGATGTTTGACAAAATCATGAAAGTTCGTTCACAACAAACACATATATCAAAGACACAAAGACAAATATTTAACGTGGAAACCCATACAGGAAAAACCACAAAGGCTCTCTTCATCTGGCATGAGTAATGTTTTAAGCGCCTTAGGCCTATGCACATAGCTTGCAGACTCCTCTCTAGATCCTCTTTACAATCAATAAGGTTTTTATTCTTCTCATCCTCTCATGTCTACATCCCTGTCTTCATCTGGGTCTCTCTTTTTCAGTCTTGTCCTCTCTCTAGTCTGGTATTTCACCGTTGTCTGCACACAGCTTGAATAAACCTTATACGCTTTTTACAATTCTGGTTTTATCTGTCGATTGATTCTTAATTGTCAGTCAATGGGTTGTTATACAAACTCAAAACATCTCTTTTACATTAACACAAGCACTATGGGCCTAATTTACAAATATGCTTATTTCCCAAAATAGATTATCAGTCTGACTAACTCTTAGTTTAACTACCACTTATAAAAAACAGGTCGAACTCTTGGTTTCAACTTTCTCTTCTCCTCTTTTGTCATAGCCTTTTTCGTCACAGTCATTGCTCGTATTACGACCAAAATCTTCATTTTTTCAAACAAAATTCTACTATCTTTTCCTAGGGCCAACAATTACAGTTCCACGATGAGCTATCTATGAACATGTGGATGCATGCACCATGCCATGTGTTTCTTTGTTGCTTTGTGTGTCCTCTTACTTAGGTGCATAATCCACTTTAAAATATAAAATAATTACATGAATGATATATGTATGCGAGTTTTTCTTCATAATTTTAAATTATTACATGTATTATAGGTGTTTCCTGGGGTGTCATATCTTGTTCAGGTATACTTTTAATAAATATCTACGTTGTGAGCTCCTTGGCCATGTGGCTTGCCAAAAAAAAATCATGGTTTCACCTAACGAGCTGAAGTCTTGATTTTTCCATTTATCTACTAGGGTCTCCTTACAACTTCCACGTTCCAACATAAACTATGAGATCTATGAGTTTGGGGTTGCCTTTCAGCTTCCACCAAGCCAAAATGGGCCAGATTGGTGCCTTTTGGGTCTGGGGAAAAATCCAACTAGCTAGGTTGCGAGCCTCTCCTAAAGAATAACCCCTCCCTCTTTGTTGGCTTGGGTACGTACTGGTATCTAATATCTCAATGGTTGGGTGTGATGAGACATCTCATAGCAAGTTACATACATCTATCTCATAACCAACTCCCATCTTTTGTTGATTAGGTACATCCTATCAAATGATTTTCATCTAGCATAAATATAAGGAATATCCTTACATTCATCGATCCCTCATTTCATGGAGGTTCTTAGTACCTCATCTCATGAAATTATTAAATTCATGTCAAATCGTTGCTTAGGTGGATGTACTATAATTAAATTAATGAAATGAAAGTTCCCTTAATACTTGGTCGTATCGAGGGACGAGTTCAATAACTCATGCCCAAAGCCAAGTTAAGCTCCTAAGGAAATTAAGGTTTTGACTTCTTTCAGTTGTCCTTGACACTTGAAAGTATTTGCAATAGAACATTATGCATTAGTATTTCATCTTAAATCCTCCATAAAGACAAATAAAATATTATATTCAATAGTGTAATGCTCCATGTGGGCATAATTTTTGCTTTGGGGATTTTACCTTAAGAGTATTGATTCCATCATCCTCAAGAGCAATAGTAAATTATGTAGACACTAAGGGAAGAAAACCAATCATATAAATACTCTTTCGGCCAAGCCTCCTACCCAACTCAATATCTCTATACATTTTCACCAAATGTCCCATGATAGCCAGGTTCACACTTTTAGATGTCACTTCTAGTGTAATGCATACCACTTACATAATGGAAAATCTTGCTCACAACGTATGGATGGAGATATTTTTCAAGGAGTTAAGCAAAGAAGTAATTCACTTTTAAAGTGAATTTAATATATGCTTGACTAATCTTGGTCCTCGAGAGAAATGTAAATTTTTACTCCACACAAGAAAACCACTTGCTGTTGCTTCATGATTTAAAATAAATTGGCTTAGTAAGTGATGACGAATTGAGGGGAGATGAATAATATATAAAGGTTCTAAATTCTATGTTGGTTAGGGAATATTTTAACTAGAGTCAGTAGAAGACTGTATTTCCTTTGGAATAAGGTAAAGGTGAAATACATTTCATTAATCCATAGAATCAACTTTGGAAAAGTGTGTTTCTCTACATCCAACCAACAAAGAAAAAATACTAGGTAAGCGAGGGTTGGGTAGTGGTAGTACCATGTATGCTATCACCTATGCTAAATCCACCATAAATATTAGCACAATTCAACGAATACTTTTGTTAATGGATATTTACAAGAGTTTTAAGTTTGTTTCATAATTAGGAAAGAAAACAGATCTAAGACAAGTACACACACACACACAAAGTTTTGTTATATGAAAATAATTAACTCAAAACAGGTAAATCACTTTAGTTTTTAATCAATATTGAGAAGTATTTTTACTAACTGTAGTGTTATTCAATAGATTGAAGATTATTATTGTTTAGGTTATAAAACAATTATGATCATATTTGTACATTTGACGGGACACAAGACTCACACCTATTCGAATATGTAACGATGACTTGTGCGGTATTGAATTAGTTAAAAAGCATGCAATAAAATCTCTTAAAGCTGAGCATATTTGTACATTTGATGGGACACAAGCCTCACACCTATTGGAATATGTAATGATGACTTGTGCGGTATTGAATTGGATAAAATTAATGCAATAAAATATATTATAACCTTTTTTTAAATGGTGGTTCACCATAGGGCTACATCCACTTGGAAATATGCCAACACCTGTTATTCCAGAGAATCAAGGTATGGTTAGATTTACATAATCCACTCAATCATTACATAGGGGCTCAACAAGAGAATCATGTCATTTACAAGAATTGAACATGGGTGGGGAGGATAACAATCATTCCTCCCAACCACCCCAACTACAACCAATGGACAACCAATATTTAGATAAGAGAGGTGGAAAGCTATTTATCCCACTTGTGTTATGGGATGTAAATATTCCATACTTCTATCTATATAAAAAAGGTGAAGGAGACCCTTTCGGGTATGTTGGAGAAACATGGTTGTGGCATGATGTCAAGATGGAGTGTGATTTGATGCATATGTGAGGATGTCATGTATTGTATGATGGATATTTTTGAAGAATAAGAATACCATACCTTCCCATGGATGTTTCCCCATTTGAAGTTTTACCACATATATTTGGTGTATCATTATTTTCTCTTGTTTCTTGTTTCTTACATGATTATTTGTTGCTTGTATGGATGGAAGGTTATACTAGTATATTATGGTTTTGCATGTTAGCTATTGTATTATTGTATATTCATGCTTACTCTCAATTTTCTAACATAATATTAGAGCTGGTTACTATGCTCTACCTTCTTCAGTAAATTTTGTTAATTATTTTGGCAAGTAATAGTTCTTCAGATTTTGAGTTGGGTCCTTCATGTTGTGTAGAATTGTCATCTGATCTATTAAACCCTTGTTATTATTCTTTAGATCTTGACAATTTCTACATGTTTGAGAATATTTTTCCAACCTTAACCCTCACCATTAATTTTCAAAAGTTTCTTAAGTTTCTCTTGATTTTTTTCCATGGATCTAGGTTAATATCCATTAAATACTAACTTGCTATCAAGGATCTATTGTTTTTGCAATAAATATATTTTGTTTTTTTATTCTCACTGTGTTTTGTTGTAGGTTTCCATATGGGGCATTGAATGGTTCACAATTATCCAAAATTTTGATAGGTTTCAAGCAATTTAAGGTAGAACCACACCTTTTGGTATGAAGAAGCGTGTGCTCATGCCTTTCCTTAAGCAAAGGCGTGACTCACTCGCACCTGTTTTGTACATAAAGTGCATAGTAGTACCCTTGGTTTTGACTTGGAATACATTAAATCAAATCATGTACTCCTAGTGTGCAGCCCAAGGCCAAGTCCCAACTATTGAATGAATGTATAAGGTAATTTTTTTATATAGACTGTGTGGTTGGCTTATCATGCTGATTCAAAATGTTATGTAAATATTATGTTGAAAAATAATAAAATGGTCCAAGATGGATGTATAAAGAGAATTAGAGCGGCTATGATTCTACTAAAGAAGAAGAGGAAAGTGGGCCCTTGGGGGATTAAATTCTCTATTGCTAAATAACAACCTTAGAACTCATCCATTTATTGCCACGTGCTTTAAATGAGTCAAGTACTTCGTTTTATTGTTTTACCCAATCATTGAATGCATGTGTGATGTTGGCGGGGAAAGTGTTCTCATGTAGTTATGGAAACATGCGATAAATATACTTCCATGACTATTGTAAGCGTCCTCTATTCCACGTTCAAAAGTTATGTTGGTTGTCTTTTCCACCATTCTCTCATCTTTGGAGTCCATTGAATTTTTCCATTTTGCATATTTTTACACCACTTGGAAAGACTACCCAAAATTGTCATTTTTCTATCCATCACCAATTACTAGACTGTGCAAACCCATAAATTCGAATTTAGAGACAAAACTAGTTTTTTATGGAAAAAGAGATGGATGTAGGTGAGCACTGTTAGATTTTATTGAGATCTGATTAGGTCATATAGGATCTTTATTTGAAAGAATAAAAAGTACAAAATAATGCATAAGATATAAAAGATACACAAGACACAAATATTTTCATAGGGAAACCATAAAGTAGAGAACCCCTCAAACCTCTTCAGAATAGTAAGATGATCAAAATCACTAATAAGAAATGTTCAACAACTATCTTTCTCTCCTCCTCTGACTATCTCTCTCTCTCATGCGACTTAGAGAGTGTGTAAGATGTGTATAAATGAGGGAGAGTACCTCCCTATTTATAACCTTTCAAGTGACTGACCAAATATAAGACTCGAGCCTACATGTCATCTCACATGGGTCCCACTTCTCCTAGAGAGAACACGATTACATATTACATGATGTTACACTGGGGACTATTGCCCCGACTTACAACATAGGTTGTACCTCAAGATCTAGACACAATTTAGACATCCCATAAAGGGGTAACACACATCCCCAAATGGGGGTACAACAAAATACAATGATAATATACATCAAAATATCTTCCTAAGTTACAAATACATCAACACTCCATCTTAACTAGGAAGGTATTCTCTCTCTACACAGTCATCAACACATCTGGTCAGGTCTTCATCGCATAATCATCATCACGGAGTCATAGAGTCTTCATCATAGCTACAGCCATCATCTTCTTATAATTTGATCATCGTCCCATACTATCTGTCACTAGAAGTTTCTACAGTGCCAACCCTTTTTCATGCTGGATGTAGGCCTAGTCCTCTGCCAGGTCTTCATCAGAAGTTTCTACAGTGCCAGCCCTTTTTCATGCTGGATGTAGGCCTAGTCCTCTGCCAAGTCTTCATCAAAAGTTTCTATAGTGCCAACATGCTGGATGTAGTCCTAGCCCTCTGCCAGGTCTTCATCATCTCTACGAGCAAGCCATCAAGTAGGTACATCTCAGGACTTATTATATGCCTCTTGCAAAACCTGCAGGATCTCCCAGGACTAATTATATGCCACTGCAAAACCTGAAGGAGCATACCAGGAATGATTACATGCCTTGCAACACATGTATTCCCTATTATTACCTCATCATATTCAGATCATCTCATTGTCACACGGAGCACATCCCAGGTACACATAACACAACACTTACATCAACGACCATGGGAGGCCCAACCTGCCACCATGTCAGAAAGGCTCCAACACTTACATAAAATACCATGGGAGGCCCAACCTACCACCATGTCAGAAAGGCTCATGTGTATATACTTCTTCCAGACTCATCACTTCCCCTTGGAAGGAACCTCTATCTTAAGAACACCAAGCTTCTCTCTGAAGTATTCAAACTTCACTCTGGCCATTTCTAGCACAGAATCACATCAGGACTGATTACATCCAAGGATAACCTGCGAGATTCGCTAGGACTGATTACATCCAAGGACAACCTACAAGACCGATTACGTCTGAGCAACCTATGAGCTTTGCCAATATTTCATGCTCATAAAACCTGTCTCACCGACTATGCTAGAACTCATCACTCCCTCTTTTGAGAGATCTCGATCTGGATCACATACTGGAGCTTCAATGCTCCTCTCTACATCATACAAAAATGCAAGTCAGATCAATCAAATCAAATAGCAGCTTTCAAAATAAACATACTACCTCACAAATAGCCGAGGAAGTGACAACATATTTTTCCTTGGTTGTACTCAGCACCATGCACGACTGCATCCTGCCAAACTAGTAGGCCATAATGGATCTTAAATTGAAGAAGCAACCCAAGCTGCTCTTCTTCTCAGTGGTGCTACCAATCCGAATCAACATAACCATGCAAGTTAGTCTTCTGATTGGTATCATACTTGAGTCCACACTCAACTGTACCCTTCAGGTACCTCACTGCATTATTTGCAACCAGGTGAGCATGTCTCGGATCCATCGAGAATTGGCTTAGGTTGTCCACAGCAAAGCATATGTCTGGTCTCGTATTCATTAGGCACATCAATGAGCAACTCATATGATGATACATTGTGGCATCAACCATCTCTAATGAAGCATCACATAGTAGCTTCAAGTTCAATGCCATAGGTGTGGTTATCGCTTTGTGTTCCAGTATTCCAAATTTCTTCAGAATATCCACTGCATACTTTTCTTGACCAAGGAAAAATCTCATCTGCATTCTGCCACACCTCCATACCTAAGAAGTAGTGCATTATCCCTAGGTATTTCATACTGAACTCTGTAGCAAGTCTCCTTCTTGCATCTTTAATGAGTTCCTCTTTTTATGTGAGGATCAAGTCATTGACATATAACAGGAGCACCATTGGTCTTCCGCCTTCAACCTTGAAGCAAAGGTTGGAATCCGCTTTACTCTCAGTAAAGCTTAGGGCCATTAGTAAGTTGTACATCCTATCATACCATGTCTAACCTAAGGATGTTTTGCTGTCACTCCCTCTGAAGTGGAGCATCATTCTCCCTCTGCCTTTCATACTCTATGTATTGAAACATTATGTGCCGGAATGACAAGTAGCTTCCTCTACTACTAATATTTTGTGTATCCCTCTAGGGTCACTGGATACCAAGATCCTCTATCTTGACATTTTTGAAAAGATCTTCTCACACCCATCTGTGAGCTTGTCATCCTCTATAGGCTTTTATCTTCAACCTTGTAGCAAATATTAAGATCTCCATCACTCTAGGTGATCTTCAAGCTGCTCATGTATGTGTTATCCCATGGGTTCCTTCTGAGCTCGTACAAGGCCTTCTTTAATTTGCACACATGAGTCTGCCTGTCATGTGTCTCAACTCCCAATGCATTCTCTATGTACACTTCCTCTTAGATTACACCATTCAAGAATGTTTTCTTGATGTTACCTGGTGTATCTCCCATCTCATACCTTCACGTATGGATTTATTGAAGTGTACCATGTCACTGGTGCAAATGTCTCTTCATAGTCTGTGCCTTCTTTTTGTGAGAAGCCTCATGCTATGAATCTTGCATTGTATCCCATGATGTTTCCATCAACTGCATGCTAGATCTTTTAGATCCATATGGAAGAAACTATGGACTTCCCTTCAGGTCTCGACACCGCAACCTAGACATCATTCTTCTTCAATTGGTACTCTTTGATCATAGTATCCTTCCCTTTCTTCTTGGCTACTTCTTCATAGCTGGAAGGCTCTGCATCAATGATGTCACTCAACAGTGTCACATAACTATAGTGTGTCTGAGGCCTCTTTCTTTCTTTGGAAGTCTCGTCATACTATTGTTCATCTTGGAATATTCTTCATCTACCATTCTCTTTATATTCTTTTGAAGCTCTTTCTTTCGCTATGGTGTCTTTGACCTAGGAATCTTCAGGTTCCTCTTTTGAACTGTCATTACTTGTTCTTTGGAATGATATACAAGTCAAGTTCAGTTGCATGATTAGAAACATATCATAATTTCCAAAACATATTAATAGTGACAAATATATGTCACATAGCCATGTGACTATTTTAGTCAATGATACAACATTCATCCATATCATGTATACATACAGTAACTTCTAGATGCATTCTACCCTAATGTTATTAAGAGTGTGTAGTACTCCTAATATGCCAGCAAAGAGGTTTTAATATAGATAAGTAGTAATGGAATGTTTTACACCATCATTGACTTCTTACCCATTATGTGCAATTTAGTAGTATAAATGCAAAATACTTAAACATCAACTGAATATAAACAAATGTATAACCAAACAATATTGTGAAATGAGAATTGAATACTTATATTTGTTTTTTTTGTGGGTAGTCTCCTTCTTAATCCTTTAGCTTCATCATCTTCTCCATTCATAACAACATCATTTGTTATCCAAATGCTAAGATGGATAAGAGGTTCTTCAAGAATTGAGTCCTTCATATTCCTCATCGCTTGAGGGATCTTCTTTGAATCGTGAGAGCTTGATCTTCAGTTTCTCCCATCTTCTCTTCTCTTATTACGAGTCAAGCTTCGTTTTGTGTGCACTTTTCCCAGAGTTTGCTGAAGTTAATCACTTCCTTCTCACACACATTCATCGAATGAATGAATCCCATGATCTTGGGAGTCCATTCAACGTGGTTATAACAATCTCTTATTCTTCTTTGATTGCTTCGTCATAGCATTGAACACTTCCTTTTGGTTTCTTCAAGGATGACACATGAGGGACGAGATGATATTTAATAGAATCTACAATGATGATATTGTCTCTAGCCTTAGCCTCATCTCCCTCTGACTCTTAGAACTTCCTTACTGAAATACTGATCCAAGTCAATTTCTTCAAGGATCACGGAGGTCCGATTTGAGGTGTTCGTCGTGGTTTTGGAGATGGCTGATCTAGTGTTTGTCAAAGAAACCCTAATTTTTAAAACTTGGAATTTCAAACTTTTGATTGGATATAAAGATGGGCCTCTTCAAGGCGGGTTTTCAAATGTACTCCTTTTCTAAAAATAGTGGAGGGAAGCTCTCGGAACAGGAAACCCTAGTTTTCTAATTTCTTCTACATAAATGACTGATATTGATTCTGCTGTACATATGAAGGTTTGGCTCCGTACCTTCTGAAACTTCTCATTGAGATAGCTTGATTTGTCCTCTTTCCAACCCCGTAGGTTAGAGCATAAGTGGATTCTCCAAGTGGGACTTATGATGAGTTTCCCAAGGTGACTATTTTAGGGTCCGTTCAACATAGCGAACGTGTACGGACTGCCACATGTCATTGTTTCACATTTTGGGCCTAAAAATCATACAAGATAAACTATATTTCATTCCCTACCTACAAAATCTTGCAAAATTTTGTTTTGACCTTCCTATCCCGAGATATAGCAAATCTCCCTAGGTCACCTTTTTATGGCTGTATTCTGGAGGAGGCTGGAACCTTGATTTGGAGGAACCATATCTCCTGAATTATAGCAAAATTGAGGTTGAAACTTTTACACAGTGTGTAACACAAAGTTATCTTCGTGTTGTAAAATTTTTGGCTTTTGAGACTTCTCCAATCTCATGTTATAGCGAAAGTGCTAGGATTACTAGATTAAGCCTTCTAGGGTTTTCAGGCATGAAACCCTAATTTTCATTAGTTTCCATTGCAACTGTATTTCAGCTGTACAGTGAAACTCCTCTGATTCGGAAACTGATACGACCAATATATGCTCCTTGGTGAGGTGAGTTATCCTATCCCTCCTTTCTTGATGATCTGTGGAGAGAACACCTTCAACTAGGAAGCCCTAGTTCCCGTAGTTGCACAGTACCTTCTTTTAGAGAGCCTCTGATATCATGTTAGATTTTCTTAAGATCTGATTAGATTATCTAGGATCTTTATCTTAAAGAATAAAAAGTACAATAAAATGAATAATATATAAAAGATACACAAGACACAAAGATTTTCATCGGGGAAACCATAAAGGAGAAAACCCTGCAAACTTCTTCATAATAGTAAGATGATCAAAAGCAGTAATAAGAAATGTTAAGCAACTATCTTTCTCTCCTTCTCAGACTCTCTCTCTCTCTTTGTGCGACTTAGAGAGTGTGTAAGATGTGTATAAATGAGGGAGAGGACCTCTCTATTTATAACCTTTCAAGTCACTGACCAAATATAAGACTCAAGCCTACATATCATCTCACATGCGGCCCACTTCTCCTAGAGAGACCACAATTACATATTACATGATGTTACACTGGGGACTATTGCCCCGACTTACAATGAAGGTTGTACCTCAAGATATAGACACAATTTAGAAATCCCGTAAAGGGCTAACACACATCCCCAAATGGGGGTACAACAACATACAATGATAATATACATCAAAATATCTTCCGAAGTTACAAATAGATGAACAAGCATTGAGTTTGGGAAAGATAAGAACCTTTTCCCTTTGATTTTTTCTATTTTTTCATGCTTTAGAAGCCATGAATTAAGGATATAGGTGGTTCTCCAAGAGAATATAGTAGTTTGGACTCATTTATGCATGCACTAGAAGCACCTGGTAAGATGGATCGCTCGATGACACTGTGCATTGGTGAAGGGGATGCATGAGCCTAGAAGGGTGTTGTGTGGGGTAGGTATTGTTGGAGCCAAGGTTTTGATAGCAGAGTGAGATATCTATAAAGCTTTGAATGAGCATTTGACCAAGCATTGAGAGAAAAATGAGTTGTGGGCTGAGATAGAAAAGCTTGTAGGTGTTCCCTTTTCCCTAGTGGCCTCACAACCCAACTTGAGGGTGGCCTCTTAGCATAAAGAGTATATGCTGGACACAATGCCTCCAGTTGAGTGGAAAATCGCTCTTACAAAACTAGTTGCTTGGATCTTCTTTGTTTAAACATTAGTATTCACTTTGTATTTGAATCTGCAATAATTTTATATTATTCCTATGATGACTATGTTGTCTATCCATGATGTGTGTATGGGTAGAGTTTAATTTATGTTGTTTTTATATTTATGCATCCACACATGCATTTTAATTTTTAATAAATTTGTAATATGGCCATGGGGAATAGAAGCCAATAATATGTTCATGTCCCCTTTGTTGTTCGAAATAATAAATGAGAACATTATAGAGTGGTATAAGATCTATTGGTGGCATCACCTGGGTTGTATGGGCCAGAATCCACAGTCACATACATAAAACCAAAAATGCATAAGAAGTGCTAATAAACATCTTTATAAAAAATGTAGGTTTAAATTACAGATGGTGTTTAATGGAGCCCAGGAAATTAAATTTGTCTTCTACCAACAGGAGTGGTAGATTGGTTGAAAAATTTTGGGATTTTTTTTGAATTCTCTGAGCTATTGGTAAGATGAATTTATTCCCTATTATGCTGTAGATATGTTTCGGAAATGGAGGAAAACAAAATTTGCTTATTTATGAAAATGTGAAAATTAGGGAAAATTTAAGATGGACCCCACCCGTTCCATGTGGGTAGGAGTATGAAATGGACCAACCACATTAGAGGGTCGTGCAGGTAGCCAACGCCGATAGTCTGTAGGAACAATAGAGAAAATTTCATAGGCACGACATGGATAACTCTTTAGCTGCAAGGAGAAAACTTTGATGGTGTGTCAGAGGTGCTGTATTAGAGTCTGGAAGGAAACATTGTTGGAGTGTGCCGAGTGGGGAAAGTCCAAATAAAACCCCGATGGAACACATGCCAATGCATCATAATCTTGCATTGGAGTTGTTTTAAGGTTGCAAAGGAGAGAAGTTCACATGTGTAGTAGAGAGGAGTCTATGGGTGAGATGGAGAGAATAGTATGCAAGAATGACATAGATAAGTTTATAATTGTAGTGGAGAGAAGTTCGTAGGCGTGATGGAGAGAATTCCAAAAGCGTGTTGAAGGAAAAGTTCGCAAGTGTATTGAAGTATGTCATTGGCATAGATCTGTCGGGGGTGAAAAATTGTCTCCCAAGGACTAGATCCAATGAGGATGTCTGATGCAGTCGTCAACATAGATCTGTCAAGGTGAAAAATGGTACCCCAAGGAACATGTCCGACAAGGGGGTTTGATGAGGTCATTGATGCACATTTGTAGAGGGTGAAAAATGGTATCATGAGGAATAGATCCGATGAAAAGACCTAATATTACACTCATCAATGCATCATATTTGTTTTAAGGTTTCATAAAATGAAGGTCCGATGGAGAACCCTAAAGAGGAAACGTGTCATCATAGCGGTGTGGTGCAGTGGGGTACACAAATCAAGGCTGATAGGAGAGATCCAATGAAGGTCACCAGAGAGGTTAAAAAAGGTATGGAGCTCAAAAATTATTTTTTCCATAACATGATAAGTTTAGCTCATAATTTGATGACACTCGAGGCATTTCGATGCAATTGGTGAAGGCCATAGAAATATTAGTGAGAGGCTCAATCCCATCCTGCTTCAATTTGATAGAAAATTAAAAATAGTGACTTTTAAATATCAATGTCCAAAGACTAGATGAGGGCCATGTTCGACTAAAATAGACATGGTAAGGTTGTGGACTAGGCACAGATAACTCTTGAATATTGGGGACAAATACAAAGGGTGTGAAGCCGGGGTGCGAAAGAAGGCCAAAATCCACTATTTCAGAGCACTGTTTACAGATTTTAGGAAGTTTGACAGAAGGTAGAAGTGACCCTATATTTCAAACCATATTTTTTTTAACTCGACATTTTACCTATTCACCAAAACATACAACTTTGGTTAACCAAATTTTTTCTATAAATTCTTAGTTTGGTAAATGCCCATTTTTTCTAAAAATTTTGTTTGGGAAAAAGTGCAAAAGTCAAAAGTAGTATGTTCCATAAATGTATAGAAATTGATTGGAGCATCATAATGGAGATATGAAAGTTTCTGAGTGATCCTTGTTATAGGTACTAATAGTACCAATAGATTTTTTTTTCTACATATGGTTGAAGTTCATCCTCGAAGCTAATTGCACCTATAGGAAAAAGTACATAATTGGGCAAAATCGGTAGTTTTGGAAGGCTATAAATTTGATCTCCGATATCAAAATGAAGCATGAAGATAGGAATCAGAAAGATGATTCATAGGGTAACAGTGGTGCACAATCAAAATCTAAAAGAGGGATTTAGATGTTTCTAAGACTTGAAAAGAAAAGTGCATGTAACCTTGATTTGACAAAAAAATTGTCAATAGGGGTGGTTTCTAGAATGCATGAAATTTAATTTTGTGAATTATTAGGAATGTGATGAAGCTAGTAAATGTGTTGTATGAACAATTTTGCATATTTAGTATCATATCATGAAAAATTAAGGGTTGGTATTAAGTTAGTATAATTGGAAATCCTTGGTTTTGGTTGGGACAAGAAGACCATCGTCATGGATGATGCACATGATCCTTATGCATATAAAACAAATGTCATGGAAGATAATATTCATTTTGAGAATGAAGAGACAATATCTAATTTCCAAAGAAATTAAGTAACTCCCCTAGACATTGCAGAAACGATGAAAATCCTAAGAGTGGAATTGTAAAGTTGCAAAGCAGATAATGAGAGGATGATGAGAGCCTAAGAAGAACAAAACCATTGAATTCAACCATGTTTTAGATTTTAACAAAAATTTAGAGGAATATTAATCCTATTTAGCACTAAAAAAATCAGGAAAAGAGTGGGGTATCTCAATGAGGCAATCTTACAGGAGGACCGATAGCTCAAGAAGAGTTTTTAGAGACAATACATATACTCCATAAATCTCTTCTAGTGATTCATATGAATCTACTGAGTCCATTGAAGGCTTAAGCTATTCATTTCATAGGAATACGAGGAAGAGGTTTTTCAAGAACGACTCACATGGAGAATTCAGGTAAGGAAAAATCTCCAACATTTGACGGTGAAGTAAAATGTGGTCAAGAAGTCGAGGCTTGGCTTCTTGGGATGAGGAAATATTTCCAAGTCCAAGACTACTCGAGAAACATGAAGGAAAGAGTATAAATATTCAATTTAGATGGAAGAGCATATATATGGTAGGACCACCTTCAGAAATTGAAGAACATCAATGAAAGGAGGATTGTGTGGAAGCAATTCAAGAACTATTTCAAGCAAAAGTACCTCTCCAACAAGTGTTATGATGGAAAAATAAAAAAGTTTCATGAATTTAAATTGGGATAAATGACCATAGAGGAGTATGCCAATAAATTATTGGAGTAGCTAAGATATGTCAAATATATCAAAGATGATAGAGTAGCAATTCAATGCTTTTTTAGTGGATTACCGTAGTCCTACAAGGACAAAATCGATTTTGATGAGCCTCAGACTCTAGATGAAACCATAATGAAGGCTAAGTATTGCTATGATCAAAGAAAAATTAGGACAAAATTCCATAAGTCATGGAAGACAGGAAGAAGGAGAAGTTTGACCAAAGAAAGAAGGGGTTCAAGCCACCTCATTTCAAAAATCGGTAGAGACAACCACCACAGGGTGTCACACCAAGACAACAAGGATGATGGGAGACAAAACAAGAGATACAAGAGAGCCACTTCATTGTTGGGGAGGCAGAGATGAATACATGCCTAGAAATCTCCCACATCGAAATGGAGGTGCCCGTTATGTACCCAACTGTCTCTTTTCGACCATAGAGACCACAATGTAGTCATATTTCAATTATGAATTACTCACTGATAACCAATTTTTATTATTATTGATTATATTCAATTATACAATGTAATTTAAAACCACAACTGGTGGCCCAAAATATACATATCTCAAGCGTACATAATATTTACCTGAAATTATAGCATGAACAAACAGACATGTGCCATACCGATTAATTCCATGCAGTTGAACATTCATAAACAACAGATTACAGAAAGACCATAACACAAATATATCCATGGAATTGATAGATAGGTAAATACTTATTTTTAAAGAAATTATTCTCTAATGGAATGTAGGTGAATGGAATCCCTCCTAGCCATATGCATTTTCAATATAAAACTTACTTTGATAGGACACCCCTGAGCTGGGGCTATCAAACCACAAGGGATAACTTCTTCCCAATGCCACTCTACTCAACAAAATCACTCATGTAACCGACTGGTGCAGGAAACCCCCTCTGCAACAGTCCCAATCCTCAATTCTCCTTCCCCATCAACCTGCACAATGTAAGGAACAAGCTCCCTTCTCCGAGTTAATAGTCCCTTGGGTAGCCTCTAGTTCCCTTCTAGTGCACCAATACAAGATGGACAAGAAGTCTCTGAATTGGGACTCCAGGGCACAAAATGTAGGCCAAGCTCCTCTCACTCACCAGTCTCCCCAGGATAATGAAATGGAACATTCAAATTCATCATTGGAATACCAAGTTCTCTATCATGGGTACCAAACCATGGTGGACCAAGGAGATAGAAAGGACGATGGAAAAATGCGAATTTGAATGGTAGTAACAGATAAGGAACCTAACCCCTCTCAAGCTTCACTTCTCACTTTTATAAGCAAAGGTAATATTGCCATGTGGCCACCCCACATGAAACCACTTTTTTCCCCTCTTAATCCCCTTCTTAATCTAATTAAATAATCCTTACTAAAGCATGGCACTTAATCAAGGTTTATGTACTCAGTTTAAATGAATAAGGCTAAGGATATAAGTTGAATTCCACTATCACTCCCCACTCATGGATTCATATCCCCCATCTCTTCTTCGTCCTCCTTCCTCTGCAACCATTAGATATATTTATAATAATATCGAATATGTACATATTTACATAGTCTTGGTCATATTAACCATTTGTTTTTTTATTCTATCCTTCACGGGGTTTAAATTTGGGTATTACATTCCCCTCCCCCTTAATTTATGCACTGCACTCAGTGCATCATCGACCTTATGTACATTTACAAAAATTTTATCAAAACTTCAAAGTAGTTGTGGGTACGCCTCCCCCATCACATCCTCAAGCTCCCACATTGCTTCTTTGGGACTGTAATGGGTCGATTGGAATTTTACATATATGATGGCCCCCCTATTCCTCAAGAACATGACTTTTCGATCGAGGATACACACTCGATGTACTAAAATATCGTCTTCTAGTTCCACCTGGATCACAACCCAATCAATTATGTTGTTAATATTTGGTACATATTTATTTAACAAAGATACATGAAATATAGTATGTACATGCAAACAATTAGTCAATGCTAATGCATAAGCTATAGGTACTATCCTATACAAAATTTCAAATGGCCCACAAAATCGGGCTGCAAGCTTTTGACAAATTCCCAATTTCAGGGAACTCTCCTTTGACTTGACTTTAAAATAAACATGATCCCGCACTTTTAATTCTTTTATTGCTATTTCTTTTTTTGCATAACTCTTTTAATCTATCATATGCCACTTTCAAATTCTGCCTGATTTTTATCATACGATCTTACATTTCTCTAAGTAATTTTGGCCCAATTATTACTTGGTCAACTTGATTATCCCAACAGATTGGAGTAGTGCACTTTCTTCCATACAAGGCTTCAAATGGACTCATCTTTAAAGAAACATGATATCCATTATTGTATGCAAATTCTACCAAATATAGGTAGTCTTCCCATTTTGATGGTTGATCCATCACATACATTCTTAACATTTCCTAAATAACTTGATTGAATATCTTTGTTTTCCTATATGTTTGTGGATGATATGTTCTGCTTAAATTTACATTTGTTCAAAATCCTTTTAATAAGCCCTTCCAAAATTTTGAAGTAAACTTTGGATCTCTATCTGAAACTATTGCCTTTGGTATCCCATGTAACCTAGAAATATATTTCATATAAATATATGTTATATTAGTTTCCTTATGAGTTGAGTTAACTCATATAAAGTGAGAATATTTGGTTAACTTATCCACCACCACCATGATGTAATCATGTTGCTTTATTATCTTGGGCAACTTAATGATGAAGTCAAGGGTCACCACTTTCCATTTCCATTCAGGTATTGGCAATGGTTGAAGCAATACTGTTGGATTTCTATGCTCAACCTTCACTTTTTGACATTCAATGCAACTTGCTATATAATAATCAATATATTTCTTTATTCCTGGAAAAAATATTGACTTCTTAGTATTGCAATTGGCTTTTGGTATCCAGGATGCCCTACATATGGTACATTATGCATCTCATTCATTACCAATTTCCTTAATTCCCCTGAATTAGGAACATAATATATGGTTTTGTATATAAGAATTCCATCCTCTTCCAAACTATAACCTCATATTTTTGCTATATATTTTCCTGCTGTAATTCTTTTTTTACTTGAAGGTAATGTTCATATGTTGTGAAAGCTTCAATAATTATGGTTTTTAAATCTATTTTTGTAACGTACCAACCCAAAAAACTAATGCCAAAGGCACCAAGTAACCAGGGGCGAGGTTGAATCGAGTCAAACACATTGGAATAAGGTTTCTAAGGGAAGGCCATCATGCCATCAAGAAAATTAAAATAATCATTCAAAATAATTAAAATAATTTGCGACACTTTAAAATTAATACAATTAAGATCTTCTCAAAATCTCACGCAGATGCAACACCTATGCAAGCATGAGATTTAAAACATATTTGCATGGTTATTAAAATTAGACCTAATAATTATTTAAACATTAACAGGTGACCATAATCAAGACAATAACACTTTTAAATCAGATTTACGGATTCCTTTACAAACATTCACAATTCAAAACAATTAGCAGTTAGACTATGCAAATTATGATACTTTCGTAAACTAAAATTACAACACTTTCTTTAATAATTTTACATCACCTATTAGATAATATTTGAAGGTATCATATACAACCATTTAATCATGAATAATAACATGTATGAAGCTTCCATCTAAAACTGCATCATATACGAAAAATCTGATATACCATCAACCTTTAAATCCATAACTAGTTCAATAGATAAGCAACTGAATCATATCAAATTCATCTGGAAGATTAGAATAAAGAGTATATCATCCTTTGTGTCATACTAAATCCTACAAGAGCACACTATCATGATCAAGTACAACATACATACATGCATGATGTTGGGCCAGGAAAGAGCAGTAGAAATAAAGTGTAGAAGAAGTTAGGAACAAATCTGCACAGGAGGAAAGTGAAGTGCAAGCGTAGGAAGGAAAAGCAAGCGCACGATGCAAAGGAAGGCGAAGGAAGGTAATGAAGCATAGAAGAAGGAGATAGGTTGTGGCAAGGAGTAGTGTGATGGAGGAAAAACAAATCTACAGGTGTGCAAAAGGGTAATGAATAGAAAGCGACAGGTCAAGAAGATAATGGGTGCTAGAGTTGGCATAACCCGACGAAAGTCGCATGTATGAAGGAATGTATGTAAGTCAGGATGATAGCGCCTTGTGTCAGTCATACCTATATTTTTTGACGGCTGATTATGACCTGTAATAAATGAACTGTATGTAGTCAACCCTGCATCATAGAAGCTATAAATAAGAGGAACCCATTTTGTATAGGGGTTAAAGAAATTAGAGAAGAAGTTAAATAGTAGTGTCGTAGAAGGTTGTTGAGCCGTGGAACCCATTTTGTAGGAGGGTTTCCGAATAGGAGTTTTTGTAAGGAGTCATTCTACAACTGAGTGTGTAGATAGTAGCCAGAAGAGTTGATCCAGGCTGTGTGTGGATCGCTAGGAGAGTTAGAAGAAGATCATAATAAAACCAGAGAGCATGAGAGGGAGAAAGAGTTTGTGAGACGAAAAGACATATCTCAAATAGCATGCAGTAAAGTCACAGATTTAAAGGTGCATATATTTCTCATGCTAGATGAAGAGCACCTTTGTGGTTTTTCTTGGTTGGGTTTCCGCGTTATATCTTATGTCGCTTGAATGTGCATATTGAATGTTTGTAGGTTATCTTGCATTGTTTACATTTATTTCTCAAGTGAATGTCGCACTATTAGTGAAAGGAGTTGAATGAATGAATGACCAGTATCATTGAAAGCATCTTGTATTATTTCAAGTTCATTTGCTATTAAGTTGTTAAGGGATAATCTGTGTCGCAAGTTGGTTGTGTCGCACTATTGCGCCATTGTCGAGTTAGTAAAAGAACTCCAACCATCCGACTCTGTTGAGCACCTTGGTTGTGCGCAAGGGGACTGTAATCCCTCACCTAACTGCAGAAACATAGTTATGGAAGTTACCATTAAGGAAATATATCTTGGGTGAGACCGCGCCTGCTTCGTAGGTGTGTCGACTGAGCTTGCTCTGTCGGGTTGATATCTTTGGGTGTTTTGTTGCACGCAAGGAAAACCTGAGCCCGAGTCGCGAGTGTGAGGAAAATTCGCCAACAAATGGTTCCATTGTTAGGACCTTAATCATTTGTGTAAAGGGAAATGTTGTGGCACCCAACAAAGCAGGAACTCGAGGATTGGCTGGAGTCTAAGACATTAGAATTTGTGCAAAGGGAGAGTGGAAGATCACGGTTGATATTAGAAGACTAGTTTGATCGATACCTGTACACAGATATTCATGAAATATTCTTTTCAGAGTCTCCTGTTGTGCTGCATGAGTGGTTGGAAAGATTCGAAACTTGACAGACAAAATTTCAAAGAAGGGAAGCAATTGAGTGGAGTGTTCAGATAATCTGTGAGTTAGCAAGTGTAAGTAATCCCATCTCTAGAGCTATTGATTTTTGGGTCGATAGTATTTTGCAAGGATATATTAATGAGTTTGCAGTTGAGATGATAACCTTGTATAGTGAGGCTGAAAGAAATTCTTTCCAAGGACCTCGCGTGAGGTACTTGTTGTCTATAAATATATGGATAAAGATACTCGTCTATGAGAAGGGCATTTTGCAGTTGAGTAGTTGAGTCGCAGCATCCAAAAGAAAGGATATGTCATAGACGAGTTGTAAAGAAAATGGGAAATAGTGAGTTGAGATGTTCCCAGGAAGTACAAAAGCTGAACTAGAAGTTGGATTTTTATGGAGTGGAAGAAGATTCTGGTCGGGAAAAGAAGAAAAAAAATAGGAGGAAGACAAAATCATAGTCTATTCGGAGAAAGTGAGTACGAGTTTGGGTCACATCTAGACGAAGGGTATTGTGACAAAGAGGAAGAATATCAACCAATTTATGAAGTAGCAGAAGAATCAGAAGAATCCGTGGAGACACCAAAATCGGAACATGACTACACCACACTAGGAGCATCACCAGAGGTAAGGTGTAGAACCTCATCTCCTGAAAGAACTGTGAATACTGGTAGTACTAGTGCTACAACTAGTGCGCAAGGTTGTAACCTTCCTTAAATTGTCCATTGAACATCCCCGACGCCAACTCAATGGCGGGGACATATATTAGGTTACCTACATTTAATGGAAATAGAGTATAAGATCCACAACAACATTGGTTCCTTTGTGAAGTTGTTTGGATGGTTCACCAAGTTCAAAATGAGGACATAAGGAAAGTGTAGATGGTTACGACTTTGCGGGGTCATGCACTGGACTGGTATATGAAGTTTTGCATAGTACCACTGGGAGATGCAAAGAAGACTCTTGACGGGATCTGACTCGCGATGATTTGTGAGTTTAGAAAACCTAAATATGGGTCACAATGTATCACCAAAATCAAGGAGATAAAACAGTTACCGACAGAGTCCGTATGGGATTTTGACCAGCAGTTTAAAACTATGATGGCCAAAGTAAGTTTCCAAATGTCGGATGTACAACACAAATATTGGTTTATTGCTACATCGTTACCACACATCCGAGGCCCTTTGATGCAACAGAATATTGTGTCGCAGACTGAACCACTGGAAATAACGATGAAGTTGGAATCCTCGCAAATCAGAGATGGTGGCACAGGGATGATGCAGATTCAGTCATAGTTGGCTAACATGAAGGTACAACTTTAGGATATCAAGAAGGGAAAATAAATCTAGGAGGATTTATGGTGTACAAGATGTAGAATAGATGGACACCACAAGGATAATTATTTGGCGTACATGAACTATGTCTCGTCAGGTGTGCCTAATTTGTTGAATACCAAAGGACTACCCTAGTGCAGAATACGCTAGACTAGAGGACATCGCCCTGAAGACTGTCTATACCTACAGAAGATTGTAAGTACCCCAACCAACCTTTATTGTAAATTTTGTAAGTCAATAGGGCGTGATGAGAAAGATTGCAGAGCATATCAACTCTTATAGGAGAAGACGGTAGACACCTATCTAATGAAGAATGATGAGCAAATTTAGGCTTAACTGCAAGCGCACTACCATCCTATGCATTATCCACATTATCAGCCTCAATACCCACAGAATGAATATCCATCGCAGAAACAACACCCTCATCTTAGGGGGGTGGAAAATTTAGAGGTAGAGGACACAACCTAGGAGGATTTGGCAGAGGAAGAGGTCAAATCATGTGCTATAACTGTGGGCAACAGGGCCATTAGGCTAGATATTGTAGAGATCCTGCAAAGACATGATCATATTGCAAAGCACATGATCATAATGTGATACAATGTCCCTAGTTAATTGCAAAATGGCAAGCTTGGACTGTGGGAGTTCCTAACCCTACGCAGAATCCCAACCCGAATCCTAACGTGAATATTCAAATGATTGTTGCTGAGCCAAGAGAACCAAGTGTTGTTGTTGTAACACAAGGAGGTGCTGCGACTGGAACATATCAGAATATACAACATGGATAACCACAGGTGCGAACTGCGACACAAAAGAAAGTACCGTTTGATGTTAAAAAACAAAAGAAAGTATTTTTGGACGTACAACTAGAGTTTGTAGATACACAACAACTGTTGACCTCATGCGAAGTTAGGGATATGCCTGAACGATTTCAACAGATATTCCAAAAGTTGGTTACAAACAAGTTTAGTAAGCTCAAGTCATTTCTTTCAAGTTGCTTAGCACTAATCCATGATAAAGATGTCATTGCAGAATTACAAGCGCTTATAGAAGAAACACCATTAGAGTCGCAACTCAAAAGAAGAGTTAACCATGTTAGAAATAAATTCAAAACTGGTCGCGAGTTAAGAATGACCGTGCATATAGGAGATTACGACATGGATTATATTATCCTAGATCTGGGGTCGGATGTCAATATTTTGTTGCGACAAACTTGGGAAAGCATGAACAAGTCACGTTTGGACTCATCCCCTATCCAGTTGAGGCTTGCGAATTAGGCGAAGGTCCTACCGATTGGTAGGTTAAGTCAAGTTCATGTTGACATTGAGGGGCTGCAAACATTTGCAGATTTTGAAGTTATCGATATTGTCGATGACACAAACCCATATCTCGTGCTTCTGGGGATAGATTGGGAAATAGCCAATCAGACAATCACAAAATTTAAGAAAAGAATCCTCTCATTCAAAGATGAAGAAATGAGGGTAGTTCCTCCCATTGACCCACTTGAGGTTCAAAGATATGTCGAACCAGTCTATAGTGAAGGACAAGGTGATTATCTGTACCATATTTATAATGTCACTTCCTTAAAAGATGATTACATAAATTCTATAGCGGATGGGAAGATGAGCTGGTGGAGTACTAGCTCATGCACATTAGATTTAGGAGAGGTAAGAATTGGAAAAACATACTACATGAAGTATCTATGAGGATATGCACCAAGATTAATAAGTCTTTGTGATGGGTGGAGGATCAGTAGAAGTAGTTACCCACATATGAGGGCTTACCTAATCTTGTAACTTTTGTAAGTGAATTTGAAGGAAAGGTAACATAACCAAAATGCTTTTCCACATTAGACTTTGTGCTGAAAGCTACGCCCGCTAGATGGTGGGGTACGCATAAGCAATCTATCTATGAATGGCCACAATGCAAAATATTGTTGGAAGTCAGATTCGACGAAGAAATCATAGTTTCGGGTTAGAAGTACACAGGGTTATCAAATCTTGTCGAACACCTCAATCAGTGTCGCACAACATTTGCAGAATACCTGCAACAGGAATGGATTCGTCATTTCATACACACATTGGAAATGACACCTAGGAGCTGGTATACATCCATGGATTTATGAAAAGGAACTCAGGATTGGGAGGAGGTAGTTAAAAAATTCATGCACACATTTGAATTTGCTGATGAGCAGTCGACAGTTGATGCTGCACTTCAAATGATAAAAGAGAAAATATTTGCTGAAATCCCCGTCGAAGTGGTGAATTCCCACCAGTGTAGTGCGACAATCCAACGTTGGATGGCTTGTTACAATCTGGCCAGAGAACCAGATGATGATACAACCAACCTTAACATACCAGAGTCAGAGGGTATACGCGAAGTGGAAGTTAGTGGTATTTCTAGTGACAGTTCCTCAATCCGCTTAAAATTAAGAAAGTCAACATTGGTTCGCTGGAAAACCCAAAGTTTGCCAATATTGGAGATTATTGGGATGATGAAACAATAGAAAAAATCATGGATTTATTGCATGAATTTTAGGATCTGTTCCATACCAACTTCTCAGAGATGAAGAGAATAGTAGTAGATCCAGGGGAGATGAAAATACCACTGAAACCAGATGCAAAACCAGTTAAACAACGATCATATAGGTTGAATCCGAGGTATAAATAAAAGGTGAAAGCTGAGTTAGACCGAATGTTAGATGCAAGAATCATTGAACCAGTTGAAGAATCATAATGGATCGGTCCTATAGTAATTCAGGATAAGAAGACAACAAGTGAAGTTAGGATCTATGTCGACCTAAGAAGATTGAATGATGCATCCTTGCACAATCCATTCCCAACACCATTCATAGATGAAGTACTTGAAAGCGTCATAGGACATGAGATGTATTCATTTATTGACAGATTTTATGGTTATCACCAAGTCATAATTGCAAAGGAGGATCGACACAAAATGACCTTCACGACAGAATGGGGCTGCTATCAGTATACGGTAATGCCCTTTGGACTCAAGAATACTCATGCTATTTTTTCTAGAATAGTAGTTTCTGCTTTTAAAGATTTTATACATAATTTTCTTGAAGTCTACTTTGATGATTGGACTATGTTTGGTCTAGTAAGAGACCATATTGAAAGTCTACGCATGATGCTGGAGCATTGTCGCCAGTATCAGATCGCGCTAAATTCAAAGAAATGTATTTTTTGCGCACCATTTGGTGTATTGTTAGGATATGTAGTGTGTCTCAATGGAATTTTGGTTGATCCGACAAAAGTTGCGATTATTATTGAGTTACCACCACCTACATCAGTCAAGCAACTCAGATCAACGCTAGGACACAAAAGATATTATAGAAAATTTATCATAGGATATGCAGAGATAACTGCTCCAATGGAGAAGCTTTTGAAAAAAGAAGCAAAGTTCCAGCAAACAGATATTTGTTAGGAAAGCTTAGACAAGTTAAAGGGTAAGATGGCTACCGCGCCAATATTGGTATTTCCTGAATGGAAGAAGCAGTTCCATGTTCATGTCGACGCATCATCTGTCGCGCTTGGAATAGTTCTGACGCAATCGGGTGAGGGTGCAATTGATCACCCTATTGCTTTTTCCAGCAGAAAACTTTCGACAGCGGAGAAAAATTACAGTACGACAGAAAGAGAAGGACTCACCATGGTATACACGCTACACAAATTCATACATTATTTGTTGGGTGGATATTTTAAAATGTACAGTGATCATTCGTCATTAAAATACATAGTCAACAATCCAGTGTTAGGGGAGAATATATGTTGATGGCTCCTCCTATTTCAAGAATTGATTTTGAAGTCATTGTTAAACCTGGTCGACTGAATTTGGGGCCTGATCACTTGTCAAGGATAGAAAGTGGTGAAGAGCCAAATAGCCTGGAGGATAATTTGCTTGATGCACAACTATTTGCGATCACAATGTTTGATGACCGGTATAAGGATATCATCCACTTATTGAGTACATGTTATGCGCTTGAAGGGTTCACCACTGCGCAGAAGAAACAATTGGTTGTCAAAGTCGCTGATTTTACATTGTTCGCTGGACAACTATACAATATGGGCCTTAATGAAATATTGCTTTGGTGTGTTTTAGAACACAAACGACCTTGGATAATGAGTGAAGCACACACTGATGTCGCAGGAGGATACTACGCTGGAAAGAAAATAGTGTGCAAGATATTATAAGCTGGATTATGGTGGCCAACCATGCATATGGATACCAATAACTTTTGACGAAACTGTGATGTTTGCCAGAGAACAGGAAAACCATCGAGACACGACGAAATGCCATTAGCAGTGTAGATAACCCTACACGCATTTGCTAAATGGGTTGTTGATTTTGTTGGTCCTATCAATCCACCAAGAAAAAGGACTGGTGTGTGCTATATTATCACATCGACAGATTACTTAACCAAATGGGTTGAAGCATCAGATGTTGAATATTGTACTGTTGCGAGTGTGACAAAGTTTCTATTTGAAAATGTGGTGACAATATTTGGCTGCCCTAAAATTCTTCTAAGTGATCAAGGTACGCATTTTGTTAACAAGTTGATTGATGAGCTTACTGCAGAATTTCAGATTCAACATAGGAAAATGATACCCTATCATCCTCAGGAGAATGGAACGGTTGAAGCATTTAACAAGATTTTGGGAAATGCATTAACCAAAGTATACAACATGCGCAGAGATGATTGGGATCAGAAAGTTTTAGCTGTGCTATGGGCATATCTCACAACTAGCAAAAGATTAACAGGACACACTTCGTTTAAATTGGTATATGGACAAGAAGCTGTTGTGCCGATGGAACATATTGTGTCGAGCTTAAGAATTGTTGCGATAACTAAAATGACCGATGTGTATGCTGTCGAGCAAATATTGTCGTGGCTTATTCAAATTGAGGAGGAACACTTCGTCGCAGGGTTTCATCAAAACATAGAAATTCAAAGACAGAAAGCATGGTATGATTGCCATATTAAGACTAAGCATTTAAAACTTGGAGGACTTGTTTTGATGTGCGACATGAATGTTTTGAAGCATCTAGGTAAATTCAAAACACATTGTCTAGGGCCATATGTAGTCGCACACATCACTGACGCAGGGTCAGTAAAATTACATAAGCTGGATGGGACACTGGTCGCAAGAATGATAAATGGCAGCCGCTTGAAACCTTACCATGATAACTGCGACATGGTTGGGTAAGGAGGTATGAAAAAAAAGAAAAGAAAAAGAGAAAATAAAGAGAGACAAATAAACCATTATGTCGCACGTCTATGACACGAGTATACGAATCCCACAATAAAATCCGAAATGGCAGCTGGACACCATTGAAGCACGGGTACCCAACAAGATTTAGGTGGTTATGGTAGCTCAGAGTCATTAATTCAACAAGTTCAAAGAAAAGTGGCGGTGTTCTTTTTGGTCCCATCCGTCATCCTCACTATAACTATCCTAATAGGTATAGGTTAGAGCTCAAGCGTGCAAGTAAATTTTGAAATGGTTCGAACGGGAAGCCCATGTGATCGACAAGGTGCATCTCTGCCATCGAATGATTACACGCAAGATGAGCACCTACATATAAATATAATCCTTCATCGTTAAGATTCATTTTACTTGCAAGAAAGAAGAAGAACGAACCAATGTCTGCAAATGTGAAGAGCCGAAGATGATGGTCATTTTGATTTCCAGTACCAGCGAACAATCTGATGTTATGAGAGTGTTACCTTTCCTGATACTTGAAGAGGTTATATTTCCTGAAGCACATCAGAAGGCACAACAAGAACTAGAACCAATGGTGCAGTCGGGTCCATGAAGTGTTCCTGATGTTGCTTCAGCCCCAGTATAGAATCCACCAGCTTCAGGTCGAGGATCGTATATACCAACGGGATTATCGAGCACAGATCTTCCAGGACCAACAGGGCCTTAGGTGAGGGAACCAAAATATAGAACAAAGCACAAGTACACCAAAACAACACCATCTTCGACACCAAGAAGAGAGAGGAATGCTAATCTGGAGGAAAGGAACTTGCTACCACCGTACATTCCAGTAAGGAGAGAAGAGGCATCGCCAACAAAGCTCCCAAAGCGAGCAAGATCCTCCCTGGTTGCACCAAAGATCCATGCTGGAGTTCTGCTGCTAAAGGATATCATACCAAAGCTGTCGAAGATGAAGTTCAAAGACAATGATATGTGCAAGCAGCATGACCTAGACAAAGAGAAGTACATGGTAATTGTTCCAGTCGCACCACCCGCACCACAACTTGTTGTTCCAATGGAGTGGTATTGAGGAATAGACCAGGTGGGTCTAGTTGACTTACTGTATATGCCTCATTTTGGTCGAAGCAAAGAGGTAAGCACATATGTGCACCAGCTGTTGGTATGCTTATATGGAGGATTTTTGTGGCTTGACATACCATATTCTGTCGATGTTGAGATAATTGCATCGATCACGGGTCTCTTGCATTCAGGAATAGACCCTGCACCATATCTACAGAAGGATCAGGATACGACGATGATCACAAAGGTCAAAGACAAGTATGAACTTGTCTACGCAAACAAAGGATTCTTGATTTCCTCTATAAATGAAAATTCAGTGAGGTTCACTGCGAAGGCATTATCTTGCAAGCTGCTACGCAAAATGTGACCCATTGAGTGCACTGTAGGAACATTTGCATTAGCTGAACTTTGCACCAAAGGAGTATAGATCAATTGGTCCCAGTATCTGCTGAATGAGATGCTAGATGATGCAACACAAACGTAAGAAGAGGGTAAAGCACCATTCCATTACTCTTGATTTGTTGTTTTGATTTCCTTCATAGTTTGGTCTCACCCACCAGACTACCAACCATTTGAGTTCCTAGTGTTAGATAAAGGCGCAAAGTATTAGAACCTTTGGTTCGATAAAGAGGATACTATTCGACAGAAGGATAGCAATATCAAGTTTTTTTCTGCATGGTGAAGCACTAAGGGAAGTAGTGTGACACATAATAGAATGATCCCTACGACAGTCCAGAGATATGCAACTATTATAACTTTCTAGGCTGGTGTCCATAATGTCATAATTTATCCGTGACAGGACCCAAAGAAACAATCGCTACCGAAACACTTCATGATTAGTGACGTGGATATTAAAGCTGTCATCCAGGACTGGCTTGAAGCATGGTGCATCCCAAGCACAGAGGGGAAGAACCAAGGTGCAGGGGAGGGTGAGGTGCAAGAACCCCCACCGAAGGATTTAATAGAAGAAGAAGAAACTGATGAGGAGTCTACACAAGATGATTCAATTTCCATGCAAACTGACGAGGAAGTGGAGAAGCAAAAGGAAGCACAGGAAAAGGAGCAGCGCGAACCCAAGCATAAGAAGAGGAAATATGACAAAACTACTTATACACTTAGCTTAGATGATGAAGACATCACCATGATTGAAGACATAGTTACGCGAGTGGCATAGACCAACCTCAAGCACATAAGTAGAAAAAAAACACACTTAACTAATAAAATAACAGCGCATGTCAATAGGCTTACTAAAGCCATCAATCAAGTGTGGGGCACAGTAGAAGATGAGATGCACGGAGCTGACCTTGCTGATACATTGGAAACACCACTACTGTTGCCACCACTCAAGGTGGAGCTAGTAGCGCATGCACTGGAAATAGGGACACACCAATTTGATGATGTTGCCCATGATTTGGGCACACTGTCTCTTGATTTTTCCAAGCTGACAATGGCTAAGGTATATGCTGTTCAGCATGCAGCCGCGATAGAGACAAGAATCTGGGAAAGTGCTCTCTCCTATCAGGCCCAGAAGGTGACAATGAAGGCTCAAAAGTGCAAGGCCCTCCTTCGGCAGAAGGAGCAAGAAGTTAAGGGGCAAGAACAAAGCAGGCTCATACTAGATGAAGCCATCAACAATGGAGTCGTGGAATTCCTGGAGGAAGAAATCCAAGAAGAAAAGGATACAACAGCCAAGGTAGCTCACTTATCTAGGATTGCGATGGACCTAAAGAAGCAAGTTGAAGAAATTATAGCGAAGTAGAGACTGAGTACACCTCCTGAGGTGATAGAAGCATGCCAGAAAAAAAACATCTTAGGCTGTTGATAGAATTAAAGAAGGAGAGAAGTTATGTAAGGAAGCAATCGACCAAGTATCTATGAATTTGTAAGTGCTCATGGGGGATGTAAAAATAGACAAAATCACAGAGGACGTGCGGCATACAGAGCTACAAATAATAGTGGCCAAAGAAAATATTAAGAAACTGCCTATAAGAGAAAAGATAGCGAAGGCAGTAGAGTTGGAACATCTGCAACAACAAGTGAAAACTCTGCACGATCAAGAGCAAAATAGAAATGAAGAAGTTGCAACAAAACAACCAGATGCAGAATGAGTTATAGGGCTCATTCATCCCGTGCAACAAAAACTACACCACATAAATCAGTCACTGGAAGACGTATCGTTGGAACATATCAGTTTTGACCGTGTAGAGCAATTAGAAAAACAGGTAGAAGAGGTATGACAGGAAAGTGTCCAAGTACAAGGAATTCTCCAAGAATTTTTGGCTAAGGTCAACACCATGGAGCAGGGAGTGAAAGAACCATAAAAATGCTTAGTGGATCGGGACGAGCCACATGTGAGTGTTGGGTGCCTATTGGGACAGTAAAGAGCATTAGAAATAAAGTGCAGAAGAAGTTAGGAACAAATCTACAAAGGAGGAAAGTGAAGTGAAAGTGTAGGATGGAAAAGTAAGCACGCAACGCAAAGGAAGGTGAACGAAGGAAATGAAGCATAGAAGAAGGAGATAGACTGTGGCAAGGAGTACTGCGACGAAGGAAAAGTGAATCTACAAGTGTGTATAAGGGTAACGGCTAGAAAGTGACAAACTAGGAAGATCGTGGGTGTTAGATTCGGTGTAAGCTGGAAGAAGTCGCACATATTAAGGAATATATGTAAGTCAGGCCGATAGCGCCTTGTGTCATTCATACCTATGACAACTTGTAACCATTTTTTGATGGCTGATTATGATCTATAATAAACTAATTGTATGTAGTCGACTCTGCATGGTCTTGTAGAAGCTATAAATAAGAGGAACCCATTTTGTACAGGGGTTGAGGAAATTAGAGAAGAAGTTAGATAGTAGTGTCGTAGAAGGCTGTTGAGCCGTAGAACCCATTTTGCAGGAGGGCTATTGAATAAGAGTTTTTGTAAGGAGTCATTCTGTAGCTGAGTGTGCAGATAGTAGTTAGAAGAGTCGATCGAGGCTGTTTACGAATCGCTAGGAGAGTTAGAAGAAGATCATAATAAAACCAGAGTGCATGAGAGGGAGAAAGAGTTTGTGAGCCGAAAAGACATATCTCAAATAGTCTGCAGTCAAGTCGTAGGTTGAAAGTTGCATATATTTCTCATGCCAGATGAAGAGTACCTTTTTGGTTTTTCTCGGTTAGGTTTCCACGTTATATCTTGTGTCACTTGAATGTGTGTGTTGAATGTTTGTAGGTTATATTTCATTGCTTATATTTATTGCTTAAGTGAATGTCGCACTATTACTGAAAGGATTTGAATGAATGAATGAACAGTATCATTGAAAGCATCTTGTATTATTTCAAGTTCATTTGTTGTTAAGTTGTTAAGGGAGAATCTGTGTCACTGTCGAGTTAGTAAAATAACTCCAACCATTTGAATATATAGAGCACTTTGGTTGTGCACCAGGGAACTGTAATCCCTCGCCTAACTACAGAAACATGGTTTTGGCAGTTACCCATTGAGGAAATATATCTCGGGTGAGACTGCGCCTGCTTCATAGGTGTTGTTGACTGAGCTTGCTCTATCAGGCCGATATATTTGGGTGTTTAGTTGCACGTAAGGAAAACCTGAGCCTAGGTCATGAGTGTGAGGAAAAAATGGCAACAAATGAACCAACAAATATATCAAAGTAGTCAACACAATCAAGTTTGCAATGAGAAACTAGTCAGTTAACAGTAAAATCCATCACAATTTGATCTGCAGACTTAAACATGCTTTTCATCACTCCTAGAGGATCACTACAACCATCAAGGGCACACTTTCAAAGTAAGGTACAGCCATAAACATAAGTATATTAGGGTCTACTAAAAAATAATTGATACATTCATGTTTTTAAGCAGAAACTACTCAACTAGCGTTCTAAAAACTTACCATTTCCAACTATGAATCCATTCATAGATTAGATCAACAACTACGGGTTCATTTCTAATTTAAACAACATAAAATAAACATAAATAATAACATGTATCAAGATTCCATCAATATCAAATCTCATAGTCAAGTAAAAGGAGTAAGCTAAACTCTAGACCATTTGCACCTAAAATCCGACGAGTTTTTTGGCTAAAATCCAGCGGAAATTGTTCAGAGGGTAGTTTTGAATGATTGGAATTGCATAATATGGGTGCTCTAATGGAAATTGAGGGTTTTGAATCCATTTTTGCAATAAAAAAATGTAATTTAAACACTGGAAATCTCATTTTCAACAACAAATCGTGTTGCCGGATTCCAGCCAAACTTGCTTGAAAAGGTGCAAATGGTCTAGATATCAACCAACTCCCAAGTAAAATGTACAAGTATTCAAGTAGGTAAACCATAAAATATGCATCCAACCATTGATATATGAACCATGTACATAAACAACACACATTTCTACCATCAAGGGTGCTATAAAAGCAATGGAAACATCATATAAACATATAAATTAACACAAAGTAAGTCACTTATCTTATCAAGAGGAAACAAGCATTAACCGGTCCATATACCACCCAGCCTTGGGCACTGCCAAGCCAAGTCCTCTTGGATAGGCCACCCCCGAGCTAAGACCAATGATCCATAAGTAGATGTGCACTTAATCGATGGAATATATCAAGGAAACTAATATGAAAAGCCACAACTCAATTCCTCACCACCTAATTTCTCCTCCACCCCACTACTAGGTGCTATGGTAATCCCTTTACCACGCAAGTCCCTAAGGACATAACCATTCACATCAGGATTTACATGCAGGATTAGGATGAAGATAGGTAGTGGAATCCGAGGAAATATACAAAATTTGTCCAAGATTGCATTAAACACAAACACAATGTCTTAGGTACATAGTGCTTGTTATCACTCCAGGAAACTACCTAGGGTTATAAGCTAGGTATGCCTGGTAACTTAAGAATTCAATGCTTTTCAGTAGGTGAATCGAGGGGATACCAAAATAGCACGATGGAGAGATTGCTTATCAAAATAGTTAAATGAGCCAGTGCTCTTAGAAACTGTAAATCAGACGCAATATAACAAGAAAGGTATGGAGAACACTATTCAGATAACCAAGTACATTTGGAATGTAGGGTCAGATCACCAAGTACATTGGGCATGCAGGGTCATACTAAACAACAAAGAATTCCTTCATTCAAGTTCATGAGCATAAAGCTGAGCTAAACCTAAACCAAGTACAGAACCATTCAAGTTCATGAGCATAAAGCTGAGCTAAACTTAAACAGAATACATAAAAGAAAGATGGATGAAAAGTCTGATACAGAAACAAAAGGAAACTGTGATTTTTATTGGAATAAGCAACCAAAGCATAGGCCAAAATTTCTCCAAGCTCGAACCCCTTTCCTGTCTGAGTTCTTAGGCTTTTAAAGCCTTTACAAAAAGTTTTCAGATCCTAAAAGTATGGATCTGTTGAATTAACTAAAACATTTAACTGACAGTAAATGCAAAAATATAGGACTGATTCCTTGAATCAAGGCAATGACAATGAGTTGGTCTTCTTTCTAGTGCTCGATGGTTGATGAAGTGAAGTTAGCCTCCCAAGGCTCGGTGGCTTTGATTCGATTGGTACATGTAGACTTGACTTTGATGATGTGGCACTCGATCCTAGAACTGCTGCCTCAAAAAGATGCTTGAAAGCTGGGAAGACTGACTCTCTTTGTCACCTGTGGCACTGCTTATATCAAGGCTGAAAATATGCCTTTCAATCCTGAGGTTGATTACGTACCCTGACATGTGTTTACCTTTTGCGATCTGAGAAAAATCTGGAGGATAGATCTCGAACTGCTTTTGAAATCCTGAGTCACACAAATGCTACCAGCTGTCTTTAAAAAAGGATGCCTCAAAACAGAGATACTCTTGATTTATTGCCACATGTGCATTCACTCCTCCTGTTGGACCACTAGACTGAAAAAGTGGATCGAATCCTTAGTTGGCTGCACAAAAATATGGAACCAATTGCTCCTTGAAATATGGGATTGATCTATTTATGTGATGATTTCCTTGTCACCTATGATCCTTTAGTACTCTGTTAGAAAACTGCCCCTATTCTATCTAATACTATTCTTGATCTTTTCAGGAGATAACATGCTGCCGAAACTCTACAATGTCTTTTATGATAGTTGGTATTGCTGTACATCCTTTAAGGAACTTATCTGTAACCTGGGTGCAACCAAACAATATAGACTCCTCTTTAATGATAAGGTTTGAAATGATATAGAAGCAAGAACTTTCTTGAGCACAACGAGGCAAATGAATACTTTGTGACTACCTGCTGGGTATGTATTCTTTCTGATATTCATGAATGTATCCGACTGATAGGTTGCAACAGGTAGTTCAGGCTGCTTCTGCCATATATGATGACCTTAGATCTATCCAAAATGAAATTTGTAATCATTCTCTTGTTGACATTGTGCAGAGCTTTGTAATAGACTAATGTCTGTTGTTGACATGTGAAAACCCTGTTTTCAGTGTCATATAAGTTGTATAACAGAGCCATTGAAGGCAATGCAACCGTGGGCTGACTGCTTCCAGTTATGTGGTTGTATAGGTGCTCCTTTGCAAGAGTTGATAAAATCTTTTCCCATCCTGGAATCCTGACCACGGGCTGTCATATAGTCTGTCATATGCTCTGCCCAATCTCATCTTCCTTTCTTCCCAGAGAAGATTTTGCTTGTCTTGACTCTTCATAGAGGCATTCTGTGAGTTTGCTGCAACCAATTGTATGATTATATAGGTAATGGATGTATCCAGATGCTACATTTAGGCCATTAACCACTTCCATCATCAGTGGTGAGGAAACTGTTGTCCTTAAACTCAGCAAGAAGAGTTAACATATTTGGCTTGTGTGGGGACCGCCTCATCTGGCATTTTTGTGACAGTTGCTCCATTGAATCAGAAAGCTGGACTCTCATCTAAAGCATGCTGGTGATGGATCCGCCAAGAAAAGATCTTCAATACAAAAGAATCTTGACATTCTTCTGATTTCTGGAAAGCAAAAACGACTGTGACCATACAATGTGACCATCTTCAGAGTGAAAAAGCTTCCCTGCCATACTGCTTTACGAACCAATAGTAATGGGTACTTTATATATTATTCCTAATCCT